>VZRE01013664.1:831211-958807 GCA_013396775.1 Cephalopterus ornatus | reverse complement strand
AAACAAAACAAAACAAAAAAAAATCAACAAAAAAAAAAAAAAAAAAAAACCAAAACAAAACAAAAAAGGCATGTAACAGTGGTGGAGGGGAGCAGGCTGGGCAAGTTCTGCACTTTCTCCTCTGAGTAAGTGTTGGCTGCCTTGGGACAGGGTCCAGCTAATTATTGACTTTCAAGAGTTTTGGAGGTGAGTAAATAGCCTTAGTGAGACATTGGAGGGTGTTAGTAAAAGCATATTTTTCACCTGGCTTTTTAAGACAAGCTAAATGGAGATTTATCTGTTCAACAGCTTGCCTGCATGAACCTGAAGCTTCAGCTTCAATGCATCCACGTTACCTGTTCTCTTACTGCAGAGTTGGCAGCGTCCACGTTTCCAGCACAGATCTGTGTTGTCAGTTCCAGGTGTTGGACATAGGGAGCCCACAGGGAGACAAAAGAGAAGCTGAGGAGCAAACAAGGATGGATGTTGCAGCCCACTGTGATGGGGAAGGCCAGATGGATGTGGAGAGGGTGCAGGGAGGGCTTTACCTTCATCCCGGGGCTGAATCTGCCCCTGTGACACAAATATCGATGGTGGTTGTATTTTGCAAGTGAAGTTGTTGGGTAAAGGCCATGCCCTTACCTGGGTGAAGTAGCCCCAGGTGCACTACTGTCCCCTTCAGAGAAGAGGCAGAGTGCAGTGCCCACTGCCAAGACCAGTTGCTCCAGCAGCAACTGGAGCACGGAGCAGCCAAACCCCCGGCGTCCCCTGGCACAGGTTGTGCCACGCATTTCCCAAGGGGAAATCCAGTTCTGGGTGCAGCTGAGCAGGACATGGGACATGGGGTCATGGTTTCTCTACTACCTCTTTGGGTAGCCCAGAATTCCTGTTGCTTCCAACCTGGAGCCAGTCCTGCATGTGAATACAAGGAAAGGGGTTGAGTAATGGCCTTTTGGGAAGCCTTCAGATGTCTCTAACCCTCCAGACCACAGTCAGAAACAACCAGGCTGTTGCTTTGCAAAAATTCATCATCTGCCCTTTAGGATTTTAGCCATCTCCTGGTTTGACTGACTTTTATCCACCTTCTATAGAGGAAACTGCATAATTTTTGATTTTTAATCCCTTAGACTGGAAGCTACAAACAGGGAATTTCCAAGAAGTCAAGTAGTTATTAATAATGAATAAAAACAACCTCTTACATGCATGGAGCACCTCTCATAGAAAGAAATAGATCCCAAGGTGTTATACAGACATGTTTCTGCTTTTAGGAATCACTCTCACATAGATTTACAGCACAGGGACATTTTGTCCTCTACCAAAGCAAAATCACATTATCCCTCACTGAAAGCAGCTGTCTCTGGGGCTGAATGAAAGTGATATTTGCCAGAATTAGCAGCTAATAGTGATTATGACTTGTTTTGCATATTTTTATGAGTATGCTTCAATCTCACCTAATTCTTAGAGACTGTTTGCCATGATGAGCTCTATGTCTAAAGCTTGGTTTGAGCCCAGACTCCACTTTTATTTAAGCACTCCAACAGACACAACCTTTCAGCCTTCCCTGGTGAGAACAATATTTGCTTTCTGATAGGCTGAATGTACGTACCTTTTCTTTTTCTGTGTGTGCATGTGTTATGATGAGGAGTTTGAAAACAAATGGAGTTATCCCCAGCTGCTAAGTTCTGACATGCACTTTAAACAAGTAAACCCAGGGATGTGGCAGGCTATGAGGGAAGGGGGAACAAAATGGCTTATGTGTTGCACTGATCACAGATTATCATCTGCTATCACACAGTTTACCATTAGACCCAGCTGCTGCCAACCTGACCGGTGCATTTCTTCGAGCTAAGCTAACAAAGCACTTATTTGTTATCCAGGGAACTACCTCTAATAGACTTCCAGTGAAATAATATTTGCTTTCCAACCCTACTTTGAATCCCACTCACTTTGTTAAAAAGATTGCCTCTGGCTGTCTCCGCTGGTCTAATCTAATAGTTTCTAGTTTGTACAAGCAAAGCGCTTTCAGCCAACTATATAAATAACTTAAAGAGAAGAAGACACTTTTACAGCGCTCTGTGCCGGCTGCTATAGAACATGACAGATTAGTAAATGACGCCTCAGTGGAGCTCATCTGGGAACCTCTGTCAGTTGAATATGAGCAATTACAATATTGTATTTGGGCTGAAAGGGTTGTCTGTCTCCTTACAAAAAGGCTAACAAGAAAAATAATTCCTGTCTTGCTTCTCCTGTGCCTGAAACCGATCTGAGTGGCTCTCGCCCCTCTCCCCTCCCCTGCCTTGGCGGCGCAGCAGCGGGAGGGGAGAGGGGGGAAAGGCGAGCGAGGAGAGAAAAGGGAGTTATTTTCTTTCTGTTTTCACGTTTGGTTTGAATTGAGAATGAAGAAAGAATAATATTAGGAGAGGGGGCTCCCTGAGGTTTGAGAGGGGACGTTATATCATTATATCAAAGAGCACTTTCTGCCACCCGCCTCCGCTCCCGCAGCCCGGTGTGCAGAGTGCCCCACGCCTCTCGGGGCAGCTCCATTCATCTCAGCTCACCTGCTAAGATCACCAAGGGCCTAGAGTTTCAAAGACTTGCCCAAGGTTTCCCCGTGCTATTCCCACCGTTGAGTGTTTTTGAGCAGAAATGCTGAGGCTGAGCACCACGCGACAGAACATACACCCTGCCTGCTGGGAGTGCCAAGGGGAGAACTCTCACATCCCACTGAAACTTCCTGGAGGCCCTTTGGAAACTGCCTGTAGGACTAGAGGGCCAATACCACATGTGCTCCTCTAGCATCAGTGAAGTTTCAACAAGGAATCTGTGATCATTTGATGTGAAATTCTGCAAACACCTACAGCCAAAGCTATTTCTCTTTTCTTGTTTTAATTCTTATTTTTTCTTTTATATAATTTTTTCCTTTATTCCCCTTTTCTTTCTTTTTTTTTTTTCTTTTCCTTTCCCAAAGAACCACCCCAGCACCAGGAATTTCTTTTGTTTACATCTGTTTTTTCTCTCCACAGCCTGTTACCGTGGCTCTTTTCAGGCCTGTGGGTAACTGCAACTGCAAGCCCACAAATGTGCACCAGCAGAAAATTGCTCTCGTATTAAATTAGGTCCTCCTGCTTCAGAGAGGAAAACGGTGTCATTCCACCTCCATCCTGCTATTAAATTGTTGTGTGCCATGTGCTTTTCCACCCTGAGGCTGATTAGGCAGAGATACACAGGCTGTATCTGCAGGTATTCAGGGAGCTCTGGAACAGGAGGAAGCTACAGGGGTCTGAGCATTAAGCTGCTCACTGCTGTGCCAAACAGGCCCTGGCACTCCTGGCATGGAAATTACTGTCTGAGGTCCAGTAGCTTCTCTGAAAGAACACAGAGCCATGATGACAAGTGACCAAGAAACTGCCCATCTCAGAGCAACTTGTGATCCCTGAGGGGAGAAAATAGGGTCAAAACATCGTTTTTCAGTTGGGATAGTGCCAGGAATAATGTAATCTAAAGCCTGGACAAAAATCACCATCTAGAACAAAACTAATGCAAACCTAATTCTGCCATGTGGATCTAAAATCTGCCTTTGGTTCTCCTCCTGCCGCTGTCCCTGATGAGAGCAGGGACTGTGCTGGCAGCACTGGGCAGAATGTGGCACACAGATTTCCCCCACCCTGGGTAACCCTGCTGTACCAACGCTGAAAACATATTTGAAAACAGATACATGAAACTGAGATCACCTCAAGCAAATGAGCCAGTTTTCATCCTGAAATGTGTAATGCCACAGGCCCTGTTGGTGGCTCATGGACTCACTGCAGCCCCTCTGAGATGAGAGATGCAGCCATCAGCTCTTGGCACTTAGGAGGTGTTCAACAGGATTTTGGTATCTGATTTCCTCCTCATTTCGCTTTGTGTGATCACAGTTGATTTAATCACAGATTATCTTTGGCCAGATAGGAAGTACCTGCACAATGAAACAAGTTCTGAATGTAACCTTACCTCCCGAAAAATAAAGCCTTGATGGAAAATTAAAGAACATGTCAGGATGGATGGAGTGAGTGGAGCAGCAGTCCTGAATCAAAGGGCCTGGGTTCCAGTCACAGATTGGGCCACCAAGTCAATGTTTGCTCTTGGACATGATCCTTCACCTCTCTTTGGTCTCTCCATGGGACAGGGCTTGGCACTCTGTGGCTGTGTAATATGCAGAACATGACATGTATTTGTTTTTAGATTGCATTTGGCTTTGCACTTAAAAAAAAAAGGAGTGCAAAATGTCTTTTATATGAAAAAGTACAAAATGATTTTCAGAACATGATCACTCATATCTTTAGTTCTGAAAACCAGAGCTCGTAAGTCTTTATGTTTTCAAAATGCTGATTTCAATATTGACTACTTTTATTTCAGCCTTGGGCATTGTATTCTCAAATGTAGGCGAATGCAGTTTTTTGAAACTCTGAAAAGCACATTTTAGAAAGGAAACTTAGTGGGAAGTCTCCTGTTCCTGTGGGAGGTAAAACGGCAGGATTTGGCAGCCTAGGCAGATTCAGGATTGTGCTGAAGGGATCAATCTGTTTCAGATTGGAGGCCTTAAACCTTTCCTGTTACTGGAAGGCAGCACTGGAGGCAGGACAGGGACTGCCAGTGCTAAACAAGGACAGTGCAGGGTCCAGCGAGTTCCTGAGCACAATGCCAGCAGTGCTAGAAGCAAGGGCTGGGGCAGCATCTGAGTATCCTGGGGAGATTGTTCCCATGAAAACCTTCATAAAGTGAGTGTTTCAATCCACAAACAGGATTATGCAGAGCCAGGTCTCATGCAGGAATTATCTTTTAGCTGTAGCTGACAGAGATCCACAGAGACATGGATGTGTCTGTGTCCACAGGTTAGTGTTATGCTCCTAAACATTTACGGGTCTGTGTCTCTGAACACTGCCTTCCGTACAGTGACTTAATATTGAAATGGAATGAAATGAAAATTAAGGGAAAAGCATTCCATCAATCCCCCAGTTTTCCGAGTTCTCAGCAGGGAGAGGATGCCCCTCAGAACGTTCCTCTGATCATCTCACATTGAACTCAAGGCCAGACACTTGCCCTCCCAGAGTTCAGCCCGTGCACCTCTCCTTGGAGGAGGAGCAGCCATGGAACAATTCAGCCTCCAAGACCTGTATTTCCTCAAACTCAGGGTGGGATGAAACCAGTGTCTATATATCTTTCACATCCTTAATTGTAAAGTTGTTAACCTTGCATTTAGTGCTTGAATACTCCTGTGATAGGCACTGAAGATAAACCTCTGAGAGCCAGACATTGAAATAACATTGTGAACATTTTTTTTAAGCCAGAGAGCTATTATTGACAGGGTGTCAGCTGCTGATGAAGGGCCCTGAAATATTTTATGGGATGTGACAGCTAATAAAACAGGTTGTTGTTTTTAATTGTTTGGCAGGTAGCAGTGAATTGTGAACAGATGTGAACTGGGTGCAGAGGAGTCTGTAGGTTTCCCTGAATTTCTTCCACGTTTCCTCCTACCACCAACACTGAATATTAAAAATATTAGTCTCCTTCTTTTCCCCCTGTGCCTTGCTGCTTTGGTCATTCTTGAAAATTGCACAATGCAACCAAAAGTGCTCTGCAAAATGCCTGGGTCCCAGTCAGCCAAGGCAGGGTGGGCTGATTTCAGTACAGAGGGTTCTTTATGAAACAGGCCATAATTTTCCACATAGAGTTTTGCAAATGATCCTGGCCACTTGCACAGATGGCGTGTTTCTGCCGCACCGAGGAACACCCTAAAATGTCCTGAGACCCACATCCTTCTGAGGCTGCCCAAGCTGAGGAGCATCTGCACTGCACTGTGCTGTGCAGGCACCTCGTGGGGACAGGGAGAGCTGGGGGTTTGCATCCCACTCTGCAAAGCTTCCAGAGCTGCTTTGGGTGCCTCGCCTCCTTCAGCCTGCTGCATAATGAGCTCCTGGCACTTTCCATAGCTCAATGTACTTTTGGGAGGCTCCAGAGAGCCTCTCTTTCAGAGACCCAGAGGGACTGTGCGGGGTTTGCACTGCCTGAAATGAAAGATGTCTCATCAGGTTACACCTTGTAGCTCCTATCTCTATAAGCATTCTGATAAGCGGTGCTTTTTCTTCCTGTATCCCCCCACTCCCTTTCTCTCTAATATAATCTTTGCCAGATCTAGTCAAACCAGAATAGCTACAGGGGATTCATTAATCCTGGGTTGGAGCTAACCATAACCACCACCACCAAATCATTAAAAAAAAAAATAAATTAAAGCACCTCAGTTTATTATTCATCTACTCTACGTCCAGTCTTTTCTTTCTTCTCCCAGGGTTTGTTCCCCCCCATCTAGCCCTCTCCCCCCTCCCCATTTTGGGACCCCTCCAGTCGCTCCATCCTCTCTCTCTGATGTTCGGTTAAACAGTTATCAGCTCCTGAGGGAGACTTGGGATAAAATGACACTCCTCCCATGTGCTGAAAGCTGCCAGGGTTGTGTACCCTGGCACAAATACAACAGAAACTAAGCCTTGGCCCCAAGCGATGTAACACCCAGATAAACAAGTCTGCCAGAGAGGGGCCGGGCTGAGGCTGCGGTCGCAGCGCTCCGGGAGAGGCTGAGCCCGGCGCTCGGGAGCTGCAGAGCTGCAAGACAGGGTGTATCCAGGAAAGCCAGGCTGCTCCGTGCCGGTCCATCCCTCCTGGCAGCCGCCCAGTGCGTCCCCCACACCGCCCTCTCCATGCCACAGCTGCCAGAAAAAGAAGTGTTCCCGAATAATGCGGAGCAAAAGACAGCGGCAGCGCCTCGGCGCAGACCCGGGCAGGGGAATCCTTCTGCTGTGCTGCCTCGGTGGGACTGGCCATGAGAACATGCTCGATGAGAGGAGAGGGGAATCTGCCTTGCCCAGAGCCTCGGCTGAAGGTGCATCCACGGCTGGGTGCACCCTGGGGATGGCACCCTGGGATGCACCGACCCCAGTGGTGCTCACAGTCCAGGTGCAAGGTTGAAAGAACAGCAAAAAAAGTGAGATTATTTCTGCCTTTCTCAGCCTTGGGCTCCAGCAGCACTGCCTGCCTCCTGCTGCAAAGCCTCCCTCCTGTTCCTGGGCACTGACACCAGGCAGGAAAGCCTTTCCTACAAGGGGAGCCAGCGGAAGAGATTGGGCTTGCAGAGCATCCTCTGGAGGAGGAACAGGCTCTTTGTGTACAAATCAAGGAGATGGGCTCTCTCTGGATGATTTGGACTTTCCCTCAGTCCCTGTTTCCTGTCTCTCTAAATCAAATTATTTTTGAGGAGAATCATGATCTCTAGATGTCTGAGCACTGGACCTGTCTACTGCTACCAGTGGGAGCAGGCAGGGCCAGAAGAAGATGCCCCTCCTTCTTGTCCCCATCCTTCACTGAGGTGTACAAGTTGCTCTCCTTTTGCTTTTCCATGGCCTTTGAAAAGACTTGCAAGGATCATGTTCCCAAGGAACGATGATCAGAACCCCCCAGAAGTCATAGGTACTCTCCAACTCCAGTCCTCCCCCCAGTCAGCCACCAGTCAAGGGCAGTTCAGCTGGTTCAGGGAGTGGGGGGTAGGCTGGGTAATATTCCATAAGAGTAGAGACATATGCAAAAAACCAGCAAAGACCAATCTTGTTTGCAGTGAAGACACTGGCAGCCTTAACGAGAAATATGGGCCATGTGGTGCCTTGTACATCTCGTATGTTCCAGGGAATCATCTTGCAGAAGTGTGAAGGATCTCTGTTCACGGACCCCATTGCAGAACTCTGCATTTTCCTCACAAAGCCTGCCAGCAATGAGGTAACAGAACCACCAAGCCGCTTTTACTAATGAAGCTTTTTCTTCTACCTTCAAATTAGAGAGGATCTCTAATCACTAAGTTGAGAAGGGCACTTCAAATCAGAAAAAATGGTACGCACCACCTTGACTTCATTTTAGGGGATTAAAAACTGATGAATGACTCAGGAAAAAAGTTCCTGCAAAACTAGACTCTGATTTCATCAGCTGAGAGACAGAACCCTGTCAGCTTTGCTGCAGCCTCTGGCTGGAGCAGTCAAATGCTGCAGATATGAGAGGGAGCTGAGCTGCTGTGAAACTGAGGCATAATTGACACCTAATAAGTTTAAGTGCTATCAGTGGTATTGTTAAATATAGTTAAATGCAGTTTATCCACCTCTAATTCAGTATTGATCCAGTTCTCCTGCACACCAAGGAGGCCAATTGAGCTTGATTTTCAGTGCAACACTTCAGCTTCACTAACTGCCCTGGAACCTGTGGGACCTTTTGGAAACTGTGGTTGACCTCAGCAATACCCACTCAGATTAGCTTAATGCAAGTCCAGTGATAATTGCAGTTTCATTACTAAAGCTCCAGCTCTTTGAGTCATGAAACCCTGTGAAGAACTCTTTTTCTCCTTGTTTCTTTAAACATTAATAACCTGCAGCACGACACTGGGAAAGGTGCACAAATCTGAGCTATAAAATCTCAGGACCAAAAATTCCAATCAAAAACCTTTGTCAATTATGATTATTCTCTAAACCTACGTGATTTCAGTGAAACTCTGCCTTTTTGCAGCCAGATTCAGGCTGCTTGGTTGCCTGGGACTGACTGCCAGTGTTGTCTCCTGCTCTCTTCCCAGGGCACCCATCGGCTCTTGGACATGGAGCGGAGAAGATGTGCCCAAGGGGTGCCAGGGGTGCAGGGGAAGAGCTGCTCTGCTCTGGCACTGCCTGCAGCCCTGGCTCAGGCTCAGCAAAGCTGGACCAGGCAGTGCAGGTGATTACTCACTGCAGGTGGTTTGCAGTTTCCCCTGCCAGGACTCTCGCAGTGAGCCACGGGAGCAGAGAAGAGCTGGCTTCATGCTGGCAGCAGACTGAGACATCCTCTGTGTGTCTGAAGCACCGTCCCTGTCCCCCCCAGTGCAGACTCTCGGGGGACATGTCAGACCAGTCAGGCTGGAGAGACCTCCTCACAGGACTGCATCGTGGTCGTGGCTTCATCAGTATCCTTGAGCCTTCCTGGCTTCCCTTCGGCAACTGTGCACAAACTGGGGCAGAGAGAGAGCAGCAAATGTGCAAGGGATCCATCCTGCAGCCTGCCAAGCCCTCTCCTCTTCCCACTGGCTCCCACTCCCTGCACCTTGCAGGATCAGGCCCTTTCCTATGAGCTGTCGAGTCATTATCGTCTTTCCCTGTTTGGCATTTAACATCTCTTGGCAAAAGATTAATGAATTGACTGGCTTTCAACAGGTTTTATGAAGCAAGACAAGAGCATGCCAGCACAGACAGAATATTAAAGACTCCGAGAGGCAGGGAAGCCTCTCCTGCCGGGTGTGTGCCTGCACAGCCTGTGTGCAGGCACGACGGGCTCCGGGGGAATGCTGGCTCTGGATGGCACCAACGGGGAAAATTGCAATAAAAGCAACATGTGGCCTTTAGCTTACTGCTTTACCTCGGATGAACCTTCATTGAAACTGCTCCCAGACTCCTGATTTCACACTAACCCCCACACACGCCATGAAGATGATCGCTGGGTACATTCACACGACGGAAACATATGATTTAGGGATTGGGGGATTTAAAGCACCATTTCTGTTTCTGTGGTTATTTCGCCCTCCCAGCCTGGCTGTCGGTGTTTGGGTGCAGGGGCTGGCTCTGTCACCTGCTGCAGCAGGCAGAGCTGTCTGCACAGCTGAGGGGGGAGAGATGAGGGAGGGGTGCCTTCATGATTTAAACAGGGATAACTCAGCCAAAGACTTCTGGTGACTTCAAAAACCACCCTAGCAGAGACCTCCCCAAACCAGATTTCATGCCATGTAACATTTCCTTTAAATTTTTTTGTTTTTGAAATATATGGATTGAGTGTTGATTTAGGTCTTTAAAACAAATGAACCATTTTATTCAAGTAATATCTGTGTTAGCAGCGAATGAAGCTATTGCAGTGATTATTTGCACATGAGACTAAGGTAATGGAATTTCAGGCCTGATGAGATTGAGCCAAAATGCTCCTTAGTATTACAGAAATTTCAGTCCTGGACCTACTTTGAACTCCATGACTCACATCCCAGACCTAGATTTTTAACCCTCTTTAGTAGTTGGAAATATGTGGCACAGAACATCTGCTTTTGGAATGTTTAAAGACAGAAAGCCATATAGTCTGTTGTTCTGATGTTAGAAGGTCCTGACTCTGCGAAGTGCCGAGAGCTGCAATTTCTGATTCCTGTGGATGCAAATACTAAATAAATTTGGACAGCATCCCACAGATTTAGACTTATTAATCAATTGGAATGATGTGATGGTTTAATAATTGTTGCCTCTCCCTTTGTCATATTGCATGGTTTCTTTTGGAATAGAAGGGAACAGCACTAGATCCTCATCTCGAGTCGGACAGTCTTGATTCATGGGAAATTAAGGAAGAGGCTTTCTACCATGTCTCTAAAGCCATGTGGGATTTGTAATTCTGTCTGGATCCTTGGCCTAGTCCTGAAATACCTGCTTAAAGTAACCAAGGAAAGGAATTCAGTCAGCAGGTCCTTTGAAGACACCTAGGGGAGCCCATGGACCAGAAAAGGCGACAGCCACTGCTCCAGGAGGGGCACCAAAAGGCACTAGAGCTGTCCTGGCACTGTGCTGACCTGTGGGAGTGAGCTGTGCAATGCCAGGATGGGCTCCTGGGGTGACAGGATGGGTTTCTGGGGTGAGAGGATGGGTTCCTGGGCAGACACACAGCCATGCTCCTCGCATACCAGTCGCCCGGGGCTGGCTGCTGGTGGCAGAGGAACACTGTCCTTCTCCACTGCAGCACAGGCACAGCCTTTGCAGCCACAGAGGGCATCTGTGAACTAATAATAACGTCAGGGCTCCCATCCAGCACAGGCAGACAAGAGGGAAATGTCAGAGATCTCATGCCATGTGTTTCCTTAACAGACCGTGTGGAGATTTATGGCACATTTCCGCTCACGTTTGCTGCACAAGGGAGTTATCCCACACCACCTCTCCTGCCAGCAGCACACAGCACTGGCAAACTGGATCCTTTTCTGGAGACAACACTCCGTGGTAAAAATTAGAGGCATCCTATTTCTTTTGGTACTAATAACAAAATGGGGCACTGTGGACTGGAGCTCGCCTTGCAGGAGCCGTTCCGATCTGGCTGTGCTCCTGAGACCGACGGTGTGGCACTGAATCCAGGATAAACACAGTGAGCACTGGGGATCCTCCTCGGCAGTCTCAGGGATAGTTGTACATCAGTGTAGAGGCTGAAAGACACCTTTTCCCTCCAGGGCTGTCCTGGAATGAGACCGTGTCATCATGTGAGGGTCCCCTCCCTCCCTTTTAGCAGACAGGTTTGGGAATGCAGGCTGCAACACGGGTATTAAAATGATACATGTACATACAAACCATTATGTTCCCTTGCCCAGAGTTCATCTGGCAGTCATTTTGCAAGCGGTTTGCTTTGATATGACACCGTGATCAGCATGTTCTAACTAGAACAGTGACATCGTTCCACACCTTGAACCACCCACGTGTATATCAAAACAGCCTCACCAGATGCAACATCCTTGTATAGGCAGGAGTTTCTCAGGAGAAAAAAACCCTCACTGAACCTACTTAGGGAGCTTGCAACACCGTGTTTTCTTTTGTGTCTTTGATATTTTCTGCTATTACTTCTGTGGCCAAGAAGTGAAGCCTTTAATGGCACAGAAGTAATGAATCCAAGACACACGATGCAGGCATGGAGACAGACTTCCACCAGCAAGAAGTAGGAATGACACAACTTACAGCTTTTGTAATGTCCCATTTTTCCAGGTACCAATTCTCCACAATCATTGTAAACCTGTATTTTTTACATAGATGCATTTAAGAGATGCATTAGTGCAGTCTTCATGCTGACACGAGCACCAAGGTACACTTACACACAGACTTTTGAGAATTGGAATTAAGCCTTGTCTTCTAGAGTTTTGAGTTCAGAGGCCTTTTCATGCTTAGAAATAGAAGAAACTCACAGTGCATATCTTTAATTGCAGCTTGGGGTTTATTTATTTATTTTTCTATTTATTTATTTATTTTCTGTCAGTATGCTTCCTTGAGGCTCTTTAGCAGCAGGCCTGGCACTCACAGCTTGCACATGCCAGCGGGTGCTGATGACCACATCGCTCTGGAACATCAAAGCACACTTTCAATACCCAGAAAGGAAAGGTTGGATTCTCTGCTCAGGGGGAAAATCTGCAGGTATTTATCTGCATGAAAAGTCCTCTCCGTGCATTTCCTGTGGGGAAATGATGGGGCACACAAGCTGCCCCTCATTGCCTGCCTTCAAAAATACATTGTACACCCTCATCCACTCGGCAAGAGGTGGGTGAGCACAGGGGCTGCCACACCTGCCTTTGGAACCCCATCCCAGCAGCCCCTCGTGGTCCCTGTCACTACCCTCCATGCCCCCCATCACTGCCCTCTGTGCCCCCCATCACTGCCCTCTGTGCCCACCATCACTGCCCTCCGTGCCCGAGCTCTGGGAACACACAGGGGGTGTCACTGCACAAAGGTGAAAGGAGAATTTATTTGCCAAGCAGAAGCAGAGGGGAAGAGATGTAATTCCCCAGCTCACACACACACACACGTCTGCAGTGTGTCAGTGTTTCAAAGGCACAGTTTGAGGGCACGTGTGATCTCTGCTGCCAAATGAATGGCTGTTCTCAGCCAGCAAGGCTAAGCAAAGCTGCATGGGTGACAGATTGCTGTGCCACTGCATTAATGGGTAAAGCAGCAGCGTAAACACAGCTTGCAGACCTGGTGTGCAGCAGGTCTGTGCCCTGGTTCACACCCATCCACAAAGGGTCCACTAACATAAAGGAGATGTGCACAGTGCATGCACTCCCAGCCTCATCCACAGCACACCAGCCTCATTTCTCACTAAGGTGGGATGTGAAACTTCCTGTCTGTGCCTTTCCATCCCTGCCACAGCCCCCACCTGAGAGAAGTCCCCTGGGCACCCCCATCTCCCCACCACACCTCGTAGCATTAACACCTCCAAGATAAAAGCTGTCATCAGATATTGCCCCAATGGCCTCTTTTGCCTTAGGAATGGTCATGGTCAGCAGCTGCCCCAGGAAAGAGGCAGGAAACTGTGTCAAGCAAGGGGAGTTTCTTCCTCAGCCACACAGCTCCATGTATCACCCTCAATGAGAAAGGTTTCCTGCTGTTCAAATATGATTCTTGAAAAAGAGGGGATACTCTGTGAAGTATCCACAGGTTTGTATTAGGCCAAGTTGCTGCTGAAATGTAAATGATCATCCTGCAAGATGCTGTAAAACCTTTGTGCAAAACAAGATTTGAGCCAACTTAAAAAGTTTCTGAGAAACCAAACTAACTCTAGGGTGGGAAGGGGATTGTAACTAGAGGACTTGTTGGACTTATTTCAAGAGTACTCCTTGAAAACACAAGAAGGAGTAGGATTGTGTGTGTGTGTGTGTGTGTGTGTGTACACACATACACACACACCTCTTTCCTTCCCTTCCAACAGCTTTTCCTGCTCATCCTCTGTCTTAATTGAGATTTTTTAGCTCTGACAGTGGATCACAGCAGTAATTATTTTCTTGATCTCTTGCCACACACTCTCTTTCATCTAAACTATTTCACCTACTCACTTTTGTGCAACTAAATGAGACACAGCAAACACATGAGTGGTGCATTCACGCAGCAGAGGGAATAGGAAAATTCAAATTGGGGCAGTAGGGCTGTCTCCAGGCTTGCAGGACTCCATGGAAAGTGCCTTTGGGGCTTTATACGGTTTCCTCTCTAACTGTAATTTTTTTCCCTCTGTTAAAAAACCTGTATTTCCAACCCTCATCATTCCAGAATTCTTCATGGCATTTAGAAATGAACCTAGATACTCTTTAAATTACTGGAAGGAGATCAGAAGAACTCCTGACCTCTGGAGTTTGATATAGACCTCTCCTGGCATTTTTCTTGATGCTTTAACCTGAGAAAACTGTCCAAAATAACTGCCATTTGTTTTGATTCATTTCTGTTTTCAGCAAAACAGAGGTTGGCTTCTTTTTGGTGGAAAAATGTTGTGTCAGAAATATTTTGACTTTATTTCCACGGTGAAGCACTTGCTAGTTCCTTTCTATAATTATTATGCACTTTTTATGTGTCAGGGAGAACACCGAAATGAAAGGGATGCACTGCTCTTGGCAAACCTGATCTTCTTTACCCATTGTTTCTTTTCTGTAGCTGAGGGAGGAATATATCATTTTGTGCAAGAAGGGAAAATTCCTGCTATTTTCAGTGCTGTGAATGCTGGGAGTTCGATGACATGCAGTCACTGTGCCTGCCAATGCAACGGGACACCAGCTCGGCTGTGTTTTTGGCTCAGTCCTGTGCTTTCTAGGAACCACTTCACAGCACCACCACCGAGGAGGAGCATGAGGGAAGGAGGCAGAATCCTCCTGTTGAGACATCCTATCCCGTTTCTTTACACCTGCACTGAAGCCGACTTTTGCCAAAGCAGCGAAGCAGCACTCAGAACTTGAGGGAGGGCATTGCCAAGGCACAGCGAGGAGCCACAACCCTCCTTTGTGTGGAGAGCGTTGCAGGGATCCTCCTCGGGCTGCTCTGCAGCCCCCTGGCTCCGCTGGGGCGGGCTGGAGTTGGCACCGTGGGCTCCAGCTGCGAGCCCTGAGTGTGCCAGCGCTGGTCCTGGGAGCAGCTCCGCAGCCGCGGCGTGCTCAGGCATCGACCCCCCGGGGGCTGCTGCCCTTGAGAGATGTTTGTATTCCTCCCTTCCACCTTGTGCCGCCTGGTAGTGACAGGAGGCAGAGTGGAGCTCTCGCCTTTGATGTTCATCACATCTGCCTTTCAGCTGTGGCTGTTTCCAGTGGGGTGACAGCAACACAAACGTCCTGTTCTGCAAAGCTGCTGCCAGGCTTCCCCAGCAGCACCTCCGAGCAAACACCCAAAGTTTTCACCAGCAGTACTTC
The DNA here is from genome assembly GCA_013396775.1 of Cephalopterus ornatus. Taxonomy (NCBI): domain Eukaryota; kingdom Metazoa; phylum Chordata; class Aves; order Passeriformes; family Cotingidae; genus Cephalopterus; species Cephalopterus ornatus. The sequence goes on along the minus strand of VZRE01013664.1, from coordinate 943,851 downwards.
CTCTTCTGGCAGTCAGCAAATACTACCTGTGATGAGAAAGCAACAGGTCTGAGGGTTGGTGTTAGGCTGACATCTGTCATCATCTTCCTCTTTCTCTGGAGGTACTTTTGTTATCTAGGAAAAAACCTGAATAAGTGCACATTAAAAAAAAAAGCATCAAAACCCAAACCAACAAACACCCTGCCCCAGCCTGACAATTTAGAGGATGAAGATACCTTCAGCTTCCTACAGATGTGGTTAAAGGTGTCACTCAGGAGTTGTCACTCTTGGCATTCTTCTGGATAATCTTTTAGTTTCCTTTATTTTGTTCAATAATAGGCTTGTTCATATGGAGACCACAAGAAAATTAAGCCTGTGAATTTCAGGATTCTCAGGGAATGCTGTGGGAGAGAATTTAAGGTAGGCTGTTTAAGCCACAATTACTAGTGAACTCAGAATTAGAATGCTTCAACTTTTCTCTAATATTATAAATTGACTTGTACAGAAACATAAACAGTGGGTCAGACAATGCTGGCAGGCCTGAGAGCTTCTGGAAACTGCTTCCTGCAAAATGAGTGGCGTTGGGATAGCAAAACCAGGTGAGGATCTGGACTCAACCAGCATCACCTTTGCACTCTCATGATGGCATGGCTGCGGGAACATAATTACCCTGCAGTGGTGTTACACAGTTAGTACACAGGTTATTAAGGAAAAAGGAAATTACCTTTATTATTAAAAAACCTTTTTGTGATGCTAGAACCATTCTTTGGATTAGTATTACCTTTATGGGAAAGCAAACCACCTGAGCAATAAAACCCACCAGTAGCAGGACTCAACAAGAATACAAGTTGAGAGCAATGGTTATTTCACCCTGTGTGGTTCCCTCACTTCCAGGTCCAGCTTCTCGACACCAGACCAGGTGTCAAACTGCTCAGTACACACACAAGAAGTCAGCAAAATAAGAGACCATTTCTCAAGCTGCAGAAAAGATATTTGAGGAGTTAATAAGATAATATCTCTAAATATAGAGTTTCCTGGGGTGAATTAAACTGGTCCAGTGTCGCAGTAGCCCAGGTGATCCTTTGCAAAACTGTTCACTGAAAAAAATCAACATGTGCCCTGTACATTGAGGTGCAAAAGCAGGCAGGAGGACTTACCCTGCTGGGAAAAAAAAGTCATCTTTCCTGAGTGCATGTGCTTAACCCGGGCTGGAGCCATCTGTTCAGGGAGCGTGTGAGCGAGTGCGTGTACACAAGAGGGTGTGTTTTGCTCCCTGACCTAGAATCATGCTGTTATATAAACCCTGGGATTATCAATCACCTCACATTACAAACCAGCTCCTGTTCAACTCATTAAAGGATTGTGTCTCTGCCTGTTCTGACTCATTCAGCCTCTTTGGCATTCGTTCTGTTAATGAAGATAGCAACTCATTACCCTGCCCGAGCTGAAACACCCATAGGCTAACTCAGCGTTCCCTTTTGAAGCGGTTCGGTTACGATGGTACTGCAGCAGTTCCTCCTGCCCTGGCAAAGCAGGCGTCAGGCCAGCCAGCAGGAGATTCTGACCTCAAATACTCGATCTGAACCCATGGCTGGGTGTGTCTGAAGTCCCCAGGCCCGGGTTAATCCAGCAAAGTTTCAGCCCTCGGTTCCCTCTCTCCATCACGTAGGACATTACACCACCTGCAATGAAACCTGTCATCAAAAACCCCAAAGCTGACTTTCTCTGGGGGTTTGGGAAGAACCAGTTCATAGGGAGAAGCCAAGATGTGACCTTGTTTCTTTAAGCCTATGTCATCTTGTACTGAACTGGTCTATGGCAGGTTCCTAACACTGACCTTCTTCCTTTAACCAGCTCCACAATTTGCCCAGGACAACAGGATCAGCAAAAACTCTTCCTTGGAAATCCAGGACTTTGCTGTTCTGGCTCTTCTAGGTCTCAGCTCTCGTGCAAGCTGCTGTCCTGCACAGAGCCAAGCTCTTCTCTCCCAGAGACTCATCCCACACAATCCACTGGGAACGCTCAAGATCTGCTTCACAGGCTCAAAGGCTCCTTCATTTCTTTGTTTTTTTCTCTCAGTGGGCTTTGTGGGCTTTGACTCTAAACCCAAAGAAATCAACCAAACCTGGAGGTGCAAAATTCCTCAGTGTTGGCCAGTGCCCCATGAGTTTAAACCCCAGGGTAGTCAGGATGGATTTAAATGTGCTCCCAGCCTGAAAGTGATGGCTCAGTATGGCCACTATCACCCCAAAACATATTGGAGACACTTCTGAGGACGAGTATTTTACTGGCTGAATGATGGTCACTCTACAGTGGTGAATTGGCAAGTCACTTTGTAAAAGAATAACCTGGACAAACCCGCAATAAAGAAACAAAACTGAACAAAATCCTTCAGAAATCACCCAAGGTTAGAGGCCACCATGGCTGGAACCTAAGCAAAACAAAATAAAATAAAAAAAAAAATTAGGAAAAAAAAAGAAACAAGAAGAAATTAAAATTAGAAGACCATTAATTTTTATTTTTTTTTTTAGTAAATCTACAGGACTACAGGCAAAACCAAGGAAAATTATGTTCCTCTGGAAAAGTTATGAAACTCAAATTGAGAGAGTGTTCTGATCCATCTGAGGCTGGCATTTTAATGGGACTGGCTTCTCCAAGGCAACCCATTACAGCCCTATTCAATAGTGCTAACCATTGTGGAAAAATGCCATGTGCCAACTGCTATTTTCCACCATTTTCTCCAGAAAATCTGAAAGAAATGCAGAAAATTGATTTGAAGCCCTGGCAGAGAGATGGAGAAATAGTAGCACAAGGCTGCAGGCCAGTAATTTATGTTTCGAATGTCACGGGGTGCTTTGCCTATAATTTCAAGGGAGAATGATAATAATTAAAAGCAAGAACTCTCCAGTTGTTTCTTACGAGGGAAAAAGCTGAATGTAGTAAGTGTAGGGATTTTCTTTAAGTGCTTAACTTTTCCAGTGGAGTTTCAGAAATTAAACATAGTAATAATATCTGTCATCCAAAATGCTCCCAGTGTAGCGAGGGGAAGCACTTCAGCCACCAGGAAAATGCAGAACTGCTGGGATAGAGTGTGGTGGAGCCCTGCGTGGCCCTGCAGCCACACTGGGGACTGGCACTGAATGCTCTCTGGGGACATGCAGGAACTGGTGTCCCTGGGGGGCAGGGAGGGCTCGGCCAGTCCCGCACGTCCCTGCCCAGCACTCCGTCCCAACAGGGGAGCCAAGAGACACCTGGGGTCACGGGGTCACGGAAGGCTTTGGGCTGGAAGGGACCTTAAAGCTCATCTCCTTCCAGCCCTGCCTGAGTTCGAAGACAGCCTGAAGAAAGGTGTAAATAACCAAGCCCTGTGTTCATCTGGTCAGGTATTGACTCATTTTGCATCTTAGCAACACACATAAGAAGGCAGAGGGTGATCTCACAAATTGCTCTGCCAACGGCTTAGAAATTCCCACTGGAAATATTCAGAAGGAAAATTATCCCTCAGAGATCATACTTTGAAGTTCCCAGCAGCTTCCCTGGATACACTTAGCCTTGTGGAGGGGGACCAGTAGCAAAAAACCCCAGAGGAATGCAAATTTCATGGAACAGCATATGCAAATCTCCCTTCTAGGGTGGTGATGTGCCTTGCTGGACACAGTAATCCCATCTCAAGCCATAAATACTTGGCAAAAAGTATATGATCCTACCTTGGTCAAGGCCTTTTGCTCACTGACGGAACGGGAATGCTCCTGGGAAGTGGACTTTAATGATTGTACCAACACAATTGTACATGTGGCTGATTTAAGCGAGCGTAGAACTTGACCCTCAATCCTTGTTAGCTCCACACAATGTCAGAGACACTTCAACCACTGGACCTGTGTTCCAAACCTTAGTATGGTATGTTATCATATAATAAATTTATGATTAATGATTACTAAGCATCATTTAATGAAAGGTTTCCTTGCTTTTTCTATTTATATTACTGCATATAATTTGAACCTCAGATAATTAAACGCTGCAGAAAATACTCCACTACTAGCGATCCTGGGAGCATCTTTCTGAACACTCGGCAACCTTGTAATGGTTTGTCATTAACAAGCATGCCCTAATGTGACATTCCACTCCAGCAGCCTCTCTGAGAAGGTCTTTTTTTTTTTCCATTGAAGCAAGGAGCTGCAGACTGAGTTATCCAGAAGCAGCAGAAGCAGGTGTTGCAGCGTTGCTCCCTGTGGAGGTTATTTCAATACCCAGACGTCATTAGCACTGAGATACAGGACGTTGTAGTACAGTAAATGCGTCACGTTGCACTGGTTCCATGGTACTCTGGTGCATCCTGCCATGTATCATCCTGGCTTTCTGTCAGGAAAGGTTGTTTGAAAGGGAGGGACTGGTTCCCGTGAGCAGGAACTGCAGAGCAATGAGGAGGATTGCAATCTATTTTCCCCCTCTTGCAGACAGTGTCTTCTTTGCACATGCTTGACACTGAAATAAAGGAAAAATACTGCAAATTCAGGAGTCAGGAAATAATTTGGGTTGGAAGGGACCTTTAAAGGTCACCTCATCCAACCCCCTGCAATGAGTAGGGGCAGTCAATGAGTGCAGTTTGGTATAATTGTATAAACAGAAATACTATCTGTAAAAACAGGGTTGGTAATACTGAGTTTGCACAATGTTTGCACAATGTCTCTGATGGTGCACAGTGCTCCTGTGGTTTCACTAGGGAAGGGTTTTTGCACTGCACTGTGGTTGGGGAATGATCCCATTTCTGAACAGGTAACATCTTCCCAGGGAGGAGGTGGAGGGATGTAGGTGTCTGTGCAACCTCTGCTCTGCCATATAGGAGAGGCTCTGCTAATTCTGGGGACCTGCAAGGTCCCTTAAGCCGCTTGTCCCAGGAAAACCTGCCCTGGTTTTACAGGACAGGTGTCTGCCACCCTCTGGGACAAGAACCTTTTCCTAACATCCAACCTAAGCCTCCCCTGACTCAGCTTCATGCCATTTCCCCGAGTCCCGTCACCACAGGAGCTCTGTTAGAACAGGCCAGGTTATTGAGAGCTTTACCCATCTTGTTTCAGCCGGGATGAACAGTGAAGTCTCTCCACTGAATGAAGCTGGGTTTGTGTAGCTTTACATCAAGTCTGGACTGATTCAGTAAAATCTGATGTCAGCAACACAGGAGGTACCATGTACTCTTACTGTGTTCGATGGGCTGGGAAGCTACTGCTAATACAGCAGGGACAAAAACACAGACCTCTGGTGTACGGAAGTCAAATCAGGCAGAAACAGGTACTTAATGAAACAGCTCAGAGCAAGATGCTACTTGAGCTCCCCAACTGTAAACCCAAAGTGAGAGAAGGCCCCTGCAGACACCAGCCAGCTGATGGAGCGATCTGAAGTTACTCCAACCAACATCTGTTTCAGCAGGAGCAGAACTTGCCTTGGTGTTGTTAGTACAAGTCACAGTTTACACAGAGAGAAGTGTTTTCATTTCAGAAAGAGGTTTGCATTTAAATGCTGTCTCTGGGAATAGAAGATGATAATTTCATCTAAACTGATTTATCCACTCCAACAATTTTACCCAGCAGGTCTCAGGTGCCGAGTGGAGATTCACTGGTGGCTCTGTCTGTGTATTCACAGGAGATACATTTTAATTCGTTAGCAATTCCTTTGTTACTGGAGGACAGGAATGAAAGGCTGTTTGAATGAAGGGAGGCATGACCCCAGTGTCTTAATAAAATAAAATCCTCTGGGGTTGGAGCAGAGGTTGTGCTTCCATTGCCAGGGGAGAGACCTGGATTAATTCCTGCTCTGAGGCTCCTGGCAGCAGCGCGGGGTGTTGCAGAGTTTTGGCTGGTGATGCTCGGTGATGACCTTCCTGACTGATCGCAGGGCAGTGCGGGTGAGCCCCTGGGGCACCCAGCCCTCCTCATCTGGTCAGCATCGCCAGAGGGCAGCGGGACAGATGACAGCCCAGGTTAAGGAAGGGGACTCAGGGCTCTTCTGGGGGCAAAGGACTTGTCCTCGGGTTTAGAAATGTAAAAAGAAGCATAAAGAGTGACACACCCCACTGCCACAGCTAGGCGAGATGTGGGAGATCCAACAACACATTATTTGCTGGAAAGAAAATGTAGTTTTTTATTTAAAATGTGGCTCTCAGTGAAAACCACGTTTATAACATTTCAAACAATGTATGTTTTGTGGTTGTTGGGACTGAGCACAGCACTCCTCACGGAGCTCTAAATCATTTCATATGAATGCAAAAGCCCTCGCTGCTCTGCTGAATCGAGAGATCACCAAAAGAGCCTGAATGTGAAAAGAAAAGTAACAGCTGAAAATTCCAACCAGCGGGTTCGAGTTTTCCAAGGCCTGTTTGCTTTGGCCTGCCTCTGCCATTCCTTTCTTTCTTTCTTTAGAAGTGTGAAACTGGTTGGTCGCTGGTATTTGTTCTGCGGTCTGCACTAACTGTTCCATCTGTGTAAACTCCAGCCTGGGAGTTTAACAACACTTTCCCTTTAGCTGGAAGGAAAATGAAAGTCCCGTTAAGTGGCACTTTGAAGCTTTGCAAAACACGGTGCCCTGGGTTTGAGCACGGGGAGGGAAGGTCGGGCCCTGCCTGCGGCTGCTCCCACCATCGGCACTGGGGCCAGCGTGGCCTTTGAGGGGGCAACCTCAGAGCACCTCATGGCACACTCAGCGGGTCAGGAAACAGCTGAAAGCTCTTCCCACGCAAGGAGAAACACAAGGACAGACACATAACCAACTCACCTAGGTTTTTACTAGTGGCATCTTTTTTGTCACTGGTTACCAAGACTCTGATCTAGGAGAATATTGAGGCTGTAAAATGATCTCTTGGGCTGACAAGTAGGACTTAAATGCTCAGATATCTCAGTGGGTCTAGTTTCCAGCTAGTGTCTCACATTAAATTAGCTGATTTTCTTTTCCTAGATGTCCATCTTACTCCTAAAGTGAGTCCAGTTCCCTCTGATCAACCCATTCAGCTGTGTCCAACATGATCAAAGAGTTGACTGCCTCTGATTTTTAGGGTTGAAGTTTCTGTGTTGGTATTGTCATTCCAGGTCACTACTGTAATTGGTACTTTATCTGTGGTTTGCCAAGCTGTGATTTAAATCTGAGTCCAGCTTCCAGACAGCTTCTGTCTCTCTGGCCAAGTCCTGGGGAGTGTAGGCTGAGGAGCAACCAGCTCCAGGACCTGTTGGGCGATGGAGGAGGGACTCTACCATCTGTCAGGTTGAATTGATGGGTTGATCCCACCCTGGCAGTTGATCCCACTCTGAGTCCAACTCTGATGTCTCTCTGCTCTTAGGCCAGTTCCAATCTATAGTTAAGTCTGGCTCAGTTCTTCTTCAGAGATAAAACATCAAAAATCCCCAATTGAATCCACTCACAGCCTTTTATTTACAGAGAAGAGACAATTGAAATGCTGTTTTGCCTCCCATTTCCACACAGTTTTTCTCCTGACCCGTGATGTATATTTGTCCCTCCTGGGGCTCAGCCCTGCCTAGATTGTACTCCAGAGCCCCGGGCACACGGCTGCCTTATCCCCTTCCTCTTTTTTCATGTTGTTTTCTTTTGTTTCCTGACTGTGTGCTTAGCAAGGGTATATTTTTAAAGCTGCGTATGGGTTTTAACTGCCAGGATTCTGCGATAGCTAACAGAGAAGCTAGGCTGTTATTACACAAGTAATACTTGGAAAATATGTAGTAACATTCAGGATCAGTTAATATCAGCATAGGAGAGGGGTATATCAGCTCAGAAAAACTCACTGGTGCTGAGGAAGCAGAATTCATCAGATTCTTCTAAAATAATGTTTCTCAACATTCATATGAACTCCCAACAGCTGTTGGGTTCAATCATGTTTGCTCCTAATCAAAATATCTACTGTTTGTATTTTTCGTAGAAAATTTAGAGGGAGGGAGAGGAGATTGCAAGTATTTTAAGGAAAACTACAAGTAACACTGGAAGTAAATTTGGTTTTGAAGATGACTTTCAATAAATAACCAGCTTATTGAAAAAAAGCCCTTTCCTGAAATTGAAACCAAAAAAATCACTGAACATTTTTCAGATTTGTCTTTCCTCTGCTGCCTTTTTCTGTTTCAAAACTAATTCTTTTCAGACACTTTTTACTTCAGCTGCAGCATCTTATTTCTGCTGAAAATAAATTTCTATTGAAAAGTCCAAGCAGCTTTTCTCTGCAAGGATTTGGAGATCTCTTCAAGAAATGTTAGCAAAATATTCTGGCACGTAGCCTCTGCTGTAGGTAACCAGAGCTACTTGTTCTCTGAAGAAATCTCCATTGCATAATGCAGACACCTTTCATTTTCTCTGCACTCGAGCTCAGACGCCTGTACCTGCCAACCCACTTCAACCAAAGAAAGGTCACTCCTACATTTGCATAAAATCGAATGTATTTGCATAAATCAAGCCCCAGCTTTATACACCACATTGATCTCGAACGCGTACTGTGTTTTTCGTGGTGACAAGTGCTGAGGGGCAGCACGAGCAGTGGTGAGAGGGTCTGTGCCCCTCAGCCCCGCACTGCCGCGGGCAGGGATCCGGCCCTGAGCGCCCAGCGCCCACCCGTGTCACTGAGCCACGGTGACAGGCAGTTCTGCCTCTGCTCAGCTCGCCGTGGGCTGACAGACTATTTTTTCCCCCATTTTTTACCTCTTCTGAAGTCATGGAATCGAACCTGTAGGCGTTCAGAAGTCCACAAAGGCTGAGAATTCATATTAAACTATCCAAAATTAGGCTTTGCCAAGATCATCAGTAAATTGATGCACCCAAGATTTTTGTACAGTAAGTTTTAGTTCATTTAAGTTTATTCAAGGCAGGAAGGTCGTGATACATTTTGATGCAAATTTTTGTCTGATTTGATGAAAGTGGCAGAGAAAATCTAGACTCTTTTGACTTTTAGGAACTTAAGCCTTCACATTAACTTCAGATTCCAGGAAATATCTAATAAAACCGCTGCAGCTGGCACTGTTCAAATTGCCAATATATTCAAAAGCAATTCAGAAGTGCCAAAGTGATGACATGCCAGGGCTGCTTCTGCTACTGCTCTGAGCCCACAGTGGCACCACGTCCTGTGCTGGAAAGTCAAGGGGCCAGGTCACCAGCTCTCCATGCTGACCTCTGGCAAAGCTTTTGTATTAAGAAACCACCTGAGCAGCTCCAGACTGGTCTGTTAGATGATTTGTGTCATTCCTTTCAGCTTTAATTCCAGCTAAACAGGAGGTTACAAAAGGATGGATCTCAAAAACAGACTCCTGCAAGGGAACACTTGCTTTTTGGTTTGCAGAGGAATCATTTCATATCACAACTAAAATTACTTTTGAACACTGCAGCTGGGCTGTGCAAGTCAGGCTGTCAGGATTAGCACTTTGCAGAAAGCCCCTTTTTGAACTGCTCAGAGAGGTGATGTAGTGCCTGGCCCTGTCAGTGGTCTGGCCCTGCAGCAGCTCTCTGGGCATGCCACGTGAGGGGGTTGGCAGAGGGCAGGGCAGGCAGCATGAAACAGTTTGATTTACCTGAATGCCAACCAGTCACCTCCAAGAGAAACAACTGTTGTCACCTCCACTGCTCCAAGCAGAAATCAGGTTGTTTCTCCAACCCCTTTGCTCAGATGTGCACTTTTTGGGTAGTGCTCACAAGCAAAACAAGCAGTGAAGTCAACAGCATCAGACACCCCTAAAAGCACAGGTCACCTCTGAGGTACAGGTACCACTCACAGGTACCTCTCCGAGGCACTGGTGGAGACGTGGTGCCTTTTAAAAGGATTCATTCCTGGCTGCTGAAACAGTCCCATAAGCTCTGGTTTTAGTAAGCCAGCTCTGGCCCCCATCACCCCAGGCATTGCCTCCTAGCGAAAACTGCTTCCCTCTGGCCTTTTGAGCAGCGAGGCTGTTCTCACTGCAGACTTGTTTCCTCTGCGGTTTTGGAGCCTCTTGCCTTCCATGCTGCTGGGGCAACATAAGGGGAAGTAAGTGGGGAAATGCCCCTCCTGTTCCTCTGCCAAAAGCAGAGGAGAACTCTGCCTTCTATCTTTAGCTAGGGGGGAGCAGCATTCCCTCCTGCTTCCCCTTCCTGCCCCTCTGTGCAGCCAGGGCTCCCCGATGCCCCAGCTGTTCAGCTGCACGTCGGGAGGAGTCGGGGGCTGTTGTTCAGCTTGAAGATGCTCAGTGCTTCCCCTTCTGCCTGTCTGCCCGTGCCCTGCTGAGCCTCGGGGCTTCTGCACCACGTGCACAAACAAGAATCAGGCCAGGGGAAGTGCACATGAACTGAAGACTTAAATTAGAAAAGAATCTGCCTTTGCAGAGTGATTGAAAACAAGAGGCCTTTTAAAAAGTGTTACCGAGACTTTGCAACTTTCAGGAACATTTTGGCACCTCTGCTGTCCATGGGTTTTATCTGGAGTTGATATGTGATGTTGTAGCCCCTGGCCAGAAAATAATCACACAAATATCCCATAATGCAGAAACATCAAACCATTACCAGAGCCTGCAAGAAAAAAGTAAAATTAAACTAAATACAAACTAAAGCAATATCCTATGAATAAGTAGGTCTGATACCATTCTACTGAAGGCATCTTCATTGAGTTCCAGTGACAGCAGATGAAAGGTAGGACACAGAGAGGCCTTCTTTGAGCTTGTGCTAAAGTTGCTTTTAACTACAATTACAAAGTCAATTAGAAAGTCATTTCAGCACTAATGAAACAATGAATGATTGATATTTAATGGCCTTGGCAGGAAATCCAGCCCGGTAAATACAGTTGACCAAAAAAAAGGCTGTTCAATGTTGCAAGATGTCAAAAGTTCAGCGTGTTTTTGTTTGTATTTATATATATAGATACATGTTTTTATACAGAGATGTATGTATGTGAATGCATGTATGCTTTGCAAAATCAAAGTGTTTCAGTTTGGGGTTGCAAATTAATACCTTTAACAAGACAGAGTTCATACTCCCAGCCATCCCAGTGCAACCTATAAAATCCTCAGGCTGGCAAATTTGGTTCCAGGTCCCAGGCTGAATTCAGAACACTTCAGTGTCTAGGGCAGGTGTCAGTTGATCATTTAGCCTCTTCTCCAGTGTGCTTTGGGCAGAAGTAGAAGTGAGGGAAGCATAAATCCATATTAATCATGTATTATATATAATATATATTATTTGTATTAAATATAGATATATTTGTCTATAAATATGCACACATATGTATATATATATTTCCAGATGCCCCTGCCTTGAAGAGACGATAGATCAGTGCATTATCCTGTTCTATTTCCTGTGGCTTCTATTGCTCTCCCTGGGTTTAAAAGCAATATTGATGTCATGATCTTTTGCCTACAATTCTAAACCCAGGTGGGATTAAAAGTCCTCTCTGTAGCAGGAGGAGAATCCTAGGAGAAGATTCTGAGTAAATCCAGCTGCTGACATAGAGAGAGGTTTCTGAGCTTTGTCCAAACAGAAAATCTCCAATTCGAATTGGAGTGGAGCAGCTTTTCCTTGCCCGTGGTCCAGCGGCACAGAGCTGAGTGCAGGGCACTCCAGAGGGAGCCGTGGCAGATGCCCAAAGCTGGTGCAATGTGGAAGAATTAAGGAAAGTGCTGCAGTACCAACTATTGGAGCAAAAGCTCTGTAATGTAGATATGCTGTCCATGTAGGTCGAGTTTAAAACTTAATTAGAGCAAAGCAACTCGTGTGCTATAGTTATAGAGGCTGGATTAGGAAGAGGAATTTCCTTAGTTTTCCTGTAATCTTAGTGAGACCTAATTGCAGCAAGGAAAGTGAAAGTTCTGCAATCTTTTTTTCATTTCCAGTGAAAAATGCCCAAGGCCAGTGCATGGCAGCAGCCACAGCACTGCAGAAACAGGATAATTCCATTGGGCATGGTGAAGTTCTTCCTTCCCACGCAGCCCAGGCTGAGCTCCACTGGCCATGGAGCTGCTCCAGCGTTTTCCTCTGTGACTGTTGCATGGGGATGCCAAGGTCAGAGCTGGTGCCTTTGGCCCTGGATGTACATACAGCCACTGCCTGAGAGACTTTCACCTACTCACTGTAACCACATTTTATACTTCGTGCTTTAAGGGGACATTCCTGATTCCTGAGCATCTCTCAGACAATCACTTCCCTGAGGTCTTGACAACGGAGAGGTCTGGGGTCTGTGTGGGCACCATCACTGCCTTGCACTTTGCACCACCGCTGTGCTCCTTCCATTGCTCCTGCACCCCCTTTCTCTCTGCATTGATGTGGAAGAACTGCAAAAGAACAGCCCTTGGCCAGGCTGAAACATTTACTTAAGGCTGTTTGCTTAGAGCATCCTTGCACTCACCACGAGATCTTTTTTTGTTTTAATCTAGGCAGGTGAGGGCTGTGTCTTACAGTTGTTACAGGCTTAAGCTGCCCTGTGAACACACCACCTTCCTTCCTCTGGGACCCATGAGCTGGGTTTGTCTCATAGTGCATTTGTTCTGTCTCTAGAGAGGCTGCTCTAAAATGACTGCTGAACCCATCTCCAGTTCAATCCTGCTAATTAAACACCTCTGGTTCAGTGCTTGCTTGCTGCTTTATTCCCCCCCCCTTTTTTTTTTTGGCTAGTTCCAAGAGGATATTATTTTTAGCTCAGGAGGGTTAAAGGGGAAGGGAATTGTGCCAGAATCAGGTTGTTAGGAGATGGGGAGAGAGGAAAAAAATGCTGGGGGTGGGGGAGATCTGCAGTGATTAAAATTCCATCTATTAATAAGACAGAAAGCTGTGGTGCACGGGCCCAGCCTAAATTAAGCTCCTGAATTAGAAGCGCTTTCCAAAATTCCTCTCTAGACAATTTAATTAGGCGACAGGTATTTCCGGAGTCACACGGTGCTTCCACTTGGCAGTAAATAAGGACTCCAAGAATTTTTGCCCTAGAATCCAATGAAGAAAGCAAAACAAAGGTTTCCGTGGGAGGCAGAGGGGGTGTTGGGCGATCGGCCCCGGTGCCCTGCTCCCCTCCCAGCCCTGCCCAGCCCGGGAACAAATGGGGCACGGGCACAGCCCCGAGCAGGCGGGAGGGAATCTCCAGCCCACTGTCTGATACCGGCCACATCCAGACACTGCGTTCCACAGCCTGGTCATAATTCTGGGGGGCACCAGCACTTGGTGTCGGGGCAGGACTGAGGAGCAGGGTCTGCAGTCCTGGCACAAGCGGTGCCATCCATGAGTCAGCTTTGCTGGTGCTGTTCACCTCCAGCCCCCTGCAATCCCCCTCTGGAGCAGTGATTAGGGACAGAGGATCCCCAACCCCTCACTGACAAGCAGGTGATGCTGTCTCTTAGGCAGCCTGGAGCACAGGAGAAAGAGGGACTTGAACCTTTTGGTTCCCCAAACCATCAAACCCCTTATTCCTCATTTATAATTAGCAAATAACAATAATTAAAAAAAAAAGTTGATTATTTCCTTTTTATATTGTAAATGTTTTTTGTAGCCCATGAAAGCAAGACTTATATCCTTCCTTCCAAAAAGTCATAGAATCATTGAATGGTTTGAGTTGGAAGGGACCTTAGGTATCATCCAGTTCCAACCCCCCTGCCCTGGGCAGGGACACCTGCCATTAACCAGGTTGCCCCAAGCCTCATCCAGCCTGGCTCTGAACACCTCCAGGGATGGCACACCCACAGCTTCTCTGGGCAAATCTACCCAGCCATTGCTGTGCTGAAGAACTGGTAGTACTACAACAAAGGAGATGCCTTACTTTTATCTGAAGGGTATCACTGCCTTTATTTAAGACACCAGTGTAACAATTTAGGCCATTTACTGATAGGAAAAATGGGAATTTCTAGAATTCTCAGAAAATATTCCTCCCAGCAACTCTGTTTTTCTCATCATCTTCTTTCTACTGGCTTATCTTGTACTAAATCTTCCTTAATTCCTCTCCCAAGTGTTTGATGCTGCCTTAACATTGTCTTGGAAACACTAGATGTGTGAAAATATTCTTAAAATTTCTTGGGGTGAAAAAGAGAGAAATTAAAAGCAACCCTTATCAACAGAGTGTCAGTCGTAGGCACCAAACTCCCATGGAATATCTGTCTGTGGGACACCATTAACTTCAGCAGTCCCTCCTGGAGGGTTGTGTCTTCCCCAGTAGCCTTTCCAATATCAAGGGCTGGAGGCACAGACAGGCTGGACAACCCCAAATTCAAATTAAGAACCCAGAATTAACGGAAATTTGGAAAATTCTTGAGGATTTTTACTGTGTGAGGGTGCACTCAATGCTCATGGGAACAGCGTTTGTTTCTCACGTGGGTGTTCTAACCTTCAACAAACACGGTCTCCAGTAACCACCAGCTATTGCTGGGAAAGAATTGCCTAATTCTTCAGGAAATGGCATGAGTTTGCATTCCTCGAGCTTCTGAGCAGTCCTCCACCTTTTTTCTGGAGTGGGTGTCTGAGTGTCCAGGTTAGGAGGATGTTGAAGGTAAAGCATCAATTTTTGCACCACACTGGAAGAAAATAGGGTATTTCAATTCATCCTTGTTTGTAGAGAACTTTGAAATTATTCAAATGTATCTGTGTTCTCATTTTACATATAAAATCTGAAGGGATTCTTCTAATTCCAAGAGTTCTTATCCCATGTTAATTAAATATCTATTGATTTCTAAAACAAAGGAAAACTTATGCTTACTGAGATTTTACTGCGATATTCAAAGTAATATGATTCTGTTGTACGGTTTGATCCTCTGCAAATTTGCATTTAATAAAGAACAGTTAATATATAGAGAAAGATTAATTAAGGAAATGTCTTGTTCTGCACCCAAACCATTATCAAATTGGAGTTCAATTTAAAAATACCATTAGGAACATTAAGTCCTTTTTACGTGATAGACTTTTTATTTTTTTTTCTTCTTTGGCCAACACATAGTTGGAAACACTAAAACAAAAATAAATATTTGTAATCAAACTTGGTTTTAGTTTATTCCACAAGGGAAACATTGAGGTTTCATGTATTTATACAGCTAAGGTATTTTAAAGTACTACTTGGAATAGTTACTGAGAGTCAAGGCTGGAAAGCATTAGCCCAGAAGTTCTGTTTAATATGGACTTGATGATATGTGCCTTAAAATCATTGCCTGAAAAAAAAGAAAAAAGAAAGGAAAAAAAAAAAAGGGACAAAAAAACCACAGAGAGGAAGAAAAGATAAAAAAACCCCAAATCCTCTCAGCTCTCACTTACCTGAATTACAGCTTCAAAATTTATCCTCTTCATTCACCACATTCACTGCTCTTCGTCCGAGTGTTGGGTTTCCCAAGGTGTTGCCAATCTGGAAAGTCAAATAGTAAGGCACGTAAAAAACAATGAGTCCTGCCCATTAATTGTTTATTTTTTCATTTGTTCCATCTGAGAAAGCCATCAGCGCTGGGAAGATGGCCACTGAATGAGCATTTTGCTGGAAATGGGACATGTTTGCTTTCTTTGGAAGTGAAAGTCATGGAAGAAGTAGAATGTGACAATAGGGTGAAAGTGCAAAAAATGGGTGTGGGAGGTACATTTATAAAAGAGAAAGCACATGTTGGTTACCATACAGACTTCCACTTGGATTTTCATGTGTGTGCGCACTCCTGCACCTCAACAGCTGCTCTGAAATGCCTCTGGCCTGGTAACACTGAGGATTCAGAGTCCCTGAGCTTTTAGAACTAGACACGGACTTCGGGGCCCTGGGGGAACGGGTGGGGTGTAAAATTCCTCAGCTCAGGGTGAGCACCCAGATGACACTTTGTCTCAGTCTCTCCTTTGGTCACAATTCTTGTGTGCAATTTTTTTACCCCCTGGGATGCAGAAAATTTGCTGTTTTGGCTTGTAGTAACAGCAAAGCAGAGTCCTTTCCACTGGAACCGAGAACATGCTGGTTGGAGAGCAGAAAGGTAAATCCAAGATTTTTGTATGTTCCTTCTCTTACCCTCAGTTTCCACTCCGCAATTTTTAAAGATTTGGGACTAGCTAGGACATGCAAAGATAAAGGGACTTTCTGGCTCTCTGCTGTAGGCCACGGTCTGAGATAGGGAAGGAAAGAAATTAAATATAACCTTTGAACCCAGCTAGCAGATTTCAGGAGGGGTGATTTTTCCTCTAGGATGCTCCAAGTTAAAAACTCCCTTAACTTGTTTATCAGATCCTATTCCCTTTGTGTCAGTATCCCAGCTGAATTCTCATTTTCTTCCTGCCTGGCAAGGTCTAAAGCTGTCACTGGTAGAAGAGCAGTGATGCTGTGTGATCCTTGTGATCAAGTCATTAGCTAAATCAAACCATATTTTGCATACTGAGAAGCATGTCCTCACAGAGAATTGTTTGTAATCAGTCAATATTATTTATTTTTAAAAGTGCAAAAGATACCATTGAGTAAATTTGAATAAGAAATAAATTTGGACAAATTGTAATCAGCCTGTGAACACTCTGCAAGCAAGGAGGAAAAAAAACAGGCTAAAATAATTGATTAAATTACTTGCAGCAAGTGCCTCTCTCTGTTCTGATCCTCTTCTCAGTGCCTTCGGTATTTTGGGTGCAAGGCTGACCTGAATCAAACTCTGCTATTCCAATCAGAGCCCTTCCTCCAGTGGGGAATGCCAGTCGTGCTCCAGTTAGGTGGTGGGTTTGCATTGTCAGAAAAGGATCATTAAAGCTGCAGGCTAAGAACATAAATCTCATTTTCGCTTGCCAACGAAGTCCGGTCTTCAGGTGCAATAGAGGCTGATGCCTTTGTTCTTGGCCTTGTTTTTTTTGACTGCCCACCCCCGAGATGGTGATACAGCTTTCAGGAAGGTGTTTACCACACACGGTAAGTCAGTAAGTCTCTTGTTTTCCACCTACTGAAGAAGTGCCAGTAACAGCTGATCAGCTGTAGCTTCACATCCAAGGATGACCCTGCTATGCAGGGAGATTCTTGAGGATAATAACAGATGGGGGCTTCCATCTGAACCAGAATAGCTCTAAGGGTTGGAAGAGTTGTTGGTCTCAGCAAGGAACCTCCCACACTGCAAAGCATTCACCAAGATGCTCACCAGACTGAAGTGTACGTGCCAGAGGCCTCGTCCACTGAAATAGCTTCCTGATCTTTCCATGCTTTTAAGCTCAGTTTAACTGCCAGGAATCCCCAGGAAGGAAGGAAGGAAAGAAGAAGATCCTTTTGCTCCCCCGTATCCCCTCATGTTACAACTCAACACCGATTTGATGCTTTGCTCTGAGACATCCTTGGCCCACAACTGAAGGTGTCAGGAGACAGTGACAGCACTCATCCTCCTTTACATCTTTGCTGGATAAGGAAGCTCTGGAGCTTTCCAATTCGCGTCTTTTGTAACTGGAAGATGAAATTTGCAGTCTGGGAGTGCCTGCCTGCTGCAGCAAGAAGCTGAACTGTGCTAGCACAGCAGTCTGTACTCATGCCACGGCTTCCTTTGGTCCATGGGCCCTGAGGACTAGGCATGAGTTTGGGTCACTGCACGATGGATGGGGGACATGGGAGCAACTGTCTGAAGGGGAAAACTTAAAAATAAACTGTTGAAAGGAGTATGATGCTGGCCATTCTGACCCCGACATCTGCACAAGGAGGGCAGCAGCAATATTGCTGTAAAGGAACAAAGCAGCGCCTGCCATGGCTTCGACCCAGCCAGGAGGGACACTGCTGGGCAAAGGGAAGAGGGTGAATCTGGAACTTCAGATAGCAAATGGAGAGTGAGGCCAGCTCCCGCAGATGGAGTGCCCTGCAAGTGCTGTTCTACCCCGCTCCTGCTGGCCGTGGTGAGCGGGGGGAGAGGATGGGGCCTGCTGCAGTCTGCAGGGGTGGTTTGGTCTGCCAGTGAACCTCAGAAAGAGGGAATTGTGGGCAGCTTTGCGCAAACCACTTCAGGTGAAGGAGGAGACGGCTGTGATTGATGCCAAGAACTTACTGAGCTGAGGTGAAAAGTGTTTGCCTATTGCAATGTGGCGTGACGTATCAGCCCTTCCAGTGACGAGGTGCCACCCAGCACAGCCCTGGCACAGGGGCTGCTTTTCGGAACACCAACCAGTGACGGGCAAAGTTTCAGCCTGATGAAAAGTCTCTTACTCGAATTTTTCTTTTTTTTTTTTTTTTTTTTGGTAAGTCTTTTTGCTCAAGCTCCTTCCAGTTTCCTTCTGTCACTGTTTTGTTTGTTTGTTTTGGGGGTATAAATGCAGTTGACATTGGCTGAGCTCTGTTTATGTTGCTGCACAGCACAATAAATTCATGTTATTTCCAGAGAGGGCTGAGACAGTAGCCAGAAAGAAACTTCTCGGCTGTTCATTTGAGGATGTTATCCCAGCGAAGGCAGTTCTAGTTTGCTGAGAAATTGGCCTCAGGGTAAGGAAATGGGTAGACACATATTGGGTTCCGATGTCTCTGCAGACCTTTTGTCCCTTCTGCCTTCCTCCCTGACACTTGAATATTAATTTTCACTGTGTTGATGCTGCTCTGATCAGTCACGAAGATTCGGGAACCTGCACAAGCCAAAATCTAACAATGAACAAAGCCTGTGAGTACAGAGTATTAAAACATGGATTTCCACTCCTCTACAAAGGCATCTGTAGTAATCATGCACAAAATTAAGCATGTCATAAATTAAGATGGCTATTAGATGTCGATGCCTCTCTTAAAAGTTTATCTGTCCCCAAAAGGGGAAAATCTACTTATTTGATCTCGTATGGTATTTCCATTGCACTCTGTAGAGCAGCACTGGTGGAACTCATGCATATGATTAAAATCAGCTTTACAGGCAAAGTATTTAATATAAATAATGTTTCTAAACCCGGGATTATCCTTAAGGAAAGGAAAAAAAAAACCCATTCTACCATAACAATCAAGGTGAAAGAACTTTTTCTTCATATTTGATCTGGAGATTTTGAATACATGAATGTGTGAATGGAGGACAAGAGCCCCTCACAGACTAATCGGAGCTGGAGGTCATGCCAGAAGTTATTGCAAAGGTTATTTTTTCTAGAGATGTAATACAGTTTTGAGTTTGACCTATGACTTCTCAGCTGCTACTCATGACCCCAAATAATCCAACTTCAGCTTCTTGAAGGCTTTTAGGAGTTGAAGGTCATGCCATATGCTTCCAACATTTCCAAGGTAAAATGTTGGACCAAATTATAGGCCACTCAGAAAATCTTTAGAAAATAAGCCAGTGAACAAAGCATTTCTTTATGTTTCCCATCCCATAGGATGTGATTCAGATTAACCTGTGGTTGAACAAGCCTCTAGGAGATTCTACTTCCTTATTATTTGCTGAAGAGAAAGATGCTAATTAGCTACTAGAAGTAATAATTTTAAACATTCATTTTTGTTGATAAGGAAAACCTATTGCTGTGATCTGTGCTGATACAAATATCCAGATTTTTCTGGTTTTCATGTTATTTAGGAAAAAGTTGTGAGATTCACTTTTTCCAAACTTTCACTGCAGATACATTAAGTGGAAATGTCCGAACACCTCCACATGAGTCAGTTGTGTGAGTTCTCCTACAGACTCTGGTCACCAGTCAACAGTTCTGAAGAACAATTCACCTTGTCTGGATGTGCGTGATAAAACTTGGTCATTAATCACAATTTAGAATCCCTCCTTCTCCATTGACTCAACCATCGATGAATCATGGATGACTGGATCACACACTGTTGCCCACACTGGAGTTGTCTGGAGTCAGATGAGATGAAACCCTCTCTAGGTTTCTGAAGAGGTCCATGCCAAAACAGATCTCTTCTCCAGAGAAAGCTAATTGAAAACTTTAGGAAATCAGTGTGGGAAGTCTGGGACAGGAAGATTTTAAAATGTTCACTTTGTTAATTGTCTATCTTGTGGTTCTCTTCAATTTATTGTAAATTCAGTGTATTGTTCAATTTATTTGTAAAGACATATGAGCCCCTTTTCAGCTTTCGCTGCCTTGGTGAACTAATAATTAACATAATAATTTCCTTCCTAAAGCCTTCAATGCTCACGATAAATTACAGTAGCAGACAAACATAAATATTTGCTATTTTTCAAGTAGGTTTCACTAAGAGAAACTGAACCATGATACTGGGAGTGACTGAAGCATGAAAACATAACCTGGACCTTCAGAACAGACTTAACAATTTGTTATTCTCTTAAATGAAAAGTTTGAAAACTAAAATGTCTTTTCTGAAAACAAAGTTCCCCTGAAGGTCTCAGAAATATATGCATTCAAACTCTAAGTTTTCAAAATCTTAAACATCACAGCCTTTTCTCTTCACTGGGATTTATCAAACTTATTTTGTTTCTTCCACATTCTCCATGCTTTTAACTTCTCTTATCCCATTTCCCAAAAGCCCAAATACTTAGTTTAATAAAAGCAATGATTGCTTCCATCTATTTCTCCTCCAGGCAAGACCTTTCAAAGGTACCACTTTTGGAAACTCCACTGTTTGGTAACTAAAAATGCACGTGAGAGACAAAACTGTGCCTGTCCCTCCATGTGACTTCTGAATAAGGAGCGAACAGAGATGTGAAACTTTGAGGAAACAGGAAAAAGGGAGGCAGTTAAATGCTGAATGAGTGGGTCATGTTGCCTCATTCTTGCTCACTTGTTACCATCTGATGACTCAGCATCACAAGGGGAATAGTGACTCTGCAATTCTTGTAAACCTGTCTAGCAATTCCTTCCACATCTCAAGGGGTGGTGGAGTTTTCTTCTAAAGCAGCTAAAACTAGTCTGACATCTGTCTTTGAATCCCACTCATGTGCTGCCTGCAGTTTGTGTTTTTCTCCTACGGTGTGGAATGATAGGATATGCCAAAATGTGGATGCCTTTTTTTTCTGGGTGCTCAGGGGGGTGTGGGGGAAATAAAAATAAAAACCTTCAAAAATTAATTCTTCACCTCAAACCCTTTGCATTGTGAGTAAGACAAATGCAATAAGCTATACCATGCTGAGGAATACATTTGTGCTGTGCTGCTGGAAGCTTTTGTCCATAGAGAAAAGAATGAAGAGCACTGGGGAAGTCAAGCCAGTTCAAACACCCGGTGCAGCTCTCACATGACAATGGGTACAACTTCTCAAAACTCTTGCTGATGCCGAGAGCAGAGTCAGCAGAAATGGAGCACGACCAGAACACCCTCAGCCTCAAGTTGAACAACCTCTGAAATGCATTGCTGGAATGTGCCTCAGGAATTTTGTTATTGTCCTGTTAGTTTTGGTCACTGGCAGCAGAATGGTCGGTAGGATGTGCCTGACACAGAGCTCGGAAGTGTTGTGAGCTTCCCTTGGGAGCAGCTTGGAGAATGTGCTGCTGCACACACACTGCAGCCAGTGCTGCTTCCAGCAGAGGGGCTCTGCAGGGGTGTTCCTGAGTCACCTGAAGTCAAAAGGTTCAGTGACAGGACATCCCCTAAAGCTGAGCCCAGCAGTGCTCTGGAAGCTGCTCCATCAGCTCCTGATACTGCTCTGTTATTTCCTACAGTCTGCCGTTATCTGAAGGACTTGGCTTTGTTCTGTGCAAAACTCCTTCTTTCACACCCCCATGTGAGCCCCTTCAGGGAGATGCATCTGTTCTCTTGTCAGACACATTCCTCTCCTCTGGGCTGCTGACCCACCAACTTGGAAACTAAAGGTGGTCCCTTCCTAGGAGAGTACATCTGAGCTAATGTTTTATCTAAAAAGAGAATGTGTGAACTTTCATTTCTAATGAAAATGAAAGAAGAGCCCCATCAAGCAGCATTGCACTAAAATAGGAAGAGAAGGTTCCTCTGCTCTAGTCCCTTAGGTGCTTTTGAAGTTAGTTACTCTCCATTCACTACCAGATTTCCCTTCAGTAGGTGTCCTGTCTAGCCTTAAGATAAAACAGGATATCTAGCTGTGGTCTCCTGTTTCTGCAGATGTGCCTTCACTTTTCAAGGCCCCATCTTTAATTTGAGTCCGAATCCCTAAGTGATGAGAACAAGGTTGGAAGCTCATAGGAAATTATTGTGCTTCACTAACCCTGTGCTTCTGAGTTACACCGACTGCAGCGGGCGGATGGCCGCAGCGGGAGCGTGAGGAGTCTCAGCTGTGCCAGGCTGCAGTGCTTCCAGAACTGCGGCTTGGGTCGGTGCTGCCCCGGTGGCACACCCAGCACGGGCCCAGCGAGGTGTCTCTGGGTGTGACGGTGCCCTTCGGGGCAACCCTGGGGGTTCAGAGCCCCACACAGGCCAAACCCAGCGTGTCTGCTGTGCGGTGGGATCCAGCTGTCAAAACCTTAAACAAGCAGAGGAATCTGAGGGCTCTGGTGGGGAATAAAGAGAATAGTGGGAAAATGCCAACAGATTATTAGCTTAGCCAAAGATTACGCATTTGCACCAGTAATTAAAGTATTTTGCATTGGATGCAGGTTTTGGCAACTGCCACTGACAAAAGATTTCACACATGCATGCATGGTACAAGTCCACAAGAGCTTTCTCTCTCTCTCTCTCTCTCACACACACACAGGCAAACAGAAAGAATGAAATAAGCCATTAAGAAATATTTCCGCATAATGCAATTATTACAGCTGTATAATTGAATGGGGAAACCATTGATCTGTAGTAGAAAGGAAATTGCTCTTTTCATTGTGTTCCTATGAATATGTGAGCATTAATCTCAATCTATAATCAACGTTCATTTCAAATCTGATTGCGTGCCACTAAACACCCGTAGCTATGCTAACATTATGTTAATATGGTTCAACATCATAGCTCCCAGCTTCACAGCACAAATATTTTTCTTTGGCAATCAATAGTAATTTCAGCTGAGTGGATGGAAGTCACGTTTTAATGGTAATCTTTCCTCCAAGCCTCCAAGTGGAAACTTGACTGGTACCTTAACACGGCCGCAGTGCATTGCATGTAATCAGATAAATTAACCTGAAAGAGAGAGAGAGAAAACACAGATCAGGAATAAAAAGCGGCGCCAAGAAGCTCTACATTTTCCTGATAGATTAAAGTGCTCATTATGATGAGAGAGAGAGTGGATTTCAAGAGGGGAAGTGAATTCCCTGGCTTTGAGCCGTGGCTGTGGAGGCAGCAGGTCACAGAGCGCTGGGGGAGGAGGGGGAAGCAAAGCAGTTCAGGGAGGGCTGAGCTGGACTCTGATGCGAGAGCCTGGCTGGCCTC
The DNA here is from genome assembly GCA_013396775.1 of Cephalopterus ornatus. Taxonomy (NCBI): domain Eukaryota; kingdom Metazoa; phylum Chordata; class Aves; order Passeriformes; family Cotingidae; genus Cephalopterus; species Cephalopterus ornatus. The sequence goes on along the minus strand of VZRE01013664.1, from coordinate 920,741 downwards.
AGGGCACCGGTGTGTGTCCACTCTCTGGGGCTCCCAGTTCTACTGCGGCAGTGCGCTGCAGGCGTCCTCTGGCACCTTGGGCAAATCACTTATTCTGCTTGTGCTTCACTTCCTTGGGCCTCAGTAAAGGACTTGATGGTGCTTCGCTGTTCCCTGGGGACGCTGGGAAGATTTGGGGGTGGTCAGTTCCTGGGAATGGGAGCTGCAGAGCTAGGATGCATTGGTTAGATCTCTCTTGGCTTTGCCGTCTCAGAGAGGCAAAGCTGCTACTGTGTTGCATCAAACTGCTTTATTTCCTTAATGGCATCTATTTTTAGACCTTTCCAAAGCTTTTTTTTTTTTTTTTTTTTTTTTTTTTTTTTTTGTTCTGTGTTTGAGGGACCAAACTGCTGGACTGAATTCCTTAAAATCTTCCTTCTTTCTAAAATAGAAACAACCCACGGTCATTGTAAAGTCTAGAGAGAAAGTACCAGGTGCAGACCAGTGCCATCCTCACAGTTACAGGGAGCTCTATAAATTCTTACCTCCATAAAGGTATTGGTGAATACGTGTGTCTAAGAAACCTCAAGGGGTATTTTTTGTCCAAAAGGTTTTCCAACCCCTCTTTAAAAACTTTCAAGCCCTTTGCACCTTCAGCTTCCTCTAATATGAACTTCCTCAGCTTTTCTGTGTACAGGAGTATATTGCTTTGACTTCTACTGATCTTAAACAAGATTTTTCAATAGCAAATATAGACTGTGGGTTGCCTTGGTAGTACTTATTTTGCTTCATGTTATTTTTATTCTCTACCTTGAGGCAGCTTTTAAAGAACCTGTTCTGTAAATCTGTTATCTGTGAATCTGCTGCTTCTTTGAAGTCTAGTCCCTCCTATGCTCCTTAACAGATTTAGGTGTCTTGACTTGTGTACCCCAAAAGGCTCTCCAAACAGTGAGTCACTTAAAAAAATCTTATCTCTGTTATTTTACTTAGTTCTGGATAAATTCCCAGTGTCCCATTAATCCAGAGCTGCTTACAAAGGTGTTCTCTCTGGGAGGCAATCGTCTGATACTCCAGGGTCCTGGCCAGGGTCTGGCAGAGGTCCTGCGGACTTTGTTCCAGTCCCAGACACCTCCCTGCTTTAGTGGTCATATTCTAGGAGAACAGGGTCCTCCTGAATGGCTCTCATGTCTAATTTTGCGGATCATTTTATAAGCTTTTTCTCTTTTCTAGTCCATTCAAAAGTATTGGCTTTCAGCAACCTGCTCAGATTCACCAGGGAGGAAACCAGAAGCAGAAAGACAAGCCCCTGAAGTGAGTACAGGTTCCATATGAACAGACTCCTTTTGTGAGAACACAAATTTTCCATGCTTTGGGCCAAATAAGAAATCCCTCAAACTATTTCATCCTTGCAACTTTAACCATTTTGAATTTTTACCCTGTGTAAAACAAGAAAATCTGAGTTGTGTCAGCTTTACCCCTTGGGATTCTCCATAAGAAATGTTTAACTGCTTGGTAAATTAGTTTTACTGAAGATGTCCAGCCAGGCTGGTTTGGTTCTGTAGTGCTTTTTCACTGGCTGGGTGGGAAGTGTATTGGAATATGGAACTTAAATCCATCTTGGCTAACTTGGATATATCTAAGGCAGGTCCTTAAAAACTATGTTATTTCAAAATGAACAGAACATACTTGCAAGTGTGTAAGGAGTGAGGTTACAGCAAAAACCAGTCCCTTCCCTCCTCTAAGCTGAGCCAGTTTCAACTGGCCTCTGGCTTTCCCCAAGATCAGGAAGTTGAAAATGTGACTGAGAGCCAACGCTCTCCCTTCTCCTATTTGTTCCTGTGCCCAGGCCACTGTGGATCTGACCCCAGGACCTCCTGGCTCTAAAAATGGATTTTGTACTGCCCAAGTGGCTCCAGTAAAGTGCAGCATTGGAAATGCAGTGTTTGTAGTTGTAATGATTTGCAGAACAGGTGAACCTTTGGAAACAGGGAAAATTGGCTGCCATCACCTCAGTGGCTTCTTAATGTGGTCCAAAGAAAAGGAGAACCAATATCTCCTTTGCTGTTGATTATTCAAGCCTTCTGGCAAATGGGCTAAATTCCCACTGGTGTAAACTGGATTAGCTCTGCTGAAGTCAATGGAGCTGAGCTGTTTCACGTGCTGGCTTAGGATTTCTCCTGTTATATTTGAGGATGGGAAGAATAAAAACTTTAGCATTACAATTAAGGTCCCTCATATGCTGTGGATGATAATCCATGTCTTTCCCTGTCCCTTTGGAGCCGAGTAAAGTTGTCTCAAGATTATGAGCCTTAGATGTTTAGAGCAATTTTGACTGGATCAGAGGTTATAGCCTCTGCTTTTTAACATTCTGCTTTTATTTGCAGGCTATGAAGTGTAATAGTTCACCATTCTGGTTTAAGTATCACAATAAAAGTCAGTGAGATGGAACAGGCAATAAGCAGCCGTTTTACATCAGTGCTGCTGAGACAAAGTGCTTAAGTCTTCATTAACCTACAGAGGAAGGAGTTACAGAAAAGACACTAGAGATAAAAATCCCAGGGATGAGGCTTGGATCTTCTCTGGATGTGCGCTGGCAGGCCCCCTGGAAGGCTGGTCTCTGTGGGAGTGTCTCTGTGTCCGTGTTATCGTGCGGAGAACAGGAGGGTGAGGGTCCCCCCCACTGCCGTACCAGGGACAGGAGTGGCCAGGCTGGGGCACTGCTGATGGACTGCAGGAGCTCAGGTGGCTGAGACCCAGGCAGGCTGTACTGCAGGACTTAGAAATTCAGGGCTGGCAGCATCTCTTTGTTCTTCATTGGGCCCTTTGTTTGAACTCTGAGGCTGTCGGGGCTCTCCTGACCTGTGCTGTTCTCTAATGGTCCACATGTTTCTATGTGTAGGCCAGGAGAAGGGGAGGAATACAGGGAGGGGGGACAAATTTCAGATTTCTAGGTACCAAAACAGCACAAAAATACGGCAATGTCAGTAAGCTCAAGGCATACTGGAATATAATAATACTTCTGGAATAGCTTTTATTTCACTACTTTCTAAGTATTTAGAGCTTTCATACCTGATATTCAATAAACTTACAAAAGCCTGCTGTAACAATCCATAGAAAATAATGTTTAATAAGAGGCAGATAACTGGGGAACTGAATATGAATCTAAGATTTGTTGGAGGTTCAGGTGAAATTGTCTCATGTTCAGCGATAGCACATCTCAACTGGAAATGTGGCCATGTTTTGACAGCACTTCATGGTAGAAGAGGTAGGCCACCTGTAAAATGGTATTAAATAAATAAATGAATGCATAAATAAGCCTCCCTCCCATCCCCTGGGCATGTTCCACCACCAAGAACAGAGTGTAACACTCCTGACACCCAGCTGCAATCTGGACTGAAATTCCTTTCTCTTCCTTCAGACTGAGGTGGGAAGTACCCTGTGGCACAATTTTCTGAGCTAGTGTGTGGATAACTGGCACGGAGAGCTCCTGCAGGGCTTTGGCTGGTGTTTGGTAGGGCTGTTGGGTGGCATGTGCCCTCGTGTGTCCCTGCAGGAGCCTTTGCTCCCATCCCAACCCTTCGGCTCAGTGGGTTGTGCCTGAGCCTCAGTCCCAACTGGTGATGGAGAAAGGGAGTGACTCGTGTGTCACCCTGGGAGTGCAGTGACTGTGGTGAGTTTTCTCCCCTCTGAGCGAGTACAGGGGAGCCAAAGGCAAAAGGTAGCTCAAAAACCGGGGTTTGAAGGCAGAGAGACCTTCAAAGGTCACAGACGAAGAAATGGGCACCCCAATATTTTCTCTACAGCCCAGAATTGGAGAGCTCAGCTTAGATAAAGGTATTGCTGCTTTCCCTCCTCCTTCATTGTTTCCCTTGCCTGGGGGTAGAAGTAGAAATGCGGAAAATTTACTGTCCTGGCTTACTGCTTGGAAGAGATTTTGCTGTACCACGAATGTGTCTCCACCTTGTCCTGGGTTTTGCCATGTCAGAGTACTTTCAAACATCTTTTGCAATCTCTTCAGGATCTCTGCTGGGTTTCTGTTTGAAACCCAGCACAACCATTATAAACATTCAAAAAAAATAGCCTCTGCCTCTGTTCTCATCCTAAATTTGCTCCTTTTCCAGGCCAGTTAAACACCTTCTCTCGAATGCTGAATAAGGAGTGACAATATGTCAGTTTGTTTGGGTTTTTTTCCCCTAAAGTAAAACTGGGAAGAAACAATACACAGGGAAAATCTCTCTCTTAAAATCAACAGATATAACTATCTACTTCACTTATTTTACTGCAGGAAAACACAATAAAATGAACCAGGTGCAGGGTGAAAGACAAGGTTTAGAGTCTGTTCAATTTTCAGCTTTATTAGAGGCTTCTTAACTCGATTACTTATGCAGAGAAATTCAGAGATATCTTTTATTTAAAGATACCTGTTATTTGAAGAGACCTGTTATTTGAGTGCTCGTATTCTTTCGTGTTACACAAAAATGGCTGGTTACAAGGAATTTTGCTTTCAGTTGGAATTAGACACAGTAATGTCCTGGAGGACACCTGCTTTGTGAATCTGCCTTGCCAAGGGGAGGTTTGCAGGGAGGTGTAAACGCAGTGGAAGGAGGATCCTCACACCAGTGCAGGGGCCTGTGCTGCTCACCCACTCTCTGGCCACGCTGTGTGGACATTCAAATCCTGGCTTCAAGTCCCTCACCTTACCAAGGGCACAAAAGTGCTTTATTTCCATGACAAAAGCAATTTATTAATGAAAAGGAGGAGTCAGGATAAATACTTTAAAGACTATGAAACATTTTGATGCTACCTGGGTGAACGCATTGTAGCTGAGATAAATGGTTGGGAATAAATAATAAAGTAAATAAAAGTAGATATGTAAGTGCTTCATAAAGCTCTGCTGTTTCTTCAGAGAACAATGAGCTTTCCTGGTGTCCCAAGATTAGTAGGATGAGTGTGACTGTAGTGGCTACCAAAATTCGTGTTAGAAAGTAAACAAATCACGAATCACCTAATTTTGTATTTATATTATTAGGCCCCTGAATTCCTGAGTGTCCTTGCCCTGAGACACAAGGACGTGCTAAGGTCTGCGTGGTTTTGAGCACAGACAAACGAAGCTCTTTCAATTATCCAGTGGCTCAGTGTAGATCTTACACCCTGCTTGGAGATAACATCTAAAATAAAAGTGCTTTTTCCCTCTTCCTACACAGCCACTGTTCTCCTATGAGAAAGGGCTCTCTGTGTATTTAAACATTGATGAACTCTTAAGTAAAGAATCAAAACAAAGGGGAAAAAATAGTCCCCAGAAGTGTGTGAACAGCAAGGGCTTCTCTGCCTTTGCCCTGATTTTTTTTCTCCTTCCAACAGCCGTAAATCCTCACGATCTCTCTCCTTGGCCACCTCTGCCGGAGGCAGGTGAGCAGGGACGTGCAGGAGTGTTCAGCCCCAGCGAGGGAAAAGGCTCCAATAATCCCTGGGTCTGCCCACTCCACGGGCTCTCTCCCCTCTCTGGGCAGCTGTGCCAGGCCAAGACGTGTCAGCACACACAGGCCTTTTATCTGATGCCTTTTTAGATCCCTGCTATTTGCTTGGAGGACTTAAGCAAGTGAGAAATGTATAATGGGCTGATGAAAGACGAATGGAAACCTGCTCTTATTCCCATCTCAATTTTCTGAATAGCAGCACCTCTTTCTATCCATGAGGCTTTGGAAAGGGGGCACTGCCTCTCTCAGTGCCCTCTCTTTTTCTTCCCCCTATTTTTTAATTCAGCTAACAAAAAAGGATAAAATCCATAAGAAGTGTGTAGCAACACCAAATTGGCACCATCCATCACAGCCTGGGAGTCCTTCTGTAGAGGTGATGGCACATCACGTTCACAGGGAGCCTGAGGAACATCAGTGGGATGTTGCATTTGTCCCATCGGGGATGTGGCTGAGATGCTCCTGTGCTCCTCTCTGCTCTCAGGGGCCTGGGCTGCACAGACCTGGGGCAAACACAGTGCAGGAATGACATATCTGGTACAGACCACCTCCATAACTGCAAGAATTATAATGTAAATAGAAACAATCAGCAACTGAGTGAACTTTTTAAATTAAGAACTGAGACTCTAAGGGACAGGGTCTATACTGGTTTGTTGTTTGTTCTTGTGATGAGGTTACTCTCTCTGTGTCAAAGAGGATTTTATCATTGCCTTTTGAAGAAGTGTAAGTTCAATCAATATCAGGCCTTCTTCTCTTTAACCTATTTGTCTGTTCTATATGAAGTGCAATGAGAGGCAGTATGTCATATAGAGACTTCAAAGGCCTTAAGAACTGGTATTTCCCCATTATATCAGATATATACAGGCCATCAAGACCTCACCTAGATGTGTATTTAGCTAGAAATTCTAAAGTTGCTTCAATTTTTGGCATTAAGCACCTGTGGGCCTTGTGGCTGGGCCTCAGTGGTGGATTTGAACAGAGGGATGACTCCCGGTGGTCTCTGATGCAGGATACAGACAGGATAAAATCCCTTACGAATTGCTGAGTCCATCAGGTATATTTTAATCACCAGTTAGGTGGACTGTGCAGTGAGCACAGCCAGAATATCCTTATTATTTCTCAATGAGAGAGCTCCTGGGCCTTTAACCACGTGTGACAGTTCCTTAGCTGCCGTGCCCCTCGCCAGAGGTTCATTTTCTCCCCCGGGACATCACTCAGAGTAATTGTCCCCAGTAATAATCAATAAATCCAAATTATCTTGAATAAAGCCGGATTTATTTAACACAGTGTAACAAATAGAAAACCAGAAAGAAAATCCATGTAAATACAATTTAAAGAGAACAGACTTGTCTGAGACTATAGACTATGTAGTAAGCACTCCAGCTGGCCAAGATACCTTCCAACACTGTGTAGAGACCAGTGCATTAACCCTTTATATTAAGAAAAGTAGATTTCTGAGCTAGGAAGACTGCAGGTGTTGTAGAACCTTCTTTTCCAAAAGACCTTCTCTTAAATAAAAATTTCTTAGCTCTCCACCTTATTAATTCACTGAGTAATTATGAAATAATAAAGATGGAAAGTCTTTTTTTGGATAATGCCACTCTGGAACTTCTCATGGAAATGCCTTACATGTTTCTTTTCATTTTCTTCCCTCAGATGGGAGGCCATCAGAACACGCTCTGAAATCATCCAGTGGCCCTTCAGCCCTTGGATTTTGATGGCACAGGGATCAAATTCGTGCAAAACAATTTGTTACATCAGATTTCCTTCCCGTAGCTTAGAAAATAAAATGTCATTCCTGGTTCTTTCATCAGCTGTTTTTTATTTCCCTGTTCCTGGAAGTCAAGTTCTCTGAGGCTGTGATTTCAAAATGCCATTTTCCTGGGACTGCTGGATAGTTCTTCTCTGTTTCTGCAGAGACAGACATTTCTCCTGGAGCACAACTGCTGAGGCTCTTTCTCCAGCTGATGGAAAGTTCGCCCCTACAGCTGCTCTGTGCTGTGTGGCTCTGCCTCCACCCCTGAACACCTTTGGGCAGTGCCGGGGGGATTTCTCTACCCCTGGACCCTCCTTCTGTTGCTCTTCCCCCCAATGGCCCTTTATTCACCCTCATTTGCTTCACTGTGCAGTGAGCGCCTGCATCATTCTGAAACTTAAAATGGACATTTTGGTGCATCTGTAATTTTATTCTTTCAAGGGCTGAGTGTTTAGGGGCTAATTCTCGAAGTTTTCCATGTGTTCCTGTCTCCAAGTCGATGTCCCATGTGGATTCTGCACTGAGGTATCAGCCTTTCCCTCTCCTCTGAAAACTTTTAGAACCTTCATAGCTTTGAGAGTTGTGCCTCTGCCAAATACAGTTAAAATTAGCCAACAGTTTCAAAAGTTTGGTGTGCTTATGGACAGGCCCAGACCATGAGTGTGTAAAACCTATTCCCTCAGAGAACAGAGATAAAAGGAAATTGGCCACTGTAATTGAAATTGGTAAAAGTATTCAACATTTTTTGACAGAGAAATTCAAGACTGTTCTTATCATGTTCTCATTTTTTTGCAAAAAAATTGTAGTGACCCACATCCTCATATTTATGTCACTAAATGCAAGATTGTGATAAGTAAAAAAGTATGCAGTGATGAAGTGTACCCCAAAATATCTGCAGATGCGGATAATTGCCCCTCTGAAGACCTTGTTGGACCAGATTATTGTGCAGTTCTCAGTGTGTGTGTTTAGAACTCCTGGGCAGCTTTTAGCATGCACACAATTCTCTGCAGACACATTCCTCCTCACGCCTGACCTCCGTTTTACAGGATTTTAAGCTGTTTTCCTCCTAACGTGAAGCTATTCCCAGTGCATTTCAACAACATATTTAGCATGCCATTAATTTTTCTTCCCTTCAAATCTCATTCCATCTGATAGCCTGGCAGCTCTGACTATAACCAGTTTCCTTCTCATTACCAGTCCTTTAAAAGACGAGAAGAAGGCATCTTCAGGGTTTCATTACCTTTCTTCTCTTCCATTGTGAATTTCCTACTTTGTCAAAAAACCACAGAGACTGTTGTTCGCAGGATGCATCCCAGTGACAGAGAGAGAAATAACAAAATCAGAATCCTCAAATTGAATCAACTGCTGTCATTGTGTTGCAGATAATTGAGCGTATTTTTAGAGTCCTCTTCAGAGTTATTTTGTTTTTCTGTTGAGTCATCCTCTGTACAGGCATTTTTATTTGGAGGTGGGGGGGGGAAATGGGGCAGAAGTTGGTCCTAAAGACAGAGCAAATGTCTAGGCCCAAAGATACACAGAATGTGACCAATTTTCTTAAAAATAAATTACCTCCCCTGGCTGTATGTGTAAGTTCTGCAGATTCACCAGAAAAGCAGTTGAGGGCATGGCTCAAGGACCACAAGCTGCAGATGGGAGTGCAGCAAGTGCTTCACTTCCAAGACCACGTGGGTCTGCACCATGAACGTGCACAAAGCTCTGCTGAGCCCAGCTGGGCTCCAAACTGGCCTTGGATTTTCAGAGTTTGCATCATTTCTGCATTTTCTTTTCATCTGTGTAACTCTCCTTCCTCAGCCTTGCACATTTAGTTGCCTGGTGACCTGTGACAACTCCTTTTTTGAACCCCCAAACACGCCCATGTCAGCAGAGTTCTAATAGAGCCTTTACTGCTCTTGGGTTTTACCAAATTGTTGCCCCTAAGGGCTGCTCTTGTCTCTGCTCCCACATTCTGCCAACTGAGAGTATCAGCAGAGCTTTAACAACCAGTGTAACAGTTGTTAAACAATTGTTTCTCCTTTTCCTTCCCCAAGAAGAGGTGGAGTTTGACTTGCTGGCTCCCTTCCTATCTTCTCACGGAGTGGCCCTTGGAAGTGGAGTCAGAAATGAAGTCTCATCATACTTGGCACAGGAGAGATTGATTCATTGAAATCAAACTTGTCTGAGTGAAAGGGTGAACTTCAGTTTAATTTTTTCATTTTTAGACGTTCCACAAGGATTTTCTTTAATGGTCAAATCCTCCATTCTGTCTTAATTTTTTCAGTGAAAAGATTCTGAATATTGTTATGCAGTGATCCTTTGCATTTTCAAAATTGCCTTTCATTTCTAGGAGAAGATTTTACATGATCCTCGGCCAGATCCTGCATTAAGGCAGACTCCCATTTGTAAAAGTGCTTGAAGAGAGTTGTTTTTATATTGTCGTCCCAGTTTTGGATAGGAAAATATTTCAAAGCGCAAAATCTGATGACATGGAAAACACTTTCTTTCCACTTCACTTTTTTGAATAACTGCCTCTGTTGAAATACTATTCTGCTTCTTTTACTTTTTCCTAGTGCCCATCAATAATTCATTACATTATTAGGAAATGGATAAAGCTGGAATAAATCATTTAATATAGTATTTTCCAAATTCATATCAATGTGAGTTGCAGTGTGTGGGATACAGAAGGTGATTACCATTTTCAGCAAGTAAAAGAAGCAAATGAGCTGTACAAAACACTCAGTAACTGCTCTAGGTTTGGCAATGCAACTTTCTGGCTCCCTGGGCACGGCACAACCCAGATCACCAAAAGCCCTGAACACACAGACCCAGGCACTGTTCTGTGGGGCTGGGAGTTACCAAAGGGTTTTAAGACTGTCCAGGACCAATAGTGCTTTTTCTCTGAAATATGAAGTACAGCCCCTGATGTTGTACATCACCATGCAAAGGGTCTGTGCCCCTCACACCTCTCAGCTCACACATGAGGAGCAGGCTTTTGAACAGAGCTCCTGGCTGCATCCAGCGTGGAGCTACACCTTTGTGAGTCCCACAGTCAGCAACGTTAATCAGCTAAATAAAATTGTGCACGTGCTGAAATGCTTTGCTGACAGGGAAATGCAGGTTTCAACAGCTTCCTGCACAGACCTAAACTGGGACCTGAATGTGGAAACCACTATGATATCCCCTCCCCCAGCTGATCTCCCCACCTTTCAGTCTTCAGGAAGGAGGGCTGCAAAGCCTCTCAAACATGCAGACTGTGCCCAGAAAGCTGATCAGACCTCAGCCAGTGCTCACAGACATCACCAGGAGCAGGGAGCAGCACGAGGTACCTTCATGGTCTTTTAGGAATTGCAGAGGGAGCTAAGCTGAGACTGGTTACTGAACTTGAGGTCAAGTTTAATTGCTCTAAAGTGGTGCCATGGGAAGGAGGAGTTTAGTTAACTTCTCTACCAGAGCTATCAGAAAATCAGCCACTGACTCAGCTTATTTAAAAGTGCCCTAGGAACATGTGGTCCATAGGGCAGGGGTGCCTGCTCTAAAGCACTCTGCCCATGGATGTCCACTCCTGCCTGATTTATAGGAATGTGGAACAGGTAGTTGAGTGACAAACCGAAATGTATTCGTTCCATGCTCTTTCCCCAGCTCATATGCCATGCTAATGGTATTAATAAGGATTAATGAAGGCTTGAAAGAATTAGGAGGGCATCCCACGTGTCAGCCCTTCAGCAAAGCTGTGTCCTAAGATTTATCAGGTTTACAAACACTCCTCACCAAAAAAAAAGGGAAAGAAAGAAAAAGGAACCCAAAAAAACCTCCAACAAGCTCAGAGCCGGTGGCAGAAGAGTTGTCCAGCTGAAGGCAGGAGGAGGACCCCGCAGCCAAGCAGAGAAGAGAAGGGCAGCTCTGCCCCGCCACGGGGGCTGTGGGAGCAGAGGAGCTGCCAGGGCTGGCAGTGGGATCCAGTTGGCAAAGGGCAGCTGCAGAAGCACTGCCTTCTTGCTCAGCAGATCTGCTCTTAATTACCTGCCTGTAAGTCAGGAGTCATTTCTCAGGTCTGTGGAGCTGGCCAGCACGGAGGCTGCAGCCCCTGCACGCCGGATTGTCTCCGCTGTGGGAACACACGTTTCAGCTGCTGTTCTGAACACCTTTGCTCACAAATTCTGCATTTTGCTTCAGGATCCAGAACTAAAATAGTCTTTAGACAATAAGTTGGGTTCAAATAATGTTCTGTACCGCAAACAAGAGCTTTTCAGCTGTAGCAGCAGGGCAGAGACACCGGCTCCCAGCTCAGCACAGGGCCAGATGCTGCTCCTCAGTCCCCAGTGCTGGGGTACCAAAAGGAGTGGGAATGAACTAGTGTGGTAGTCTGTGGACATGAGAAATATGAATGAGGATAGCTTTTCTGAATGAAAGAAAAAACCAAACAAACCCCAAACCTGATAAACAAACATTTTAAAAGGCCCTTGACAAGGGGGAGTTCTAAACATTAAAACTTCCTGGCAAAATTGGCTTAGATGAGGCAAGTCAGAGGCGCTGATTCCAGCTGAAAACTCAAGTGCTGAGTGCTTTGGGTACCTTGTGTTCTCTTTAATTTTTTTTCAGGATTGGAGGATGGTGTATTTTATTTCAGAAGAGCTGAATGTGAGGGCCCTGTTTTGGTGACTTTAGAAATGTGTTCAGATCAGAAAACTACTTTCTCCTCCATTACTTTCTGAACCCTCTCCAAAGTAACCCATGCAACTTCTGATTCCAGAGTTTTTTCCAACTTTAGACCACTGTATCCCTCCAGCAGCAACCCTTTGGCTTCCATAAGGGATGAGTGACTGGCTGTCTATCGCAAAAAATGAGTTTTTTCCATCACTGTCTTCATTTCTAATTTACATCCACTGGCACCTCCTAATTTTCAACTCCTGAGAGGGAAGTTTTTCATACATCCTTTGTTAAGTACGATGAGCCAGTCCATCAAGCACAGGAGAGCTCAGGGTAGGGAGGAGCAAGGTCTAAGTCCACATCTTTGGGTTTCAGTTTCAGGTTAAAAGATCATCCTCTGTGAAACAAGGTCAGTGCAACAGCAGCAGCCTGACTGCAGAGCACTCCCACAAGCCCAGCTACTCATCATCCCATTTCTCCAGTTGTACCAACCAGCTTAACTCTGGAAATATCATTAGGAAGTAGCTAAGTGTTAAATCACCAAGAATTTCCAGAATGAGGAGGGAAAGAGAAGAAGGAAAAGAGCAACCTTCTTTTTTTGAAAAAAAGGTCTTTTTTTTTTTTTCTTTTTGTACTCCGGCCAGATGGAATTAGGGCAATTGTTCACTTGCAAATACTGTGGAGATTAATGAGGTCCAGAGGCAGAGCCATGAGAAAATAGAAATGTAAAAAGTGAAGTTTCCAAAAATACAGCCACCACGATACCATAGGGATGGATCAGATTGAATGTTTCATCTCACAGCCTGACTGGGCAGGCTGCCTCATGTTCTTAGCTTATTAAAAACCTGAACCCTTTTTTCACCCTCTCAGACCAACCCCAGTGCAAACAGAGCTGTTCTCACAGACTTGCAAGTCTCTACCCAAAGAATCCCTGACCCTCACTCTGTCAAAGGTTTAAGAAGACATTTAAACTCATCTAGATGTTTTAGGCTGTTCTATTCGCATTTCTTCGGTGAGCTCACTTTGAATTAAGCTGGGTGGCACTGACCAGTTGCTGGGAGAGAGGGAGGGGGCACTGGGAGGCTGCTGAGATGCACCTGGGGGCTCAGGTGCAGGTCTGGGATCCTGAATTGGAGCGCTTCACTGAGGTGCTCTGTGAACCCAGCAGAACACACAGGGACCCTGAACTTCTCCTCCTGGGAGCAGGGGCTTAGAAAATAATACATTTATTTAATGCTTTGTTTCTTTCAGGTGTTTTTTTTTTTTTTAAACAGTTCGTATTCTGAGAGTAAATCCAAGATAGGCTTTATTAGAGCAGGAGACACTGTTTAAAAGTGTTGCTTTAAACCGTTCAATGTGGTCTGAAACTTGCTGTGTTAACAAAGCATGGAGAGGAAAACTCAAGAGGCAGCTATTAAAAAACTTCAATACTCAATACATGGGACAGTTAAATTTAAAGCAGCTTAAACGACTCTTGTGTTTTACCTGCTGTTGCAGCCACACACAGATCTTGTCACTTTAAATCTTCATTTGGTAATTTGCTGTTCCGTAACTGTAGGGTATATACTTGGATCCACAGAAATATAATATTCTGACAGCTGTTTCCTTTGCTAGCAGTTTATTTAAGCACATTATTTGGTGCAATTTAGACCTCATTCAGAACTGCTTCAAAAACTTAAAAAGACTCATTTCTCCCCACACTTGTCTGTCTGTCTGATACCACTCCAGCCGTCAGAGCTTCCAGTTCACAGTATCATTTCAGCCATAGTTAATCAAACTCAAAGAGGAAAGGCATATGCTTTCAGGCTAGATTTAACCTTTATATGGATGCCAGAAAATCTTTGGACACAGAAAGAAATAAGAAGAAAATGCTTCTGTCAAGAACAGCAGAAGGGTATCGCTTTCATTTATAAGGGCTGCTCCAGAACTTGGATTATACGAAGCGAATTAGCTGCTCTGAATGAAATACGGCTGGGGCTTAAGGTTCTACAGGAAATTCTTTTTCTTTATGGACTAGCCCCTGGAGTTCAGAGACATACTCTTAGACCTGCAGATATCCTTGGTACCTAAACTGCTGTGGAAAACAGTTGGAATTCAACTCTTCAGCACAGAGAAAAGGAGGTTTTTTTGGAGTGAAAGGGTTGTACAGGAGCAGATGGAAAAAGGGGGGTTTCCTGAGGCCTGAAGAAGCATCATATCTTGTTTGGTGTTTCAGCCTCTCCACTGTGCTGGGAGCCAGCAGGAGCTTTTGGAATCAGGGCAATGGAATGATTTTGCAAATCATGCTAAAGGAGGGTCATGCCATGTTTCCAACCCCCACACCCCCCCNNNNCCCCCCCCCCCCCAACGTGCTAAATGAGACAGAGAAGACCAGGTCTGGGCCTTGAAATCCACGTTTCCAAACTGGTTGCTGCCCCTGACAGAAGGCAGAAGCTGTGCCTTGCCCTGCATCCCTCCTCAGCCCCAGCCCTGCTCCCTCCTCCTGCCCCGACCTGCGTGTGCCGCAGGAGGGGCTGACATGAGGATTACTAATGTGGCTCCACGGCCAGAGATACCAATCTCCCAGAAGTAATTAAATTACCCAGATTTACGCAGGCATTCACCACAAACGCTGGATTTTCCAGAGGCTGCCAAGATGTGGGGCTGAGCTGCAAGGCAGAAGGGATGGGAAGGTGGACGGGAGGCTGGAGGAGCCCATCCCGAGCACAGCGTGGAGGAGATGTCTCTGTCCTCTGCCCCAAAGCCGTGTTTCCATCTTCCTGGTGGCTCTCTGGGGGGAGTCCTGCCCCGCTGCAAATCTGTAGGCAATCTTTGACTGGAGAACAGGTCTTTCCAGGTTAGGGCTGCTCCTGCCCTCCCTGTGCTATCAAGCTGCATCTGATGTAGGAACTCTGCCTCAGTTAGAAACTAATTTGTAACGGGCAGCAGAGTGTTTGGTGGTTAGAGGAGGCAGGGTAGGGATGCATTCCTGCATCCACCAGCAGATCCAGGCATTTCAGCTGGCCCTCACAGCTCAGCCCAGCAGATTAGACCAGCCAATCTGTCATTAATATCTGAATTAGCTCATTTTAAAGTGAGTTTAAGTAGATCTAATCTACAGTTCAGTCACAATACACCATGTGCACACACTCGTTTACTCAGTGCCACATCTTTCTCTTCTTA
This sequence comes from Cephalopterus ornatus, assembly GCA_013396775.1. Classification (NCBI taxonomy): domain Eukaryota; kingdom Metazoa; phylum Chordata; class Aves; order Passeriformes; family Cotingidae; genus Cephalopterus; species Cephalopterus ornatus. The sequence continues at coordinate 905,726 of VZRE01013664.1, read as the reverse complement.
GTAATTTAACCAGACCCGCTTGCCATGAGGAGATTAATTGCTTGGATGAGGTGCATGAGATTTAGCCAATGCTTCAAGTATTTGGGAAAGTCATGTTAAAAGCCTGATGACTCAGTTTATCCGTCTGTGTAATGGGGCATTCCCTTTGTCTCAGGGCTGTTGAAAGGCAAAATGAGATCTAGCAGAGACGTAGGGCTGCAGGTATTCAGCATCTCCCAGGGCTTGGTCATTAGGTCTTGATGAAGCCACTTGCTCATGAAAGGAGAGGCAGAGACTTCCAAGAGTCCAGCAGGACTGCTTGGATGAGGAAGTGCTGGAGAATTTGCTTTGTGAAGTGCTTTGATGCTCTTTGGAGAGCAGCAGCTAAAACATGAAAATTCTTGCTCTTGCCAATTTTAATGAAATATAACCAAGTTTGTTTTAGTGAGGTTTACTTTAAAATGTTCTTTTGTTTCTGAAGAAAACAAAGTGGCTTTGTCAGCTTTGTTTGTGGGGTAACAAAAGTCTTAGGCTTTAAATGGAGCTGAAAAGAGCAGTCTTTTAATTTAGTGGCATTTGGTATCATTCAATAAGTGTTTTGCCAGACTAACAGCAGCTAGTGTTTGTCTCAGAATTTTTCATGCAGATTTCTCCAATCTTGGAGAAACAAGACACAGAGGAATAAAGTCCATGAAAAATGAAGCAGAAAAAAATCCCCTTACGAGTAGCACTTTACATTGTTCACACTCACCTACTAACTGTGATGAAAAAGTTGTCTTTCAGCATCCACAAGAGTGTGGTACAGCCTGGCCCCACTTGTTGGAGTATCCCTTCCCCTATTGCACGTCCATGTACTGTGACAGCAAGCATGCACATCCAGCTTTCTTCCCCCGTTAACTTCTTCATTTCTTAGGACCTCCCCATCCCTTCATTCCAGGTGTACATCAGGTTAGAACGCAGTGACTTACTGACAAACGGGCCCCCTTCTCCACCTAAGCACCCTCCACACCCCCTGTGCTCCTGCAGCTGCTGGAACACAGTTCAGGATCTGTTGCAGATTGTTTATTTTATGTTTCTCGCTCAGACACCATTTTGCATGGCCAGGATTAATCCGCTGCCCAGGCAGAGCACTGGAGAGGAAAACAAATCCTCAGTTTCTGAATAGCAAGGTGACTGGGAGAGAGATTGTGCGAGTTCACTGAGCGTTACTGTTACGAAACATCTGTGCTGTTCTGCAGGATTGTGCAGATAACCAGAATGAAATGACTGTCCCAGAATGATGGGAGAGAATATCCAAGATATTTCTATATCTCTCAGACTCAGGATGTTGTACCTCAACCACTCATACATCTTTGGGGATTTCCCTTTCTGACCATGATATCAAAGTTAAAAACATATCAGAAAAATGCCTCTTTTAAAACAAGATCTATTTTGTGGGTTGAGAGAAAACCACTGAAAAATCGCAGATCATTCTGCCAAGCCTATGAATTACAAATAACAGACTAGCTGGCTCAAGAAAATCCTTAGTTGCCAAATGCTCACCGTTATCTGCTTTGTGATGTTTCTTGCAGGTGTCAGGCTGTGGTGAGCTTAGCACACACCACTGATTTCCTTGGACAGGCTAATACCCTTCCTGAGAGACATCTTTAGTCAAGGCACAGCTGGAAACAAATGTGAGCTGTATCTCCTCTGTCATAGCTCGTCTTTCCAGGGAGGCTCATGGAGGGACTCTGCTCTGACTGTTTTCTTGTTTAAGGCTGGACTAAGCACCACCCAGTGCGGAAGTCTCTCAGCTTCTCCAAGACCTGGCCTGTAGCAGGCAGGACTCTGAAGGGTTATTTCCCTCCTCACCCTGAATGTACAATCTTTTTTTCTCCCTGTTGGCTGTGCCCTGGTGCTGAAAGGGATTTGGTCCTTGTTTCAGAAGGACCATGGTCAGACTTCTGCCCTGTCTTCTGCAATATGTGGCTCCCACAGGCACCAGGCTTTGGTTGCTCGTGTTCAATTGAGAAGGATGGTTATGGGAATTTGGGGTTCTGCAGGTGAAGAGCAACTTTCAACAGCTCCACTTGTTATCTTTGTGCTTGAGGGTCTTTCAAGATCACATATTCTACGAGTGACTGAGCTGGCTGCTGCTTCCTGTGCCTCTTTTCTCCTACTCTGGGCTTCTTTTGCCCAAGTTTTCTGCTCTGGAAAATGCTGATGGACAGAGTTACCCTCTTTGTTCTGCTGCACTGTGTCCTCCTGCAGGGACTGCTGATGGCAGCAGTTTCAGAGTGGGACCCTCTACAAGAAGAAAACTTGCACCTAAAAATCCCTGTTAACAACATTCAAAATATGATCTGTTAATCAAAAGCACATTGCTAAAAATACTCCCGGTGCTTCTTGTGCTAATTCCAATAAGGAATAAACTTTCACGGCAATCTGTAAGTTGAGTGAGTTTTCAGTAAAAGTATACACAAAGAAAAGAAAATCTATAACTCTCAAGTAATTTAATCGAAAGGATACATTTACAACTTGCCAAGTATATTTTGGGAATGTTGTTAAACTAATGAATTCTGAGGAATGACAGCATTCAGATTCAACATGATAATAAGCACAGAGATATCCCTTGTTGATCTCAATTTCTTCCCACTGGGAGCATTATTAAGCCTGGCAGTGAGCCTCAGAAAGTTTTTGCTAGGAATGGGCTGTTAAGACCAAAGGAACACTATGCCATTAGAGTTGGAAACAGGCAAAGTACTGGGGATAAGCAAGAACATTTTTAGTAAGTTGGGAAATCTTGACAAGACAAAAGTTCCTTTTGAAGGGCAAATCAGAGAAATTCTTAGCATTAAAATTGTCTTTGTTTCACATTTTGTTCATTCAGTCTAATAAATAGAGAAATCATATAACTTTAGTGACCAGTCACGGTTCAGTGGAGAACTCTTGAGCAGAGTCCTGCTGTGATCATGTCATGACCAACTGTGCATAATTTGCTTGCACCATTTCCTTGCTGAAGAAATACTCAAAAAAAAAGGATAAATCATTAAAAACTCCCATGAAAATCATGATGTGTTCATGTAAAATCTCGGAGTAGAAAAACCAAGAAGATACATTCCTCCATAAGAAAAAGTTCATAATGAATAATTCACCTTGCTATACTAGTTACTGCAAGTCCTGCCCTAGTTAGCCAGGCTGCAGAGAGCTGAGTTAATGAAGGCTACTGCTCTGACAGAGAGGAGAAAGAGCATGATTTCAGCACACTTACAAATACATCTCTCTACCTATCTTTTAAACTTCTTTAACTGCAGTTAATAAAAGTATAAAAGTACATCCTTAGTGTGCAGTACATGAGTGCTGCCATTAATTCAGCTGGTTTTCCTTATGTTTAGAGTTCAGCAAATGCTTTTAACAATTTGCTAAATCTAGTCTCTGCTTCTTGGACTGGAAGTTACCTTTGCATATGTACAGCCCAAACAGTCAAGAAATGATAAAGGAAAAACCCCTGAAATTAGTAAGAGCTTGACCTGAGTGTCTGCATAATACTCATAATAATAACCCTTTTGTCATCAAAGAGATTCTCAGTGAAGCCTGGGAGGGTGTAATTTTCTCGGGGGCCATTGTGCATGTGATCCACAACGCTGTCTCATCAAATAATCAAGCGCTGTGCTGCCGCTGGGATGTGTCAAGTTACACAAAGAAAATTATGGTTTTTGTGTGTCCATAAAATGAGAGTTCAGGGGGGCTTTTTAGCATGGGAAGCATTAAAAAAAAAAAGAAAAAAGGAAAAACAAGGAAGAATTTTTTTCCGTCTCCAGATGCTTAATAAAAAAAAAAAGGAGAAAAATCTTTTTCCTTTCTCCTTAAATCCTTCTCCTTAAATAACAAGGATCACAAGCAGGAGACTGTTGTGAAAAAGAGCAGAATAGAGCACTCAAATGCACAGCTCCAAAACAGACAAGGGGTAATTACAAGTTAGACATGACATAGGTGAAATGGCTTCTGCTTTTAAGGAAAACAAGAGCGAGGAAAGCAATATGGTTATTTCTTTCATCCACCCAGTCTCAGCCCGACTCCAAGCAAGGAGTGGCACAGGTTGGCACTGTCACCCCAGCTGAGGGAACTGCAGAACAAGTGCTTGTGTCCCATCAGCGTGGCGTGCTAAGTGTTCAGTCTGAGCTTCAAGGGCTTTGCTGAACTTGGGCATTTGGACTATTTTAAGCAGTGTTTGTTTGGAGCTGGATATTTTTAATACTGTTAGTTATTTACAGTAAGAGGTTTGCACCAGTAAAACATAGTCTTAGTTGTATGCATGCTAATCTGGTCCTTACCACTGCCACTCTCAATTTATTCTGCTTTTCACTTTAGTGTGAATGATAATGTATTTGTTGTTTTTGTCTTCTGTTAGTCTTTTAACTCTTGGGTTAGGGAACTTACGTGTCATATCTGCAATTATTTTCATGTCATAAACATTGAGGTGGAATTCCGGGAGTGTTCAGCTCCAGACCAGCTCTACTCCGCTGGAGTAGAGGGGAGTTTTTCCACTGGTAGGGTGGTGGGAGAAGTAGGATAGATCCTGGTGCTTCAGAAAACCTCCTCCACCAGTGCAAATAACTCAGCAACTCGCTTTGGCAATGGCCAAGAATGTTTTACTTCTGTCCTTGCTACCTTACTGGGAGTTTTGCTGTGTCTGAGTCCGGGATCAAATGTTTGCAGTTTTAGAGATCTCGGTTTTAGCCCTTGTTTCCAGCACACAGGGAGAGGCCCTTCACTGTAGGATCTGTAACTTTGGTGTGTGTCAGATCAGCTTATTCTGCTGAGAAGCAGAGTTTGCTGCAGTGGGTGGCTTGAGAACCAGTCTCTTAAGGTCAAATCAGAGGTCACTTTTCCAACTGCTCTTCGCAAAATCACTACAGCTGGGCAAATATTGCAAAAAGCATTTATCCAGGAGAGGCCATGTGTTTGCCTCAGTGATACTTGCTTTCTGCAAACATTCGTGTGAGCAGCCTTTTGTTTGCACAGTAAAACAAAGTATTGCAAAGACCATGTGCTACCTGTGTTCACTGGGCTGTTTGAAGAGGTCCTTCAAAGGTCTGGATTCTGACGCTTACACACAGACTAACAGACTGAAAACACTGGATTATCATGAAACTTCCTCAATTGCCAGAAATGGAAAAGAAAATCACAAAATATTGCAGGATTTGTGATAGAATTCTGACAGCTGGTAACTAAATTTATTATCTTTGTGCTTTTTGATCTTAGTAAAATGGAGATAATACTTCCTTAATGCAAAAGGGCTGAGTACAAGGATGAAATACTTTAAAACTTTGAGGTTCTCGGCTTTTGAACTGGCAAGGGCTACATAATAGGTAGACAGATTAAAATGTTGATCAGTTAATGGACACATCAGTTAATGGATAAGTTGTTCATAGACCAAAAGAAGAAATTTTGAGTGAAATCAGGTTTGCACTAATAGATTGCAGTGCTGGTGTCCAGAAGGCAGACAAGCCCACTCACTCTACAGCACTCACAGTCACAGCTTCATCCTGCCGCTGAAACATGTATCTCCCTCTACCTGAGGGGGATTTTTCTATTGTCACCTCACACCCTCTTCTTAATCTCTGTAAAATTCTTAATTTTGCAGAGAAACAATCCCAGCTGTCCTTTGCCCACCTCTTCCCATTTCGGGCCGTTCTCATGTTGCCTCCAGCGTGCCCTGGGCAGGGCAGTGTCTGTAAAGCTGCCTGTCTGTAGCTCTGTCTCCACACTTGTGGTCTCCTCTTCTTCTCCTGCAGTTCTGTGTCCTCCTCTGACGTGCACACCTCAGCTTCCATCCCCCTCTCTGGCGGGTCACTGATGCATGAACAAGCCCCCACCTCTGCTCGCAGAGGCTCTCCACTTCTCACCTCTCACTGTTCCCCCATCTGTATCCATTTATCACCCCTTTCCAACTTGTCTAACCTCGGTTACCAAGTCATTCTTTTTTGTCGCCAATTGAGAATTTCACTATCGATGCCAGACTTATTAACCCTAAGTCTTTTATGCAGTATTGTATGGAAGGAAAAAAAAAAGAAGCCTTGTGAAAGTCCAAGTCAATTATGTCTGCTGCTTCAGCCCTGTCAGCTCTCATCCTCACCTCCACTCCAAGGAGTTAATCATATTTGATGAGGATGACCTACTCCTTGTAAGTGGATTCTGCTGACTGCCCTTGCTTAACTTCCCATTTCAAGAGCCTGGGTGGCATCTATAATCTTCCCCAATACTAGTGGATATATAATAGTTCTCTAATTCTGTCATTCCTCCAGCCAACTGCCCTCATATACCATTACTTTTGTCACCAACGGGAGCTTGAGAGTGATTTTTCCCCTAAAGGACTGTACCAAAATGTCAGTCAGTCCCTGTAACAGGAACAAACACACAGCATGAGGTGATGGCTGATGAGCTGCTTAACTCCAGAGAGAAAGAGTGGAGGGAATTTGCAAGCACTCGGGGTAAGCAAGAAGATGCTCGGCCATGTCCCCGCCACAGGTCAGGAGCAGAGCTGGGAACAGAGCTGGGCCTTCTGATGTCCTTGGGCCTTGCTCTGACTATTTTTATCTGGGAAAAAGCCCTGGCAGTCTCTTTGCAATGGTGTCCTCCAGAACACGAGCAAAAGGTCCAGGGCTACATGTACATCATTGGGGGATTTGTGTTAACAAAGGCTAATCAAGCAGCAGATTGGAAAAGCAGAGCTGACACGTGTGATGAATGTACGACGGGGCAGAGGGGGACCGTGTGTAATGAAATATGTCAATTCAAGTCATAATAAAAACAGTGAACTGAGGACCTGACAGGGAGGGTGGGATCCATCTCAGCCGGTGTGAGCTGTCTGCGCAGAGCCCCTGGCCTGGGCTGTGCCTGTGCCAGGGGAAGGGGACGCGTTGCCCCGGAGGATGAGTCCCCACATGTCACAGCACCAAGCTCAGGGTGACCTGTCCTCCAAAGGGCAAGGTCTTCGTCTTCTGTTGAAGAAGCAGCTTTGGTGGCCAATGTTTAGACTTCTAATACCAAGAGATAGTAGAAAGTCTTTTGTAATTACAGGCTATGACGTAGGAAATGCTCTGTGGGATTTCTCAGAGGAGCTAAGGCACCCCTTGTCCTGCCCAGCTCGTAGCACCATGCAGGACCTGATCTGATCCCAAAGAAGAGAACAGTGTTGCCTGCGGATTGTGATAATTGCATCAGGGAAGCTGCTACACTGAGCCTTGTGTTCTTCCTGCCAGGTTACCCACAGTCCCAGACAGTGACTGAGCCATGGCCTTGAGGAACAGGGAACCCCTGCACCAGTGACCTACAGCACCCAGCAAACCCCAACAACCTGCAGCCCTTCCAGTGAGCGTCCCTTCAGTGATAGCTGAATAGCTGCACTTTGGAGTGTCACATCGAAAAGAGCTGACGCTATTTGCCTTATAAACACACACCAGGTAGAGATTATATTTCTTAGACAGCAGCCTAAAAAGTGGGGGGATTTTATAGTTATTATCTGTAGTTATTTCTTAGAACTGCATTCAAACCCGGGTTTCAGTACAGTCAGCAGTAACAGCAGTTTGAAAAGTCACATCAAGTGTAACTGAGTTTAAACTCCCCCCCCCGCCAAAAAAAGCGGGGAAAAAAGGCAGCTCTAAACATAATCCTTGCAGAGTAGGTTTGCACATCTCTGTATTCAATGGGAAACATTTTTTAATGAAACCAGTCATTTTGACAAAAAGAACTGTTAAGTGTCACTTCTCGCTAGTTAGCCATGAAATTGTCCCTAATATGTGCAGATATTTCAAGTACCACATAAATGTCACTCCACCAGCACAACTTCTCTTGTATATCTGGACTTGAATCTAATTGTTACGTTATATCAGGAGCAGCATAATAATTAGATTCTCAGTGTAAAATGAGGAAAGGTCCACTGTAAATCACAGGATCAGATCCAAATGAGAAGTACTCTAATTTTATTTAATATTATATGGATTCACCTGCTCTATGTTAACTAAGAACCTGAGACCTTAACAGATCTTCACAGACTATGTAAAATTTGGGCTTTACAACTTCTTTATTCCTATACAAATTAGGTTTTGTGTGTAAAACTTTTATTAGTTTTTGTATATACTGAAATACATCTCCTCTTCCCCACTCCTAGTAACCGAATTCTAAGTAATTTTTTTTCTCTTTCTTTTTTCCCCCCTCAGTGCTCCATCTGTGTGTAGTTAAATGCAGAAGCCATATGAAATCTGTGTTGCTTTCCTTGTGTTTTCACAGCAGACTGTTATTGTAAGGGAAGCTTCCACAAGGAAGCACTGCATTAGCATCTGAGCAGGCAGTGTAAAAAATCAGATCTGATTCTGCCTGTGGAAGATAAATGAGCCAGAGTCCCCAGTGCCCAAGATTTGGTCATCTCTTTATGAGTTCTGAAGTACTTATTAGCAGCTTTGATGAGTGCTAGGGGAGATGAAGTCTACCTTGAACAATGTTAGAAAGCTGAATCAAATCACTTGAAATCTCCCAGAGGGAGAAACAGCCTGAACTGGTTATAGGTTTATATGAACACTCTGATGGTGGGGGAAAAAAGGAAGCATCTTTTTCAGCAAAACCTCCCAAGAATTTACTCTTAGCTATAAGAGCTACCTCTCCAGCCATTTTATGGATGTAGTTAGTCAGGTTTGCTGAAGGTTTTATCCCTGCTCTGTGTCTTTTCTTCTACAAGAGATGCGACCTGCTAAGATGAAACAGGTGAAAATGAACTTTCTATTGCACATGCTCAGGGGCTCTGCCAAGGCCTGTTCAAGGTGGCCCTGAAGAATATTTCAGGACGGCTGTATGTATTTCCAAAGCACTCCACCAACAAGGAATGTGGATCCTGGGCTGGTGTGTGGGTTGCCAGGCACAGAGGAGTATGGCCACGCCATCAGAACTGAGTTACTGTGAGTTAGAAAATCACCATGTGTCAGTGGAGCCACAGTAACTGCTTTTGGATTGGTTTTTAGCAAAGCAGGAATGCTTGAAATGCCTTCAAGCTTTCAGCTGGGTCTGCTTATTCCTCATTAGAAAGGAGCTCTCCTTCACTGATAATGTTTTCTTCCTTGTGCAAGCAGTTGTGTCCATGACTCTCCCTGTGCTTAGTTTGACAGCAAGGCCAAAAAGAGTGAGCTGGGAGGAGCTGATGTTTTCAGAGTTGCTGAGGATGTGGAGCACACTGCTGTGTATGCCCTAACTCTGTTTGCATCAGAAATGCTCCAAATCCAGCCAATTTGCTGGCAGATAACAGCTCTCTCATCCCCCACTATTATAACTTGCATAGCCACTTGAGGCCTTTCCTTAAAATCTTGGTCTGGGAGGATGAACTGAGATCCAGACGAATGCAGTTCATTTTCTTTTTAATGCATTTGGTGGATGCTCTGAAGCAGATTTTGATGCCAGACATCTGTGCTGCTTGCACGCACCCAGGAAAGGCTTGTTCTGTCATGACAGAGCTTAGAGCAGGATTATTCGTGCCTGAGAGTGATGCTTGGTAGCAACTCCTGAAGCCTTGAACATTGCAGAGCATCAGAGGCTGTCACTGTCAGTGCTTTCTTCACTGCAGGGAGCTATGTAAGTGATGTTCAGCCTAATTTAGAAGAAAAATGAGTTGGATTTGCAGCAAGAGTGATTTTTCTGCAGTAGCCAGTGAAGTGGAACTCCAGGCAGCGGTGAGAAGATCCCATCTGGGGCTGTGTGTGGTGACTGGGAGGGCTCAGGAGGAGCAGTGTGGTACCTGATGGGCAGTCCCAGAGTTGCTGATGGCAGCACCGTGGGGGAGATCATCTGCCAGCAGATCAGCCCTGCTTTGTCCCTCTGCAGTCAGGACTCTGCAAATTGGGAGGTGGTTTTATTGTGATTTATTTATTTATTTCCAGGTGCAGGATAGCCCTTCATCTAAAAGATATCACACCAAATCCCTTTGAGTGTCTTTGGGCTTCTCCATCGCTCAGTGTTTTCATATCAGGTGCTTTTTGTGCTCTCCTTCCGAGCCCATGAGGAATATGTGACAAGCGAGTGCTGACACCATGATACTGTGAGTCTATTTGGATCTGAAGAAAAAGAATCAGCCCATATAAAGGGATTTCAGCTTCAGAAGACACCAGCTTTGTCCTCTGTCCTTCTCTCCTTGTGTGGAGCAAATGGTCAGCGCTGAGTGGAACTTCAATCCCAGACCAAGAGTTTCAGGTCTCAAAAATGATTTGAATGGAAAGCTAGGGATCCTTACAGCTCTGCTTCCCTGTGGGAGCAAAACAACTTCAGAAGCACAAGGGGAAGCCAGAAAAGCTTCGTTAAGCCCTGATGATTGCTGAAGGAAACCAGTAAAACTAAAAGAGGAAACAAGTCCCAGTATAAACCTACCCACCCGCTCTGACCTGATGAGGTTCCGTTGTGGGCTGTGGTTTTGAATGCCTATGGCTCACAAAGACCCCTCCTGCCCTCAAACCCATGGTGGGGAAGGTTTTGGAGGGCAGAGGGACTGCTCAGCGGGAAAGGAATTTTCCCAGTAGACATTAGCCAGGGAGAAAAACTGATCACGGAGTTTCCCTCAACTGGGGCAATGCAAAACCAGTGATGCAAACATCCCAAACCATTCAAACCAGGGTCCTTCCACGACTCCTGCTGCCTGCACAGGATGGCACCGGGAACTGATGCCTCAGCTCCTTACCCCCACGAGAGTTTTGAGGCTGTGTCAGACAGCCACTGGAGAAACCCGGGACAGGGATGTGGCAATGGAGACCAGAAGGAGTTCTGGGACTGTGGAAGGAAGTACAGTCAGCTACACAGCAGCAGGCAGTAGGATCTATCCAGCTGTGGTAGATCCTGTCCAGCCAGAGGAGTGTGAGCCCTTTTCTGGACTGTATTTCTGATTAGCACCTCTAGCAATCAAGGGCTGTTGTACTTGTCCCAGGACCAGAAAGCTCTATTATGATGCACAGAAATCTGGAGGCGAGTGATTATGCTCTGTGTTACCTGCCCTGATGTTGTCCCATCCACTGCTCGGCACTCACCTGGAATCTCACTCATCCTGGCTGATGGACAGATTGCTGTAGGGCTCTCTTATTTTTCTTTCTCTGTCTGCATATGACTGAAGAGTGATGAAGGCAAGAAAATCCTGTAGAGACCAGTTTACATAGCAGAGTGTGGGAGGGGAAGGTTTATGGGCTGCACTGGCAGATATCTAATCCTCTACAGCATTTTTCCATAGAAAAGCCACATGGGCTCCCTAAACTTTTGAGCTGCCTCAAGCAGCTTTTGTCAGACCTCCTATGCCTGCTTGGCTCACGTGTATGCCAGATGTTGGTGGCTTGAAGGACTGAGGGAGGTTCCTAATTCTCAAGCCTGGTGGTGTGGGGTCTCTCCACCCACCATTGCTGCATATTTTACTGCTGCCTTGGGTTTCTCAGCACTGCTGCTGGGATTGTCATTCAACTGTGTGCTCTGTGTCTCTTCCCGGAGTACCCTTCTTTTTCAAAGAGGAAGTTGTTCAGAAGGCACCTTCTGTACCTTCTTCACAAAAGCACTGTCTTTTCCATGCTGTGTTATCCCAGCTTTCAGGCTCCCTCCAGGACAAAGCAGAGATGAGTAGCTGTTGTTCAACATCTAGCAGCAAGCTTTCCCAAGATCAGAGTGTAATAACGAGTTCAGGTAGATCCCATTCATCCTGTGCCATAGGAACTCTTCACAGTGTTAGCCCAGCTACTATCAGGAAGGTGAAGCTGCAGATTTTGCAGGTAGACTATGCCTCAGGCACAATGCCAGCAGGCAGAGGAGTTTAGTAAAGTAAAGAAGTAAGGATCAAAACCTCTTATCAACTGCTCTAAATAAGAGTTAAAATCCTTTGGGCCCCTCAGACACAGGCAACTGAATACCCACGGAGTTTTTACACCTGGGTCTCCCTAAGAAAGGAGAGTTCCTGAAATAAATGCAATTTATCTGATATACAGAGAAAGAGCTTTAGGGAAATTATTTCTCTGTTACATTATTAAGAGTACAAGGCTTGTACTTGAAGCTTACTAGTATTAACAAAAGCCCTGAACAGCAGGGGTTTGGTTTTGCAATAAAAATCTTGCTATCCTATTCCCCTCCTCCACTTCCATCTCTCACTCTTTCTCCCCTCTCCCTTTCCTTCTTTGTCTTTTATTTTTGGCCCACTCCCATTTTAGCTGATAAACAGAAAAGGCAAGAGCACTGAAACAGTCAGTGCACTGTCAGGGGGCCTGCCTTAATCCCCTGAAGTCCCCAGGGAATAGTAGGGCTGTGTTAAGTGGGCTTCAAAGGCAGAAGGTGGAATGAGGTGTGATAGGAAACCAGCTCTTACTAACTGGTTCACTTCAGGCTAGCTTTAAATAAATTGCAGCTCTGAGCTGCTTCGACGTTGACAAGAGGACTGTGATATTTGTGGCTGCACTACAGAGAATTTCAGCCTTTTAAAGCAGGAATGGGAATAACCTGAAAGGACTTAAAGCTGTGAAATTGTAAAGCAAAAAAACAAAACAAGCCCCTCGGTGTGGAGGCTCCCTGGGCTTGTTCCTGGATTCCTTCTCCATAGGCAAACTTTACCTGTCTCTTAAGAAAACAAATCCTGCATTCCCTTTTCCCATTTCAGCTTGGTTTAGGGAACAACTGAGCTCTCTGGCAGCAGCTTTGAAAAGTGTCATAGATGGATTTTCTGGGAAGAATTCAGGATAACGGGAAGTGAGTTTTGGAAAAGGTGCTATTTAGCACCAATTTGGGAGTCACTGGCATCTGACTCTGAAAAAGGCCTCTTAGCCCCACATTAGGTGCTGTGAAGTGAAACTCTCAGTCCTGAAGGGCAAATTAAGCACTGCCAAAGCAGTTTGTGGACCCATTTAGGGTCCACTTGGGTGTTTCCATCACCTGCAATTACCAGATAGATGTTCACGGGTGTAAAACTGCACCCAGTTTATCTGAGCCTGCAAGACCAGGGTGGGGACCCTGTGACAGCTGTGGCCCGATTTTCTGTCCATTCAGACTAAGTGAAATCACAAGTACAGTTTATTCCCAGCAGACTCCTAACAGCATTGATCAGGCTCCTACTTTCCAGGTTTTTAGTCACAGTTTAAGTATTATATTCTATCTTGTTCCCATCTGTTTTTCCACCCTTAATCACCACCAACAGACATGCAGATTGCTATTGATGTTGGCATAATAGCTGGTCCACTAAAATAAATCAACTTAGAGAGCAATGGGATGATGTAGATTTATATCAGATGAGGTTATAGTGTGCTTTTAAAGTCAAAGCCTTGAAAAACTGAGGTGACTGTTCAGAGTCAAAGTTCAAGAGCCACTACGTGTGTGGAGGACTAGAATTGAGAAAATAGTTTTATTTGATTAAATAACATTTATATTTACAACTCTGGTATCTGGAATACCCTCATTTTTACTATATTTGACTTAGAAATAGGTTGATGGAGGTGGAGACCTGTCCCCCACTTAGGCAAAGACGATTTCCCTGTTATTCAGCTGGGTGACAAGTGTCCTACAAAGCTTTTTCCTGGCTCTCCTTAGAGGAGTTGGACCCATGGCCCTTGTGGGTCCCTTCCAGCTCAGCATATTCCGTGGTTCTGTGATTCTGTGAATATGGATGGTGGGGAATTCTTGAGAGCAGCTACACCCACATCTGATCCAACAAGATCTGCAGAAGCAGGTCTGTCCACACCTTTCATACAAACGAAATCTGACCCTCAGTCTCCATCAGCATTTGTTCAGGATGAAGTAATGAAAACCCCAGAGGAGGAGCAGTAACAATTGCTTTGAATGATGGTGGAAACAACCTAAATTGCTATCACAGTTTGGAAGGGTGGAATATGGTTTTAGCTGTAAGACTGCTTTTCATTGCTCTGATAGGATAAAGGAGCCTTAAGGTAAATGCAGTTGTAACTTACTCCTGCTCAAGGGCTGATTTGCATTCAAAATGCTGTAAAAGCTGGTTTGGGTGATTGACAAGCCAGTTTTTATGTAGTTAAGGGCATTATGTAATTGGTGTACACTCATTTCCCCAACCACAGCCATTCTCCAGCTGGGCTGTCCCTTTAGGGCCACCCTGAGCCAGCAATGGTCAGACCAAACCCCAGCAAACACGGAGCCTGGGCACAGCGGAAGGGCAGGGACGAGAGCAGTGAAATAAGGAAACATCACCAAAAAAAGCAAACCTCCCAGCAAGCATTCCTGCTGGATTGCCCCTGGATGTGGTGCTGTGTCCAGCGCATCCGCTGCGCTTCCCATCACAGCTCCCCTCCCTCCCTTAAGGGCTTTGTTGGCAGGGCCATGGCCCAGAGGAGGTAAAGCCACCAAAGGGTTCAACCAGAGAGCAGAGGGAGGGAGTGGAAACAGGGGAACCAGCAAGCCCAGCCCTGGCAGGCAAGGAGAGCTCACCTTCTGCAGGGTCAGGCTCCATGGAAAGCTCGGGACTCCTGGGCAGCTCTCCTTTCTTCTGCAAGACTGCTCTTTTTCCACAGCCACTCTTCCCACATCCCTGTTTCCCACCTGTCTGTGCTCTGGGAAGGCTGCTGGGAGGTGGGAGCTCAGCTGGCAGGGGAGGAGGCCGATGAGGATGTGCCATGATCCTGCCAGTCCAAGTCTATGCCCTGCCCTGTCCCCGGGGAAATGCAGATGGATGTCACCCCTTCAGGCCAAATTGCAAGGCACAAGCAATGGCAAGGCCAGTCCATATCTCCCTCACTGCCTGCCTTTGAAGCGCTGAGTCAGAGCTGCTGCTGCAGGAGTGAGTGCTAAGGACACAGAAAAGCAAAGTCAGGAGCTGTTAGAGCCCCCGTGCCATCAGTGAGGAGGTGTCCTCCCCGCTGCCAGCTGGCACAGCTCCATCCCCAGGGATGGCCCTGCCACGATGCAATAGCTGGCCCTCTGAAAGCTGCTCAGCCAGGCACTGACCAGGACAAGAACGGCAAAACTCTATGTCTCAGGTAGAGCCCTCGGTGATATTCCCACTGATTTTGTGCTAACTGTTCCCAGTGACAACTGGAGAGTTTAAGGTTTATGACATAACAAAAATTAAACTTAGCCTTTTCTCAGAAGATTGTTCTGGAGAGGGTAATTACACAAGTACACTCTAAGCTTATTATCTTTCTTCTTCTTCTTGTGCTATCTTCCCTCCTCCTCTTCCTTTTTACACTACTACATTTCCTACATGTGTTCAGTGAAGCTGAAAATGATATTTTGATAATGGGCACACAATGAACTTGTAAGACGGCTGGTTGACAATGTGAGACTTTGTTAAGGAAAAGAGGATACAATGAATAGCTATAATTGGAGTCATTAATGAAGGACTGCTTTTTTTTTCCTGAGGAAGGTTACATCTTAATGCTTCTCAGGTTTCCTTCTCTATTTATACAACGCTGTGGAGGTCAAACCTAAAGTTGAGTCTTTCCTGGTGGTGTGTAATGAAACTTAGGTCACTAAAGAATGCGTTGAGCACTTTGTAACCTCCATGTATTCTGTGTGAAAGAGTCTGCCTTGCTTTTTTGTGGGTGTTCTCCTCCATTCTGCCTCTTAAAACAATTTGCAAATGAACAATTAAATTAAACTATCAAAAATGCTTGCATATCCCTGGCTTATATCCTTGTATTCCAGTAATATTTAGGAGTCTTGGTCTGAGACAGTGCTGTACAAAGAGCTGTATAAACACGTAAGTACAGATAATTCCCAACTGCAGAACTTTACAATCTATTTCTTATAAAACTTTGGTTTTAACTTTAAAGTGGCACTGAGTCTGTTTATCCTCATGATGTCAAGACAGCTATTCTCATGAAAACTCACGTGAAAATTAGAGGGCCACCTCAGTTAAGAGAAAATCCAGTGGCTTTTGTTCCAGTAGTTACTCAGAGTTGGCTGCTCCTGGCGCTGATACATCTGTTGCTTTACCCCTTGTTATCACAAGTTTTCCCAAGAGCAACAGGAGCATCAAACCCAGCTTTCCATTGCTGCCTGTTCCCACCTCAGCTCTCCTATGACAGGGACATCCTGGCTCAGCTTGGCTTGGGGACCATTACCATCGGGGTGGCAAAATCCAGCTCCAGCCACATTTCTGAGAAACCTGGAAGGTGCTGGGAAGGTGAGTGCCTGGATGTGCTGTGCTGTCCCCCTCATGTGCTGTGCTGTCCCCCCATGTTCTGTGCTGTCCCCCCACGTGCTGTGCTGTCCCCCCCGTGTTTAATGTCTGTGCTGAACCATTCCCATGCAGTACAGGGATGTTTCTGTGCCTAATGAGCACAACATGAAGGGAGTAGGTATTAATTTCACTGCTCTGGACTCTGAGCCCGGTGAGCAGGTGCAGGGCAGGGAAAGGAAGAGAGAGAAAGTTTTCTCCTTAAGCAGCAGCAAAGTAGTAGTGACATTTTGCCTTATTGCTGAATTGCTTTTCACTAGAATAGCCTGCAAAGGAAACCCACGCTTCAATACCTTCATTTCCTTAATGACAGAGAGATCCTGAGATGAGTTATTCAGTGTCCACATCCTTCCTGTTGTATGCATCCTGTCCACAGCAAAGGAGGCTTCTTAATGAAAAAAGTATTTTATTTTATTTTTTTCTTGTCCCCTCTTTCCCTCTGCACTTCGTGTTGTAACTCGCCTGTTCTGTCTGCCCAGAGAGTTAAAAGAGGAGGCACACCTTGTTCCACAGCCCATTAAGCTCAGAAATGCCATTCCTGAGGGCCAGCACCCCGTGCCTTAAACATTTAGCATCTGGATTGTCAGTGTGGGACAGTGGAGACGAATCTGATATGCTCTTCAGGTCAGGGTCACTGAAGTTGAGATTATTTCTACACTGCCATTGCTACTGAGGAGAAAGAACCAATTCCAGCCTCAGTTTGCCCTGGCAAGTAAAGACTCAGAGTCACTGCCTCCAGAGGAGAAGGTTTGCTGCTGCAGCAAAGTGCTGTGCTACTGTTCTCTTTAATCATTTTGCCCCCCTCTTTCTTTTTCCATATTTATTTAATATCATCCATATCATGATAGAAACTCTCCACAATAACAGCAAGTCCAGCATACACACCACAGAGAGGGAAAACACATTTTTATTTTTATTTTAAATATGCTTGATATGAGATGGTTCCCACACTCAGACATAAGGCCATAGCTATCTAAAGAGCAGAGGGGTCAAGGGCTTTTAATAAATCCACCCATTGCACCTAATGAAATACCTTCAGAAGACAACAGTTACAAGAACCAATAATCACATGAACAGAAAAGGGATGTTGAAAGCAAACAAACAAACTTGCTGATCTTCTATAAACAGGCTTCTTCTTATTTTTAATGTAATGCTGTATTGCCACATATGGTTACACATGCAATGTTGGGGAGCTATCTCTGAACACGGTTCTTTTGGGAGCTCTTAATAACACCAGATGTCTTTGTGGCGAGAGGGAAGAAGGGACTGCAATCGAGCTGGGAATTGGACCCTGTGGACTAGTTGAGCCCCAAGCTGCAGCAAAGTCTCTTCCCTTCACACTGCACCACCTGTATTATTAACTGGCATCTAGAAATGGAAGATGCTCTGGGGGTTTAGATATAATAATTCCCTGGCCATCTGTTTGATTGAGGCTGACATCATGATACTGCTGCTTCTACCACCCTGAGTGTTGAGCCATTACACAAATAATGTAACAAAACCACTCTGCTTTCTGTTGCTGTTGGTCTTTTCCTCTGAAATGGCCAAACACAAATATCTTGTTGTTCCATCTCAGCAAAAGACACCAGATGGGCTTGAGAGTCAGAGTGCAGATTTATTCTCATGATCTCACCAGAGTGGGGGCAGAAACCATGTCCACCTGTGGGGATTTTGTCACCCAAGTCAGTGGTGGGGTACAGGAGATTTCTGGGCTTCATTGTGGTAGAAATTCATTCATACCTCTTCTTAATAATACAGTACTCTGTACTTACCACTGCAGTTATGTTTTCATAGTATAATTCCACTCCAAAGTGAAGTTATACTGCGCACAACCCTGACTTCCTACCCGCTGTGGGAGCTGACGCTGATGATTCCCACAGCCAGACACAGCACAGCCTGAGAAGCACAATCACAAAATAGCTGTAATAGCCAAATCGTGCTCCTCCCTCTGTTCTAGGAGGGCTGGTAACATCCAAAATTGCCTGTGCAGGGCCTTCCACGCTCCCCAGGAACCCGTCTTTCCCTGACTGACCATGGGAGCTGGGATGTGGCCTGTTGCAGAGAAATGGCTTACCAAGAGATGCTCATTCTGCCAGCGTTGCTGATTTTGGTATCCCAAAGTGAGACATGCCACTGGAGGACCCTATTTCCAGAGAAAATTGAATTATCTTACAGATTTAACAGCTTTCAGTGTGGGGTTTTTAAAGACATCTTTGAGAGTTAAACCTTCTATTTTGCATGGTTGTTGAAGGGAAATAGGGACAAAACTCTTTTTCGATGTATTCTAAAATCTCAGCCTCTGTATTCAACTGCTACCAAACTCAATCATTTATTAGTTCACCCACTGCTGTGGCTTTTATATGACAGAAACAAAACTCTGGACAACTCAAACAGGATGTTGTGGCCATGTAAAGACAATGATACTTTAGAATTTTTAACTACATCCTGAAGGATCACAGAATCAGAACCAGCCACGGTGTGGGGGGATCCCTGCCATGGCACCTTAGCAGCTGAGCTGGGATCCTAGGGATGGGAAATGAGTGTGGCTCGGAGCATCTGATGCCTGAATTGTCCCAGGGAGATCCAGTCTCCCTCCATCCGCTCTCCTGGGAGCCCACAGCACTCATAACTGAAGCACCTTGGAGAGATCCATGGAGCACTCCCTTCCCTGGTGACACCTGGCTGGTGGCAAGTGTTTGACAGCAGGAAAAGGTGTTCTCTGGGATGGGAGTGGTGCAGAGCAGCTCAGCTCTCAGAGCTGTTCTCTACCCAGAAACATGCTTGTACTGATCAGCCAGTGGATTTTAGTGCCAAAAGCCTGTGAAAGTGGTTGAATTCCTTTGCTCTCTGCTGAAGGCTGAATTCCTGACAACCTGCTGTCCATGAGAGGGGAAAACATGGGTGGACACATGGAAATGTGGGAGGGGCTGTGGTGCACCACAGCAAAGGGACTCTGCTCACCTCTCCTGGTAAACCCAGTCCATGTGCGGTGGAATGCTTTCTGTGCACCTCCCACTCTTCTGTCTCGTTCCCTGGGGGAGGATGTGGCCCAGGAGCCTCTGGTCTGTGCCATGTGTGGAGGGTGTGCACCGGGCACCGTGTGAGTCACAGCGAACCGGTGTCATCAGAGCTGCTCAACAGATGCTGCACTGTTCAGCTGTGGTCTATCAGAAGGTGAAAGCTGGAAAACCCTGATGTGTGCTCACTCCCCTGGGGCTGGATTGGACATTCCTTCCAGTGGGCTGTCACAGCCTGCCAGGCCATCTATTTATCACACATCCTCTCCCTCGGGCACTGCCAGTGTCCAGCATCACCCTCCTAACCCAGTAGCGGCTTTGGTTTGCTTCTTCAGAAAGGTTTTGAGGTCCATAAAATAAAGAACCACTGACAAACACCACACTGGAAACTGGTTTCTCAAAGTTTTTAAAGTCTGGAAACCCACCTTTTCCAGTTCAGGCAAATATTTTGTAGCTACTTGGGAAAACAGTGCTCAGGATGTTGGGGATTTCTGGGTGAAGGACAAAGCAGAGCGTCAGAGCTGCTCTGGGATGTGGCTGGAAATTGGCTGCTGCAAGCCATGTGTAAAGTACATGCACAAAGCTTTCCTGTGGGGACAGGGAGGACTGAGTTAGAACTGAAATGTATGGAAGCACTAATGGATACATGCTGCCTCCTTCACTTCTTCTTGAGTTGCTTCCCACGCCCAGAACCAGTCAGCTCTTCCCTTCTCCCTGAATTTTGATTACAAAGAGAATAAATGAATACAGAGCAGCAAAAGCACACAGGGGCAGAACAGGGGCATCCTCAACCCCCTCATGTATCCATCATGTGCCTTCTGGAGCCCAGGCATTTTTTGTCCAAGTCCTCACCCACTGGAGATTTTCATTTTTGCTCTTGTGCTCTGCTGTGCTCTTAAGGTCTAAAAAGCAGATGTCTTTGGGACCCAAAATTTTTTTTGGAAAAGAAAAAGAGGGTGATGAGGACACTTCTGCACTTTTTCAGTCTGTGCACTTTTTATGCCCCCACACAGTTTGCAAACAACAGGCTATAAAATACAGAACAGCAGTCCTCAGACGTAATAAATAGAATATGGATTCGATCCAGCATTTTAAGGAAAGATAGTTCCACTTACTGCAATGGAGAACAACAATGCCAGGATGAGATACAAATAGCTGTAATAATTTTTGTGGGTTTAAGGCTTTAGCAGCGAATAATCATAAATCAGGTTTTGGAAAACTTGGTGTTTTTACCCACAGAAAACTATTCCACAGCAGCAAGTAGACCTGAAGGGAGATTACACAGCCAGGGTTTAGTTTATAAAGTGACTGTCAAATTTCAGTCTACATCCTCTCACACATGCCATCTGCAGTCACATCTTCCCCAGTCTGTCTGTGGTGAAGGAAGAAGCTGTACAGAAATATTGTGACTGAACCCCCCTGTGTGGAGAGACTCCACCTGCCACTTTATCCTGTGCACTCTGATCCTTCCTGCTTGTCCTTGGCTTGGGATGAGGGCTCGTCCTCGTTCCTTAGAGCTGATGCTTGGGTTGCCATCTCAGGGAGGAGGCAGAGCTTTGATTCTCCATCACTCTGCAGCTGCTTTAGTCATTTCCACCGGTGCAGGATGGACATGAACCCCTGTCAGGCAGAGCAGGGAATGGTTACACACGGTGCACTGGCAGTGGGGAACGAGACTCTGCCAGTATTGATTTAGCAGACCGTGAGTGAATTTTCACTGTTTCTTTTAGAAATGTTCACAAAGTTTGGTGCCAAGAGCAAAGATAAACAAATTTATCATCCAACAGTGAAAGGGAAAAAATACTCACCCCTCTGGAAATTCAGTTCTACAAGCTTTTGTAATACTAAACGTAAAGCGATAAAGGAAACAATATTCATTTATTCCTTGCTGTGGTGGTGGACCTATATTAGCTACTGGAAGCCTCAAAGCACTACTCAAGGGATTACAAACTCTGCACATGCAGCTCAGCAGTCACTAAACTATTGCCACCTCTAGGCTGCAGTCAGGCAGTCATTAATCTGGCCTTGAATATGATTGGGGTTTCCTGGTAATTATTTTAAATTGAAAAATGCCAATTGATGGAAGTCACAGGTGGTAATCGGAAGGTTTTACTTTGGAGAGGGAAGTGAATTGAAGAGAAATATTTTGCTCTCAAATTTACTGCGGTTTATATTTAAAAAGAAAACATTTTGAAAATAAAAGAAAATATTTTAAATCTATACACCTTTATATATATATATATAAAAGGAAAGTTCAGAAAAAGTATTGGGTTGATATGTTTGAATACTTTTAAGTTTCAGATTTCTACTTTTCACTCAGTATTAGGATGAGAAAACTCTAAACTGAGAAGTGCTTGTGGATAGGAAAAACTGTTTCCTGCCCACCTCTCTTGGCAAACCACTGTGTTTCTGTTTGCTGCTGAAACTTGAAAAAGCAACAGGCAATGGCAGGATCAGAGTTGATCTTCCAGCGAGTGAGAAATCCTCCCAGGATATGGATTTGTTCAGTAGCACGTTCATGGCCATGGGAATGTTTTGAAAGGTGAGGTTTCTGTAATAACTCCTGTGGCTTCTTCACCGTGGGAAGGTGAGGGAGAGATAAATATGCCCTCCAAGTCCCTTTCCACATTTGTGTTTGCTCTTCTGCAGGAAGAAAATATTTGTCTGAGTGATTTTCCAGTGGGAAAGGGCTGTGGAATCGCAGCCATGGGATGTGGCTGTGGGGACTTGCAGCACACAGGGGTTTTGGGTGCTCTCTGCCTGCCGTGATGTCTTGGGTGTTTCTTTACCTTCTTCCTTATGAGGAAAAAGAACCCCTAAAAAATTTCAAATCCAAGACCATACCAATACAGCTTTTCTGACAAACTCTCGAAAACCCTGAGAAAAGCGTTCTCAGAGGAGATGACCTCAAACCACAGCTCTGTTTCCACTCTCTGCTGGGGAACCTGAACTTGGGTGTCTGGATTGGTGCTGAGAAGATCTCAACAAAGTTATTATTTCTAACCTCAGAGATGCTTGGAACCAAATTCAAATATCTCTGTCCCTTGCTCAGAAAGGACTGAATGAGGACCATCTTTACCCTCCCCTGGCCCTCACTAGTGCAGTATCCATGTGCACAGCTCCCATCAGGAAAAGGTGAGGAAAACCTTGCACTAGAAGTGGGATGTAGCATCAACCATCACAGTGAGTAAAGGCAATGGCCACAGTCATCTTGGGAAAGAAACAATAGCTAAACGTACCAAAAGCAATAATACAGTTCTTCTCAGAGAGGAAGAAACTATACTGGGGGCAGAGCAGGAAAGGAAAGATCAGCACGGCCCTTTGAGCTCTCTAGACTCCCTAAGGAGGCTGAAGAGACAGGGCTTCCTTCTTGAGGAGACCTTTGATCTAATGTCAAACACCAGTGTGCAGGTATCCAGAGTTCTGACTCTGGGCTTGATCCTCGGGTTTTAAGTCATTTGCATAAGACACAATTCCAGCCTGCTCATCTGCAGACCAGGGCTGGAAACACACATTTCCTCTGACAAGGATGTTCTAAGCCAGCTCTTGCTCCCAGGACACTCAGCAGAGGTGGATCTGCACAGCACAGGGAATCCTGGCTGGCTTGGCAGTCGGGGCTGTTCAGCCAGCGCTCTGCCTGCTGACCAGAGCAGCAGAGCTGTGCCAGGAGACGAGAGAACACAGCTTATAGTTTGATTCCTCGCTCCCCAGAACCAGCTCGTGCGTGTCTTTGTTCTCCTCTGCCCCCACAAGTGCAGAAAGGATCAATCCCTGAAATACTTAGAATTAAGAAGGGACCTATTTTTTTCTTTCTTGCCATCCCAGGCTCTCAGACCGGGGGGAAAGGAAATGGGGATGCAGGGTGTCAACAATAATAAGCAGGAGGGGGAAAGATGCCTGGCACTGAGAGAGTTCAGGCTGGGACAGTTTGATCTCTCCCAGAGCACTCTCAGTGCTTGAAGATCACTGCTTTTGACACGTTTCTCCGGCTGCTGAATGAGAGGATTTACTTGGGTGAAATTTAGGCCCGAGGGGGACATGAAAATCATATTCATAATTTGAAGTGACATGTGATTCAGGATTAAAAAGCTGTCTGGCAGAGAAAAGAGCTGAGGTTATCCTTTTGAGCTGTGCTAATGCAGAAAACTGTGTTTTTAATCCTGTTTTAAAAAGGCCTAGAAGGTTTCCAGCTGGGGCAGTTAGAATATAAAGGAGCGGTAAAGATGAGGAATCCCTTTTTCAAAAGGAGGGGGAAAAAAATCCCAAACAACAACAAAAGATCAAGTTCTGCTTTTGTTTTTCTCTGATAGCAAGTGGCTGAGAGCCAATACAGGAGATTTTTTTAACCACCCTTCCTTTGTCTGACTCCCTAAAACAGCAGGAGCAGCGAGGGCGGTGGGACAAGGCAGAGACACTGCTAAAGGTGACTCCAGTGCTGAGGGAGGGCTCCCAGGGGCTGGGATTGCACATTCCCTCGATTTGGGCATTTCTCTGAGGGACTGGGGCTCCGGCAGCAGCTTCTCCCTTCCTGCCACTGCCCAGGAGCTCCTTGTCCCTCGAGCCGAGCCCGGAGCAGAAAGGTGCCCCCAGTCCCACTGGGTTTAGGGTCGTGTAATTAATCTCTGCTCCATGAAATGTCACTTTTCCTGAGAGGCTGTCAATTGTAGCACAACACTGAGCTGACATCACTGCTTATTGTGCTTATTATAGTAATTTCAAGTTTTTAGTTGATCTTCCTCTAGATATTTGTTTGCATTCTTTTGTCTACAATATTATCTCTCCTTCCTTCTTTTCTGCCAATATTATTTGACTTTGTTCATTAGAGTAATTTTAAGTGTTGTAGGGCCAGAACTCATTGTTCAGTATAGATTCTTAAAAGATACTAAATAAAGGTCTATAATCCAATCAGTATCTTAAAACATGATATTTTGGAATTTAGTAAAATGCATCTTGAAGTAATGCACAAGATGAACAGCAAATTGCACACTCATCAATTGACATATTAGAAATGTGGCTTTTCCATATTTGCCTCAAGAGTTTATGAAATACTTAGGTTATTTCTGCTGTAGTTTTGTAAAATTGCATTTCACAAAGGAAACTTCAGGGTTAGATGAAACATTCTGTTTTGATACACTTGATTTGGGTAAGGATCTTTTGGCCTTTCTGGCTTCTACTATTTCACCTAAAGTCCATTTCAAAACATAAATGAAATTAAATGAAAAAGCAAAGTCACTTTTCAAATGTCACATTATTTTTCCGTTTTTCTTATTGGACTTTCATTCTTTCCTCCAAAAAGGCCTTTCCAATTGAAATAGAATTTTCTAATGCAAATCAGCACTGACAAAAATTAAAAATAAATAAAAAAAACTTCTGCCCCGCTCAGTTCAAAGTCTGTCACTGGTACACTGGAACAAATCACATTCAACTTCCCTGTCCCTCAAGGTACGAGGTATTTCCTACTCCTCTTTTCCCCTCTCTGGAAAACTCCTCAGCTAAGACGAAACAAAATGATCCAAAGCTAGAGGAAGTCAATGAGAGCTTTTCTGTGTATTGACTTTGGGTTTGGGGAAAGCTCTGGATCAGTGGGGTGTTATTATTAATCTAATAGCTTATATAGAGAATTTAAGTGCACCATCATATGAGGTTTTTAAGTCACCCTATGGAATTCAGTAGAAGGTTATTCCATTATATTTTCATGACTGAAGAGGAATACTTGCTATTTGTAGCTCTTGCCCACCCTGTTGAGGTGATGTGGCTGAGGCAGGCACACGGCTCTGTCCCCAGCATCACCACTGGCCACTGAACTCCCACCCTGGAGGTTGGTTCAAATCCTCCTGATAAACAGGAAACTGAAGGAGAAACAAGGAGATTCAGGACTGCAGGGATCTAACCTGAGGATATGAGCTGGCCAATAAAAGCCTTTCCTGAAGGAGTGAGCTTTGCAGGATGCTTCCAACCCTTTGTCGCTCGCAGGATCCACAGTCAGGGCAGAGGGACACTACACCAGACCCAAACCTCTGTCCCAGCGCTGTTTTCACTTCTGAGCTGAACACATCTGATACTGGAACATTAAGAGACCATAAACGTGAAACCCAACGATGTTATTTTTTTACTGAGACGCTTTTCAGGGTAGAAGAGCACTTTCAGTGTGACAGCTCTGGCTGCAGGCCAGCGGATCCTCCGGGGAGTTTCGCTACCATTCCTGGGTGCACTGCGAGTACATAGTGCATATTGTACGTAATCAGGGAAGCAATTTCTCCCTTGGGATCTTAACAGAGTTTCCTGCCTTTACAGCTTCATTGGTAATTTTTGTTTTCTCGCTCCAAGTGTTGGCACATCACAAACTGGATGTATTTGCCAATCACTGTCCGTGTTGCTGTCTCCCAAAGACACCACTCTGGGGGACTGTGGGGAGATGACTGATTAGGTTAAACAGTTTGTTTCTCTGCCAGAGAAAGAGTGTCGTGCACAGTGCTGCACTGACTAAGGAGATGCTGCTGTGGGTGCTCAGCCAGCAAGGAGTAGCTGGAAATGCCGCCCTGAGCCCCGTGGAGGAAGTGCCATCTCCCAGTCCGGCTGTCTGATGGGTTGTTTGCGTGCACCATTCCCACGAGTGCGGTCACAATTACAGTAATTATGTGGGCAAATGAAACAGGCAATTGCATGTGCCCAGTTCTAAAAATCTGGGCCCAGGTAATTGCCAGAGACCACAGGGAGACTGCTCAGAAGAGGAGGAGCAGCAGCAGCCCCGGGCTGGGCTGCAGGACGTGCTCCACTCCTGCTGTGCCTCGTGTTTTCCATCTCATCATCATCTGCCTTGGAGCAACTTGGGCTGGATCCTGTCCTGGGCACGTCCTCTTGGCCTTGCAGACCCAGCCTGGTTTCTGAATTGCCTTTTGAAATGCCAAACAAAGAAGAGGCCTCTCTGGATATCACTGTATGGATCTGCACAGGGAAGACACTATAAATAGTATCATCACACATTATCAGCTGCATTCCTCGAGAAAGCCAACTGAGATCATCTTTATTCACAGGCAAAAGTCCCAGGCATATTTACAGAGCATTTCTCTAGGTTACTCTGCCCAGTATTACTTAACAGCCGTCATTTCTCTGTGTATGCAAGAGTTGACTTTTTATGTCAGCTTCCAAAATGAGAATGTAAAGCCAATTCTAAGATATAAAATACGAACAAAATTACCTCAAAACAAAAAACCCCCAAACCCTAGAAGCTTTATGGAAGTCAAATGTAAGACGTTTGAGGAAAACATTTTGTGAAATATACTCACAATTCCATTGTTATAAATAAAATTATCATTTTTTTATTCTGTAATTAACATTATCGAACTTTATAAAAATTGCATTAAATGTAATTTAAAAATCCTTCCTATATCGTGTTGCTATTTCAGCTCAGTGTAGTCATTCAATCATTGCAAAACAATTCACACAGACACACACATTCAGAATTTCTGGTTTATTTGAAAACAACCATGAGTCTGTTTGTCTGTAGATTATTTTAAGTGTCCATAGTGATCAAAGTGCAATAAAGCATAATAAGAGACCAGTGAAAAAATGATGAAATAAAAAACGCTCTGCTTTTATAAGTAGACTATTATGAGAAAGACAAACCATTTTCTCTGAATATATAACTTTTATTTTGTCTCCTTAATTTACATGAATAATTAAAATAGATTCTAGAAATCCTATGTTCCTATGGTTTTTCAGGATTAGAAGGAAAATGTACCATAAAAAAGACTAATGAATGAATTGCTGCAAATCATAGCGGGGAGCCTGACTTGGGGTAAATGATTGGTCTGAATTTCAAACAAATATTGAAGGAAATACCTGAATGTCAATTTGTTTTTAATCCCAAACTTCAAATTATACAAATATCTAACTTAAGTCTACAATGACAAGAAAGAATATGAGGGTTAAATGTCCTTGAAATTGAGATTTAAATCCTAATAGTTGAGCTCAGCTTTCGGAGTCAGTCATGGTTTCAAAGTGAATGTTTTTAAACCAGATTAGATACTTGCTGTGCACTTCATGAAATATCTTGCACACACAGTTAAAAATGTAGCAATAGGTGTTATATGCATACATACATGATTTAATTAGACTAATATGATATTTCATGTGGCCATGAGCCATCAGCTGTTGTAGTTTAATTGGAGACTTTCAGGAAAGTATTTTCCTGGTGCTGCTCATTTCTCCATCCACCCGTGTCCATCTGGCCAGCAGCACGTGGGAACTTTTCACATCCCCCTCTGGGTTGGAGGGATAACCTACAAACAGCTTTTGCAGAGGAGCTTGATGTAAAATGTAAAAGAGCTGCATCTTTTGTATGAGGTGTTCCTGGGGCACTTGATGCTGCCCAGGAGTCCCACCAGTGCCGCCTGAGGGTGGACAGCCTGGGCTCTGTCTCTGCAGGATTTGGGGTGTACCAGCCTCGGTGCCTCCATCTCACATTATTTGCAGACCCTTCTCCAAACTTCAGGAACATTTTCCAGAGAGGTATTGTCCAAAGAGGGTTTTGCCCATCTATTTCAGGATGGGATGAATCATGTTTGGAAGTGTCCACCCCTCCTCCTTTGTGTTTGCACAACTTCAAATATGGTGGAGACAGTGAGACTGGGGCAGGTGAGCCCCAGCCCAGGGCCAGTCCTGTCCCTCTCTGTGCCACCTGCAGCCAGGTTTCCCAGCAGGGACCAGGAGAGGGGCCCCATCCCTGCAGACCTGGCCGGGATTTCTGGCACGCACTCCTCCATCCAGTCGGAGCTGTGCGTCACAAGCCAAGCCCTGAAGTCACTAACACAGCTCCATGTACAGTCAAGTTTCGTATTTTGCAGCATATTATCCTTTCTGGGTTTGGCAAAGTGAAGCATCTTCATCACAGGCAGAGCAGGAATTATGATGAGCTTTTCCCAGCTGGACTTCTTGTAATCGTCGCAGGGATAAAGAGTTCCTCGAGACTCCAGATCTTTTCCTGTCAGGCTCTGAGCCTGTCTTCAGCTCTTTTGAGCTTGTCAGGGTTTTTATTTACAAGATTCAGCTAAAAATCTGTCCTGCTAGACTAAGCCAGGCTGTTTCTGCTTGTTCCCTAATCTCCAGGCTTCCTCCCTCTGCATGTTAAGGAACACTTAGTTTGTTTAAGGCCTGAGGCAGGCATAATTACAAAATTTAGGCAGAGTCCTGAGCTGACCCCAAAGGTCTTCCTACTCAGACAGAAATCATTTGTCATAATGAGCCTACTCGTAACCTGCTGACCCTTGGAGCTCAATTAATTTCAGGCAGAAGAAGCCTTCTCAGCCTCTGGACCCTGCTGCAGGAGGGATTTGCACAGTGCTGGCTCACACTCACACAAGCCAATGTGGGCAAATGGGCTTAGAAATGTCTCCAGAGAGAACAAGGAACAGTGATAACACATTGTTTTAAAGCAGGATGGTAAAATGAGGTATTCCCGTGCTTGGTTGCAGAGTAAATGTGTACTCCTTAGAATAATAAATTAAGTATGCAGAAAGGCATATAAGAGCTTGTGAGTTCAGATTGGACCCCCTAAAGCTCTTTAAAAAACACTCAACTATTGAAAAGAGAAGTGATGCACCGAAAGGGCCCGATTCGCCAGTCTGCTGCAGGAGTGCTGTGCCAGAGCACGGTACCCTGCCAGCTGCCAGGCACCTCCCTGGGACACAGGATGGAGCTCCTCTCAGGGCTTGGAGACAACATCCACAATCTGCAGTGGAAATAAGGAGCTTGGGCAAAGCTCTGCAACAAAGTCTATCCTGCTTCCCATAGGCAGAGCTGCATCATACTGCACTGAGTCAGGCAAACCCAGAACACATTTTTGGGGTCAGACCTTTACAAGCTGAAGATAAACTGCCTGGACTTCAGCTGTTGGTCTGCCTCAGCTACTGGCATAAACTCTGGATTTTTGTATCGTTTTGCCTAAATAAACAGACAAATTACAGCAAGAATAGGGCTTTAATCTGAATATTTTTATATATGTTTTCTGGTCTTTGTAGTCTCAAATACCTCAAAGGAATGTCAGTGCAGTTCAACAAATGAAATTAAAAACTGCTTAAACTACCTAAAATTAGCTGTCTCATGCAAACTGGGTGTGGGGATGACGAGGAACAGATGAGAAGGGGGTTGAGGGCACTGGGATCAGTGGATATACTGTAGCAAGCTGTCTTTTTGGTGATATGAGAGGACTGCTTTGGACCCACTTGTGCTGAAATAGATGTTCCTAGCCAGAACAATAAAAATCTGGCCTGTTCTATCTCTTGGCATGGTCCAGCCAGCCTATTTAATTAAGATGAAAAGCACGGTCAAGAAGATAATTCAAGAGACACCAGTCATCTTAGACAATACAAGGCAGCGATTTTGAGCAGATCACTGAACCTGCTGCTGCACTTGCGGGAATTCATGTGGCTGCACTGGACAAGCCAAGAGCATCTTTCCAACAACCAGAACTATTTGCACTTACACAGCACCTTTTGGCCATGGATCCCGACGTCTATAAATCTGTAGGCTCACAGGTGAGAGCTCAGCAATGAATTTGAGAGCTGTGTGATAAATTGGGTATATTATGCACTTTTCTTACACAATGCTCATAATAGATTTTCACTGGAAGAGACTCCTGGACTGTGTAAGCTCTGTGAGAGCTCAGCTGCATCATCTGCAGCAGCCAGAAATCTGTCTGAAGGAAATCCCCAGATGGCACAAAATTGGCATGCCCTGTTCCTTGCCACACAGCCTTCTGGCAGAGGCAATGGCGGGGGGTGAAGCACAGTGCACAGTGACTCGTGAGTGGCACTCTCCAGCTGCAATCACTTTTTTAGGTAATACAGTCACACTTCTCTGTGTTATGCAAGAATGGACTTTGGAAGCTCCTGGGTGTTCTGAGAACAGGAAGGGGGCAGTGAATTGCACCTCCCTTCTTCTCTTCCCACTTTGCCCAAAGAACAGGCTCACCACTGAGGTCAGACCCCCCCCGAGATATACACAGCATATTAAATAGTGCAGGTGTACAACAGCTCCAACACAGAGCCCTCTCCTTGCCTCAATTACCTGCCTATTGTTTAGGTTCTTTAACTGATGATACAATTTTCCCCCTGCTTTTTATCCACAGTCTGACAACATTCAGAAAGTGCTTTTCCCCTAAACTGTTTTCTCAAGTGCTTTCCCTCCTGAGGATCATAGAAGATAAAAATAATGCATGTTGAGTGTGTGTAAGTGTGTACATGTATATGATACACGATTGCTGAGCATTTATGACATTAATCTTCACTCACAGAGACAGAAGAGATAACTCATAAGTTATCCCTCTGCTCAACCATGAATATAAATGTCATACTCCTAATGGAGATGTTGTCTAATGAAATATCGTGAATTATTGAATCTCCTGAGCCATGTGCAAATTTCATTTCTTCTTCCCTTTTGGTTTCAGATTGGGTATTTTTGAGGTGATGCTATCAGCACTGTGAAGAGCAGATGAAAAGATTCCCTGTGTAGCATTAAAGATCTAATCTCCATAGTGTGGGATGCCTGGAGGGATGCTGCCTGCCCACTTCCATGGCATTCATAATTAAATGCATTATAAATTTACATTAAAAACTAATATTTTGGAGACCTCTTTCTTTAAGAATCCAATTCAAAGGTGAAGTTAAGGAAGGCAATAAGAAACAACAGCACATTCTATAAATAGCAGTGGTGTAATTAAATCAATGTAAAGTGGATCAAGTTACTTTGGTGCCAACCCCACACACTTAAAATGGTTTAAGCGTTGTTTAAATAGGTTTAGTTTCATTTAGGAAATTAGTATAGACAAGCCAAAAATTCTTTGTAATTTACCATCGCTTCTGGTCTCATCAGCTTCTATGTCACTCTGGCTTATATCATCTTCAAGACATATGTATCGATGTGCAACTTAGATCCTTAATCTTCCTTTTAGCTTTGGCCTACAAGAGGTGGGCATTCACAAATGGTGTGTTTGCCTTCAGAGAGAGAGCTGGTTCAGGAGCTGGGCTCTGTCTAAGGGCAGAAGTGCACCTTGGAAACCTTGGTGGGAGCTCCCAGGAAAGTCTCCGGGTTGTTCCCAGAAGCTCCCAGCTCAGACCTGCAGCTGTCCCCAGTGACAGCCCAGTCTGCTCCCTGACCTGCTGCTCTTTGACTCACTTGTTCTTGCTACTGAGATCAGTGATTTCTGCCACTCTGACCCATGTGAGAATTGTAATTTCCTGCAATCCCATCCCTGCCCAGAATGTCTTGGTATGTGTAAATTCTGTGACAGACAACGCCAAAGTTTCAGCTTAGTCTTTGCAAGGCACAAATAACCAAGAGATGGTGGTTCAGAGGGCTGGGTGGCTCCCAGGGAGTGTTTAGGGACAGTAATCCCTCCAGCCCACCAACACATTATGCAATAGTTGTGCTGATACCATCACGCTTATGCTCACATTCGCCCTATGATGTAGAGATCTGTTATTATCCCCACTTACAGCTGCAGCACAAAGCATGAGGGCAGAATAAATGACTTGCCAGAAGGCAGATGGGGAGTCTATGGCACAGAAGATTATAGGAGCCAGGTGACCTGTGCCTTGGTTTGGCTCCGTGCCCAGAAAACCTCCTTTTCTCCCTGTAGTTATTGTGCTCTCCTTCTGCAAAATGGAAACCTCTGTTGAAATCTCCAGCCTTTTAAGGCTGCAAAAAAAGATATCTAAGTCCTGGGTTTAAAAAAAAATACAAAAGAGCCCTTACTTACCCCATAGGCCTGGGCATGCTGCATGGGTGTACTATATTTAAGGAATGACCCAGCATGAGTAATGCCTGTATTGTGATGTGGCACAATTCTGGCCAGAACATTCCCACTGGCCTCTTTTTGCCATTGAAGTGAGTCAGCTCATTGTTGTACACCCAGGACACTGATGGTGTTAGAGGATGCTGATCCAAATTGTCTGGGGAGACCTGAGGGATGAGGCACAAGGTTTGTCTATGGGGCTGCCCTGTCACTCCCTGCTGCAGGGATGTTTAATGGCAGAGCTCTGCCACACCGAGTGTGAGCTCCATCACATCCTCCTCATCATCACTGACACAAGGGCTGCACTGGGCTCTTAAATTCCTGAAGTATTCATTAGAGCCAGCAGTGCCTCAGGCTCCATCCCCCCTTCCACATACCTAGCTGAAAATTACTGCCAGGCTCTGCCCGTGACCCTTATGGAAGCGCTGAACCGGCCCCGAGCAGCGCTCAGCCCGGCCGGGTGACCCCGGGGAGGGGCTGCCACTGCAGAAGGATTGATGGCGGGGAGCAGGTGACACCCTTTCACTTGGCTGCCTCTGGGACGTGGCCGAGCGCTCTGTGCTCCAGGCAAGGCACACCGTGCCTGGGGACGGGAGCCCCAGCTCCATTCATTAGGGCTGCCTGGCCACTCATTATCTTTTTAGGCTTATAATTGCTGGGTGCGCTGCTGCTTCCCCTTGTGCACAGCTATTGGGGACCAGCAGAAGCATTTCGTGCTTCCCTGGGCAAAAATGGAAGTGAGAAGGATCTCTCCCATCTCTCCCCTTTTCACCCCCCTCCTCCCTGACTGCCTCTGCTGTGGCTCCATCGATCTGTGGTGAAGATACTCCCCATTTACACCCCTGTCCAGAAAGAGAGAATTTGATTTGAGGTAATTGTTGTCCGATGAAGTCGATGGGGCCTCTGTCCAGGCTTTATGGGAGCAATATTACAGCGGGAGTGATTCTGCTGTTGCAGTGGATTGCATCAATATATGCTGGAACTGATGTGTTAGGATCAGGAAAGGGACATTTACTGTAGTAAAGGGAGTACCTATTTGGCCCCAAATTTAGCTGGGAGTCCAGGGACAAAATTCTATCTTCATCTGGAATCATTTATCCCAGCTCTGGGTCTTGCCAAGAAAAATAAGCACTTCTTCATGCTCACATGTTAATGTTGCTGTGATGAGCAAAGGGTTCATTTATTTTGTAATTGTTGTTCAAATTAGGCTGTTAAAATCAGGGAAAAGCCCAAATTCTGGGGACCTGGGTATAAATGATACAGTTCTTTATCTGCTCTCTGTAGCCTAATATGGGGTGGTGGGGGGTACATTTCTTCCTAATTTATATAAAAATTAAATGTAAGACAAAGAAAAAGAGAAAAAGAAAATGCCTGGTCTGAGGTTCTGAATCCCAAATCAAAGGAGCAAGGCATCCTCTGCAATAAATGTTTTATGAGGAGCGCACACAGCACGGTAATGCCCACAGAACTCTGACAGGTTTCTCTGCTTTCCCTCTCTCTGCTCTACTTTCCCATCCATGCCTCAGGTCACACAGTTGAGCCTTGTTGCTCCTGTCCTTGCCCGTGGTCCCTGATTCATCACTTTTCAGGCACCACTGCGCTGTGTCTGGAAGAAGCAAGCAGGAGAGGCAGAACTTTCCCTGGATTTCCTCATCTCTGTTTGTACTTCTGCCTCCAGTCTGCTTCTGATCCTCTCCTCGTCTTTCTCTGTCTCTCCCGTGGTGTTTCTTTTCTTGCTGCTGTTTCAGTGTTTGTTGTCACTTGGGTGGAAAGTGATCTCCCAGTGTGTTGGAGAGGAGTCCTGGTCCTGCTGAAGTGGTCCATCCTGTCCTTGGCTTCCCTGGGCAACATCTGTGTGTATCTGCAAACCTGTACTTTTGCAGTGGTCCCTTTGTTTTTGTCGGTAGTGGAAGTTCTGGGTTTAAGGTGCCTTGAAATATCCTCACAAGTTCAGTCTGGGACGAAGAATATCCCCACCCCTTGGTAGATGGGTCCTGTGAGGCGTTGTCTTTCCTGTTAGAAACGGGCTCCTGTTTTTCTGTCAGAGTAGGCCTAGCCATAATCATTATTTTTAATTTTAATTCAGTTTTATAAGATCCCTTTCATCACAACTAATTCAAACATTTGAGGACTCTGCAAATTTTTTTTCCCTCGCTCACTTACCACACGTCATAGCAGAGCAGAAAGAGGATTCTCCATTGCAGTCGTGCCCTTTCCTGAGCTTTGCTTTTCCCCCCTTTTCTGCATCAGAAGAAAACACAAATTGCATAGTATAACTTGTACGCAAAGCCCCTTGGACCTGCAGAGCAGGAGACAAATCTCCAGTTGCAAACGAGGTGGAGTCCCATGTCACAGCCTGACCCCTCCCCGCACGAGATGGGACTGTCACCCAGACCCAGCTGGAGTCATGTTGGGGCAGCAGCAGCCGATGCAGCCTTCTGGATATACTGTTGCAAAGAAATAAAAATTGAAATTCAGTATATTTACTGCAAATGACAAACGAGAGTACAAAGCTGAATAGAGAAATTACCCAGGGAGAAAAAGCATCCCCTCAGGAATTAGATCATATTTGAGGCTGTAACTGGATCAGACAAGCCACAGCCAGTGAAAGTAGAGAATTCCTTGTGCACTGAAGAGCTGCAAACACAGCCCTGTGGTGGCTCTGCCCAGCCTCTCCTCCAGGATCTCTCCTTGGCCTCAGAAACGTGCCTTGTGCTCCCCTTGCATCTGGAGCCGGACCACATCTAAAAAGCAGGCAAGGTGCTTGTCCTGAGAGCTGCTGGGCTGGAAACGGCACGTTCCTGCGGAAGCCCGTTTTCAACACGGGCAGGGGCTGGGGCAGCCTGACCAAAACATTTACTGACCATTTGTTCCTGCAGCCACGCTGCAGAGCACAGGCTTCTCAGCATTGCGAATGCTTTATATTCACTTGATGAACTAGACTTTGCATGAATTGTACCCAAAGGATCAACCCAAACCTCTCTGTGTTAGGTTCTCAGCTCTGCCTTGAGATCTGCTCTCCAAGACATTTCATCTCTCAGCTCCTCAGCTGTTTTTCCCAAGGCAAGGCACTGATTTTTCCTTTCCTGTCTACTTAGTTTTACCTGGTCAGGTTGGTTTGGCTTTTACAGTGTTTCATTTGAGTATCAGCAAATGAATGTTTCAAACTCCGAAGAAAAGCACAACAAAACCCGAGTAATAACTATGGGGGCAGCTTCTGCCATCTTAGGGATTTCTTTTCAGCTTTTTGCTTGGGTTGCTCATTATTTTTCATATGAAATCAGTGCCTTATCTAACATAGAAGCTACAAAGACTTTCATCTTCAGTTTTGCTGTAACTAATAAAAACTCTACTGTTTATATGAGCAGTGCTCTTCAGTGATCTGGTCGTTGGATCACAGGATGAGCTCATGGGGCTTGTGAAGAAGACTCCGAGCTCGAATATGAGGATGGAGGAATGTGAAAAGCAGAAAAGTGGAAGGAAAGCAGTGATGTTAGGCAGGGGAAGAAAAATTTTTGTTCATTCTCTGCACAAAGACCTGTGGCACCCCTGGCTATTTATTTTCAAGTCACAAGGGTTTAGCAGTGTGCAAGAAAAAAGATGAGAAGGGCCTTGCAACCACAGTGGACAAGAAACACCAAAAGAGGGGTGAGCCAGGAGGTAGCACTCACAGAGGATTCCCTGGAAGAGGTTTTTAAAGTCATAGTCTGTGAGAGAGAAAAGTGAACATTATGGGAGGTGGACAAGCTCAGGAAAGAAGAGAGGGAGAGGGAGATGTCAAGCATTTGGGAGGTGGGGACAGAGGAGATGCAATCACTCAGGGACTGCAGACATGAGGAACATCAATTTTGATTGATGCAAAACTGCAAAAGGAAAAAAGTGAGAAGAATCACAGAGAAGCTGGGCACGGATTAAAAACAGTGTTAAACAGTTTGAGGGCATTTTGACATAAATGGAATGGGATAAGTGAGAAGTTTGAAGACAAACACGAACCATCCAGATTCTCCCTGCTTTTGGGCTTGTACAATAGGCTGATTGCAGATGGGCTCTTACAATGTGTAGGTATGGGTTTTATCTGGAATTTATGAGATTTTCGACTTACTGTCAGAGCACAATTTCCCTGTGCTTTTTATATTTATTTATTATTTATTTTTTACTTTTTCCCAGAGCTGAATGGGTGCATGAAGGGCACGTAAAGGTTTATTGAGTAAAAGCTCTAAATGCTTGCAAACTTTTACTATTCTTCCAGGGCCTATAAATATTTTTCTCAATCCTTCTCTTCAAGGCAATAAAAAATTAGTGTAGAGGTTAGCTGTGGGACACTTGACATGAGTCTGGCTCTGATCTCATCTTGAGGTTAAGGAAAGTAGAACTGAAACAGCCCAGAGTGCCAAAGTATTGAAAGAGGTAACACCACACTCGTGTCTGTAGCCCTTAGGTAGCTGGGGCATCACAAGGTGCATGGGTGGTGAGCAGACTGAGTGCCTGTGCGTTAAATAGCTGCTGCCCTCTCTCATGGGCATTGCTGAGGTTTGCATTTGCAGTGAAGTAATTTTCTTTTCAAAAGGCATGGTTTGTACCCCAAAATATGGCTACACTCTAAACAATCCTCATAGGTGCAAGTCTTCACAGTGTGTGTTGCTGGGTGTCCAGGACACAGCTGAGGAGTCGGTTCAGACACAGCTTTGGAGGCAGGGATTCTTTTCTGAATGCAAAATTACACAAAATAGTGAAGTTTATTTTAAAATAATAATAACAAATGGAACAAAAATCCTTCAAACAAACAAAAAAAAACCCCAAACACCCAAACAAAACAAAAACAAACAACCCCCCAAACCAAAACAAAACCCAAACAAAACTCTAAAACAAACAACAAAAAACCCCCAACCATTTTTCTGTACTCATTCCACTGGCAAACCACATCTTGCTACTCCAAAAACTGAGAGCTTAAGAAGGAGCCTTTCAGTCAGGACTATCTTGGTCACACTGCTCACAATAACCAGATTTCCACCTCTGTCTGGCCTCTGGGTATCACCGCAGTTTGCTCCGAGCCTTCAGGCCGGGGTTTGCTTAGCTGTGCATCCCTGGGACTAATTCAGGAGATGTTAAGGAAGCAGGGAAGAAAAACCAGCCCGTGGCCCAAAGGTTCAGCTCCGTTGCACAGGGCCCTTCTCCTCCGTGTGAGGGCTGATGTGATGGGTATCAGAGTGGCACCTCGTGCCCGCTCCGTGTGTGGCTGTGCTGATTCCCGGCGGGGCAAAGCGCAGGAGCTGATGCACAGTGACTCCCGACTCTGGGAAAGCTGTTCCTGCTGCAACAGCACACGTCTGTGTCTCCCTTCCCCTTCCCCTCGCTCCTGGGTCTTTCTCCTCTTGGTTTGCAGCTCTGACCTGGGGGAATCATAGAATGGTTTGGAATGAAAGGAACGTTAAAGGTCACCTCGTTCCAACCCCCTGCCACGGGCAGGGATGCCATTCACTAGACCAGGTCGCTCCAAGCCCCATCCAACCTGTCCTCAAACACTTCCAGGTATGGGGCAGCCAGGATTTTTCTGGGAAACCTGTTCCAACGCCTCAGCACCCCAACAGGGATTGTCCTTTCTGGCTGGCAGGTGACCTGCAGTGTCAGAGGTGTGGCAGGTGCCACATGTTTGCCCCCCCCATGGAGGCTTCTCTCGGGTGCCCGCAGGAGCGAGGGGGCTGGGGCTGGGCACCCACAGGCTGGGAGTGAGCTGGGCTTTCCCTGGGGCAGAGGGCAGCAGGACCAATGCCCACGCAGGAAGCTGAGCTCCTCAAGAGCAGCCCTGTGAAACTCAGCAGTTTTGGTTTGTGAGGGGACATAGGAAAATATTTTTGGTGTCACTTTTCCTGGATGATTCCAGCCTGTGAAAATTGAAGGCAACCCCAATCTTTGCTGTTCCGGAGCAGTTGTTTCTAGAATGTCTGAAGCTTCTTGTTTCTTCAGCTTTTTAAAAAAAATACCCTGAAAACAGGAGAATGTCATGGGAACGCTCCTGAGGCCCCTCAGCCTGGAGGTGGTAGGAGGCTTGCAATAACACATTCATTCATTTAAAACATTGTTTTGGAGGTTAACTCACTTCCTAGGTAGATGTCTACACTGAGGCAAAAAGAGGAGAAGAGTGTCTACCTCACAGGGTTATTTAATAAAAGAAAACCCATTTTTGGTGAGAAAAACTCCAGTTATCTTTGAGTACCAGGCATTCCTCTAGGAAAGCTGATGTAAACATACAGAGCTGTTAAAGATTTAATGAAATCCCACCAGTATGTGTTGTGCATTTATCTAATGAGATCACACAGGTTCTCCTCTCAGCACCTCCTCCTCTACTGAAATCAGGCACCCTCTCTGCTCGAGCTTGGCCCCAGATTAATATTGCCTTGACGTAATTGTTCATTCAACACGACTGCTAATTTGTCAGTGGAGCTATCCCAGGGTCTTGCTCCAAGAGATATGAAAACAATAACCTTGTGACCAAGAGACAGGCCTAATGTTTTCACTGCTAAACTGTTGAAAGGGTGTTTTATGTGAAGGAGAAGGGAGTGAGTCATCAAGCAAGGGGGTACAGGGTTAGTACTTCTGAAAAGAAAGAAAAGGAGTATGAAAACACCCAAGTTATCCTTCCCTAATACAAATCAGAAAATTGATAGGCGAGAAAAAAAGAAAATATATGCAAAGTGAACCAGAGGAATGCACCAAGCTGCAAATCAAACGAATGCTGGGCATGGTTGTTACGTTTGTGCATTCACCAGCACACATGTGGGCACGCTCTGTCCTGCACACACATATCCCCGCCTAGAGCACTGATGTGCAGCTCCCAAATAATCACCTTCTAATAACAAAACTGTGCCCCATTCCAGTAACGCCAACTGCAGCACAATCCAAACCAACTGCTGGTAAAAACCAAAAATCATATTTCAAAGAAGCACGGAAGATTAGCCCGTGGCTTCCACTAAACTGTGTCTCTCTGATTCCTGCTGGGTGACACAATGGGCTGGCTTAGCACAGCCTGGCCTCTGAACTCAGCCATGCAAGCCTTGGATCCTTGCAACAGCACCCTCACTGTCTATCAGGCTTTCAAAGCCGCACATATACTGCACAATATAAAACATTCTCTTCTTTCTCTACCCCATTTGTCTGTGGCACATCTGTATGCCCTGTCTCCCCATTTTTTTATAAAAATCCTCAGAGTCTTTTGTGCTTGTATTCCTTTCAACATCTGCTAAAGAAATCATTTCTCTTAGAA
The DNA here is from genome assembly GCA_013396775.1 of Cephalopterus ornatus. Lineage (NCBI taxonomy): Eukaryota > Metazoa > Chordata > Aves > Passeriformes > Cotingidae > Cephalopterus > Cephalopterus ornatus. The sequence goes on along the minus strand of VZRE01013664.1, from coordinate 866,499 downwards.
ACAGTGTAAGGGTCGGGGAATATACACAATAGCTGGAAATACTGTTTAAGGCCCAGAGGGGAGAACGTTTTTTCTTCTATGAAAATGTGCTTTTCCAATGCAATGCAATATTCAAACTCAACCCCCTTCCCTTCTACCCACCCCACCTCCCCCCAACCCCCAAGAAAAAAAAAAATCACAAGGTGGAACAGGCTCCTCTAACGCAAAATATACTTGAGAGAACAGATGTGGCAAAACAAAACCCATGGCTTTCCATGAAGAGCTGCCAAAAATAACACTGGCTCGGCAGGCATGTGATCTTCAGAGGAGTTTGCTACTTGAATGAGTCAGAATGGTGATTCCATTTTTACCTCTTCAGTGAACAGGAAACACATTCTCCTTGAACACCAAATTCTCCTGCAGTGGCCCGCTCACACTGGATTATATCAGTTGGCTTTGCAGGTGCTGAGACAAAGTGGAAAGTGTGTAATGGTTTCCTCTAGTTTGAGAAGTTGAGCTTAATTGAGGCAAAGCCCCAAAGGTCATCTAGAAGTGCATGTAAAAAGAGATACCTGTGTGTACATATCTGCAGTGAGGAGCTACAGGAGGAAGGGGACAGTAATTTAAAACATCCTTTTCCATAAAGAAAGAAATAGGCTTTGCCCAGAAAATATACTTTATTCTAGGATGCAAAGCTTCCAAAAAAAAAGGAAAAGCTTATGAAAAAAAATTTGAGGATGTGGCTGATCTCCCCGACCCATATTGTGTCCTTCAGCTCATTGTTCTCCAGCGAAAATGGTTTGGTTTCATTTTTTTTACAGAGAAATGGAGTGCAAATGGCTTCCTTAAGTCTCAGGTTTTGGTATCCAACTGTCAGAGGTTGTGACTCTCAAAATCAACATCAGTGTCCTAGTTGCTCAAGTTTTACAGTGAGGAAGCAAAATTAATTTTGATTTCCATGTCTCAGGAGGAGTTTGCAGAACTTCTCTTGGAGTATGCCATCCTTTGTCAAAGCAGAAAATGTGGAACTGGAGTTGATAAGAAGGATAAATAAGAGTCTTTGCAGTTTCTTTTTCTCTAAGAACTTCATTTAAATGAAAAAATAGAAGGTTCCATGAAATACTGTTACTGTCTCAAGTGCCTTCCATATCTCTAGGGAGAATCATCCTAATTTTGCAATGAATGAGCATATGATAACCCAGTTCCCTGAGGGAACCACAATGATTTTATTTGCCATTCTACAAGAACCAGAATGATATTATTTGTATCTTCTCATTCAAGTATTGTCATGTTTCCTGTGAGATGTTTGGGAGAGAGTTTATGTATTCCTGAAAAATGTTGCCTACATTATCCAGTACAACACCAAAAGAGCAGAGGGAAGTCCAGTCACAGAGCTCGTAGATTGTAGGCCCAGCAGACATTTCCCCAAGAGCAAAGACAAAGTGGGAGTTGGGAAGCGTTGGTCAGTTGGGTCTTGGGAAATCTACCTTTCATTAGTGAAAAAAAAAAAAATTAGTATTGAAATATCTTGGATGCAAGTACTGAAAATAGCAAAAGTAATGGATCCTAGACCAGCTTGAGACAAAGGCAGTCTCCCATCAGCCATCTGAAGTCACGTTGTTTCTGTTGGAGATCTCAGCCACTTGAGGTGGAGTCCATTGCCAAGACTTTCAAAAACAACTGATGGGGAAAGGAGTTCAGAGGCTTGAGCAGAGCCCGATTCTCACTGAGTTGGGGTATTCAGCAGTTTCCAAAAAATCAGGTCAAGAGCTTTCCAAATTGAGAAAACACATCTGACAGTCCATGACTGGAAAATGTGGTCAGCACAGGGCTGTAGGTGCTCACAGCCTCAGAAAATCTGTCCAAGCTTCCCTCAAGCAGAAACCTGACATTTCCACAATGAGAAGTCTGCTTGGAAAATGTTCGCCTCAAACTCTGTTTTAGCTTTTCTACTTACTAACAGGGGAAGAAAAACATTGTCCAGTGACTAAATATGATCATTAAACTTCCTTTTGCTTTGATAAAGCACTTGGCACAAAGTCTGTGCTTACTGACCAACTCAGGGGTCAGAAAACACCAATTCTTTCATAGTTTCCATGGTCTTGTTTATAAGTACTGGTGCACCTTTCCCTTTCCATCCTGCACTGCCCAGGTGGTTTCACTGCTCCATCACTGTGTTGAAGCAAGAAATTCTGGACATTTTGACAGACCTTTATTTCCAAGAAAACAGAAGAAGGAGCCAAGATCAAGGACCAGTCTGCTCTGGGGCAAATACACCACACTTTGTGGGCTTCTTTCTTGGCAAATTTGTGGCCCTGCATCTTCCTCTTGATCAGGGTCAGTGTGAGCTGCTTACAGGAGAAAATATAATCAGAACACCTACATACACACAATTTAATAGGAGGATCATTCATTGTATATCTCCAATTCCCTCCACTTTGGCTTAAATTTTAAAACAGACCAGAAAGTGGCTCTGTCACCTGGTTGTTCAAACACAAATGGCTGTTGTAATTAATTCCTGCACATTACATGGCTGGGGAGATATTTTTGTGCAGCATTAAAATCATTACGTAACGTTCTGACACATAATGACTGATTTTTCACTGGTGCCTGAGCACATCACTCTACACTTGGGTGGCATCAGCTGATTGCTGATACACTCAAACTCTTCATTACTTGTTTTATTTTTAAGGTGGATCCTTTTGTTTTATGCTGGGGCTTTGGTTCTCCTCTCACTTTTAGAGGCAACATAGCTTTTATAAGATTCTTTATTCTTAGTTCTCGCCTGTAAAAGAGAAATCTTCTAAAAAATCATTTTCTGTGAAATTTTATAGCCCCAGATCTTGGCAACTTTTTGCCAAGGATATATTTTGCCACAAAAAAGGAATCAAAAGAGAACTGAGAGATGAGCCAGAAGAACAGACTCCCAAAGGGCTGCCATTGTGACAGAGCATTAGTGAGCCCTGTTTTCCCAGCTCTGGGGTAACACTGTCTCCAGTCAAAGGTTTGACTGAGTTTTATTAAATAATAATCATTGGTCTCTGCAGATCTTTGAAATCTCTGATTTTCCTGCCCTTCTATTAATTCACAAAAAACCCTATTGGTTTTTTTTTTGAAAAGTATCACTATGAGGTCGGTCTGTCTGAAGACATCTATATCACGCACCCAAATACACTTTTTTTGCATTATCAGGCTGTTGAAGGACTGTGTTTCCACCCTCTTCTCCTGACTGCCTGCTCAGTGCAGCCCACACGGCAGCTGGATGGGAGATGAAGCTCTGGGAAGCCAGAAGGAACTGCATTCCTGGAAAATGATGAAACCAGGGATTCGTTTTTCATTCCCACCGCTCTCAGTAGCAGATAGCAGCCACTTTTGGGGCTCTGAATCCATTACTCAGAGGGCTCTCACCACACCAGGCCTCACAGTGCTGGATGCTGTACAAACACCCCCTGTGAGCGTTCCTTCCACTCAGAGGACCAGAAAATCATGACACCCTTGCCACAGACACCCCCCTTTCCTAAGGCACCCTCTCCACTCCCTGTGTGCACCTCCTGCTGATCATGGCACAGACCTCAGCCACGGGTGGAAATCCAATAAACACAGGGCTGATGCACCTTGATAAGAGAAACTCACAAACCAAAACAAGCAGAGAGAAGAAAAACTCTCTTCCTCTTTAATCCCCCTCAGCTCTGCTAAAGGAAGTTTCACACACTTGATGATGCAATTGCTTTTCAAGCCCCAACAAGCAACTTCTCTGCCCCACCATGAAGTGAAAAGACCCCAGCACTTTTTACCCCATAAATTCAACCAGCAAGAGTCAGAAAATCAAGGCATATATTACTACTAATAAAAGCAAGAGTAATGTGAAATGTTTTATTCTTTTCTATCAAAGCTTTGAGGCCCAAGTGGCATAAGGAACTCAATGGTAGGGTGGGAAAATTGAGAGGGAGGATTATCTTTTTATAAGAAAGATGAAGCCCTTTTGTGTTTAATTGATTGTATCTCTGGGAGCCTGAGTTAAGCCCAACCTGCAGGTAAATACAGGGCACATGCTCAAGCTGAGGGGGCTGCAATATGGAGGGTTTCATGCAAAGAAAACCACTTTTCCGCTCAACAAATTTGCCTTTTTTTAACCCCAGAAGGTCTGATTTGCACAACATAACCTGCTAAAACCCAGCCTCCTGTTGCAGCTGCCATTTTATATTCCTTCTGCAGGAGGAGACAGACCCAGACATGTTCTGGGAGGCACAGGCTGTTAGTCTGCCTCTGACACCTCCCTGAAATACAGTGCTTCAATAAGCAGCTCAGCCTCCGGGCATGGCTGGTTTTCCCAATTCAACCAGCACGTTCTAGGAACACCACACCCCACCCACGGCTCAGCCTCTTCCAGCACCCACTGGTGCCACCCAGGTAATTGCCCTCCCAGAGATAGGCTGGGCCTGCTCTGCCTCTGCTCCTGGCGTGCTCTACGTGGCAGGGGGAACCCTGTCCAATGGCTTATCCAGGCTGGGAAAGGACTTTCTTGGGTGTTTCATCAGTGCCTCACTTCTAGAAATGTCTGTTTACACGTGTATCCAGAGGGCCATAGTGCAGGAGCTCAGGAAGCCAAGGTTTGGTTTGTCACTCTAAGGAAGTCTCCTTGGGTGACCCTGAAATGACAGTGCCTCTGTACCCCAATTTCCAACCTGTAAAATGAGCATAGGAGCTGCCTTGACTGTGCTGGAAGGACATTGGGTAACATCTATGAAGTGTTGGAATACCACAGCTGGGAAGGAAGGGGAGCATAGGAGCACATTTGATGACAGTTTGATGCAGGAGCTCTCCTTTTTGCCACGCTTTGCCTATTGAGCCCAAGACTGAAAATTCAGTGGATGCATCAAAGGAACCAGATTCTTTCCTAAAATGAGTGAGATGGCATATAAATCCCTTAATGGACTGGCTCAGGGTAGTATTGTGTCTCCTGATGGACAGGGCAAAAAAGCAAGTGGAACAAGTTTGGATGACACCAAGCTCTGATGTGAGTGATAGTGATGTGTGTGATGGTGTCATCAAACAGAATTGTCCTTCCAGAAGCTCCACCTGGGGTAGTTATTCTATGGGAGGCAAAAAGAACAAATTCATTAAAGGCACCTAGAACCATTATAGATTGGTCAGAGTATGTGTCTTTTTTTTTTTTCAGATTCGTTGAGAAGGTCTCAATTTCATTCCATCAAGAAACAGCAGTAAAAAAAGAGTCATGAAATGTAACTCTTGGAGTTTTGCCAACCCAGATTTTAGGGGTTTGGGGAAGAATCTGAGTTCTCTCAGGAAGGCCAGAAGGCAAAGATCAACTGTAAATGATAGAATCAGATATTACATATATAAGCCAGAATCCTTTGAAAAGCAGAAGCCTCCTGTTCCCCACACAGCTTCGCCATGATGTGTCCTGACAGAGGCCCTCAGCATCCTCAGCACAGGGCAGCGTTCCACAGAGCTGCACTTCACCAGGACTGAATCATTTTCCCTCGATTTCCGCGGGAGCTGCATCCCCTTGCAGCCTGATAAATGTGTTTAAGGCAGCCCGAACGGCCGGGTCTGCGGCTCCTGTTCTCCCACACACGCCTCCCCAAGCAGCCCTGTGCTGCTGGCTCACTGCCCTCCCCGCAGCCGGGCTCCTCTGCGGTTCCAGCTCGCTGCTGCTCCCTGAGCCCCCGGCACTAACCCCTGCCTCCTTCGTCCCCATCAGCCCGCGACAGGGAGCAGAGTCACCGGGGCCTGGTGGGCCCCCTCGGTGGGGATGTGTGGAGACAGACCGACTTTTCCGTGAGCTCACTTGACCCTTCAGGGTAAGAAGTGGAAATACTTGCTGTGTAGTAAATTGAGCAAACGTGACATGGACAGTAAGGGAGAGAGACGAGGAGGGAAGGCACAAATATCTGTGAGGGTTCTGCTTATTCCAATGTAGAAGGAAGCTGGGATGGCTTCTCCAAAGGGAAAGGGTCTCTCCTGAACCACCTGGAGCAGAGATTACACCTGCAAAGTCAACCCAGAGGTTGGAACAAAGACAGCTGGTAGTCTAAAATAAAGCACCCTCCAATCCAGTTGGTTTTCTAACATTCAGTTGTTCAAAACTCCAGGTTTTTACCCCTCTGGACAGCACCTGAGAATGTTTTCATGATTTTAGTTTTTTCTACTTCAGAGTTCAGAGGAGAGCAAACATGCTTTTGTTGTTGTTTTCCAGGTGAATAAAGTCGTGAGATCCCCAAAACTCCATTTTCCTAATGCAAGAGAACCTGCAAAGTATGTTTGCAACACTTGTCAGGGCACAAAAACGGCACGAGGCTGCTATTATTGCACAAAAGCAAAAGCATATCACTGCAATGAATGACAGATATTAGAACTTCCAGGTATTAGAACATAATCAAACTAAATATCCTATTTAATAAATATAACGTTAGATATACTACTTCATTCTACTCTGAACTTCGCCGTTGTGCGTAAGGCAGATGTCTCTGCTGCTGCAGTCACATTAGAAAGCAGCATGCAGAGCCCTTCATTTGCAGGAATGGGGTCTGGCCACATTCTGGATTCGGACTTCTCTGTTCTCTCTTCCCTGAGGCTTACAGAGCATGTACAATTTTGTCCTGATACATTAAGTTATTCCACCTTGATGCCTCACAAAGGAGCAGTAGGTGGGACTGATTTGAAGCTGCTGTATTCAAAGTCTCCCATTGCCACACAGTTGCTCCATCTTGAGCTTGCCCTGTTTAATGACTGGTTTAACGCAGAGGGAAGCTGGTGCCATCTCAGTCTGTTGGCTTGTTTGTGGCACTTGAGACATCCAGATATGGGCAGCCCAAAGTTTTATTACTAACCTTGGTGGTTTGACAGGGGAGAGAAGTTGCTGCCTTGGAAACGTCTCAGTGAAAAGCTGGTTCCAGAGTTTAAGGTTGTGACCATCTTGCTTCAACACAGAGGGGAGACCTGCAGTTCCCAGGGCTTAAGAGTGAGGATGGGAAAGGTCCCATCCCACAGAAGGATGGGGAAGGCCCCACCTCACAGGCTCCCAGCGCTGAGGTTTCCCTCGTGCTGATGTTCATCCCCAAAGCAGCAGCCCCTGCTCCTGGGAGCCCTGGGTGTTCAGCCCTCGGGGAGATGCTTCCACAGATAGAGTTGCAATCCCACGTTGTGCAAGGAGGCAGAGCCTGGCCTGCCAAGCAGGGAGTGGGTTCCCTGGGACAGGCGGCTCGATCAAAGCATTTCTGTCCTCACCTGAAACTTCGCTCCATGGCCATCCCCGCAGCCCCACACACACCCTGCTGCTCCAGCAACCCTCAGCTCTCAGTGACTGCAGACCGGGACTCCGATGAGATAATCCAGCCTACCTGGAAGGTTGAGTCTCTTTTAAAGGGAATTGCTTGTCCAGACATGTAGGCATAGCTTCTACTATGATTTTTGCTATTCTGGTTTATGACAGTTTCCCCGAAGAGATGGATTTTATTAGGAAAGGCACTTTTGGGGAGTTTCTCATGGTGTACTTGCATTTACCTAGGACTGTTGTGCTACAAAAACACCACTGAAGAATTACACTTCAAACCCCCCTGGGTGTATTAGCAATAGATTGTAGACAAGATCTAGCCCAAAGAGAAAGTACCAAACTGGCCAAGGTTTAAATATATTTGTGAACCTAAGTCTGAAAAAGTAGAGAAATTAGTGATTCAATCCACCTGCATCACATCAGTCAGGCAGATGAAAGGTCTGTAAAGAGCAGCACAAAGTAATCTGGCTATTTCATTTCCACTCAACACCAATTTCCAACAGCCAGCGACAAAATACATGGAAAAATATCCTAATGTAAACTGGTACAGGGGCTAGAGCACAAGCAGTTAACATTAATTATGTATTACCCAAGCACTATAGATAGCACCAAACAGGAAGGGGAAAAACTCATAAAGCTATTAATAATGAACATAAAATTTGTAAACGCACTATGAGGAGTAATTTGCATAGCAATATAAACATGATCTCTAATGCTGAAGAGCTGGAAACAGTGCTCTGGTGAAAAAAAATCATTATTTTATATGTTTAAAACTATAGTTCTATTTATTTATTTATAAGCACATGCTATGGTCTCTAATTCCCAGGTTCCTGGCTGTGTGGAACACAACCCCTTGGCTGCTGCAGACATTTCCCTTTGCTGGGCACATGCAATAACACACCTGGAGCATTTGCTGGACAGTGGTTACTGGTGATTCCCGTGCCTGTTTGAAGGCATAGATGAGCCAAGAAAACCATCATCCAGCTTTTTCACTCTGTCCTTGTGTTTAAATTTGCCTTATGAGAAGTGATTGCATTGGGGTTTATCTTATCAAAGGAGTCAGATCTCTGTCAGAGTCAGCTCTTAACTTTCCAGTGGAATAAGGAAACACCAGCACTGACTTTCACCTACCCCATCTTCTTGAAGAGCTCATGTGGTTGTCTCCAGTGGCATGTCATCCTGAAGGCTGCTGGAATTACTCTAATCTTCAACATTTTGCTGGGAATAAAAGTTAATTCATTATATATAGAGCCCATTTGCTACAATATTTCAGAGGCCCCAGTGTCTAAACATGGTGTGTGGATTGAACACACACCATCAGTTACCAGGGGCTGGCAATCACAGAGCCAGAGACCTTGCTGAGCTGGCAGGGACCCACAGGGATCATGGAATCCAGCCCTGAACCCTGCACAGGACATCCCCAGAGCCACAGCACTGGCCTGGCCTGGCTGGGCTGGGGCTGCAGCATGAGCAAGACACTGCTTCTCTCATTACCCTTATGACCAACCTCAGGCTGTTCCATTTTATCAGGGGAAAAAAAGGTGCTAATTTGCATTTATTCCAACCAGCGCTGTTTCAAAATATTCAGAATTAGTTAAAACAGGTGATAACAAATGCCATTTGTTACATAATCTGCAGGGTTCACCAGGCTTCTCTGGAACTGCTTAGGCTAATTCAGAGGACTGCAATACAAAGCACGATGCCATTTGTCAAATCTAGGAAACCACAGGGTTGGTTTATGTGCAGCAACTTCAGTGGAGAAACCTCTTCCTTGCTTTCCACTGAGCCTGAGCATCAGAGTGCTGATAACCTGCACCTCAAGATATGATGGAGGTTTCCCTATAACACAGGAGGACAAAGCAGTGAGTGGGTCAGCACACAGGTCTGGGATGGGATCATCTCTCTCCTTGCCTGGAACTCAGAGAGCCTTGCTCTGCTCCTGCAGCTCAGCAGAGAGCACGTCCCGAGCCTGAGCCCTGCCCACTCCCCTTGGCTGGGCAAGATTTCCGAGGGCCACGCTGGGGGCTGCTTCTGCATACATCACAGACACCTCTTGGTGGGCTGTGATTGAATTTTCCAGAGAGGCCTCCCGGGAGGGTGTCTCGGGAACAGGGAACGGGGGAGGATGGGGAAGGATGTGGTCGCATGCTTGATCAGAAAAGCAATAATGAAAAGTGGATGGAGAAGGGGAGAAAGCAGTGGGAGTTTTCTCATCAATCCTGGGTCCTGTTGGGCCAGCAGCCCCTCTGGTATGTTTAGGGATGCTGTGTGCCTTAACAGCCTCCATTTACTAATGCAGTAATGACCTGCTGGAGGAGGATTTGGCTGCTGTGCTAATTGCATTCCTCTGCTGCACAATAACTTAACACGTTATTAAGATTCCACAGAAGAGGGTCAGGGAATTCATCTCTTTCCAGTGCTCTCCTGACCCCAGCATCATCACACACACACACACACACACACACACACACACACACTCCTCTCTCTCCCAAATCCAAATGGATGTTTTCAAAACCTGGAAAGGAAATATTCCATCATTTGTAACCCTCCCCTCCCAGCCAGGTCACAGCAGAGACAGTGCCTGACTCATCTCGTGGGCTGGGTGCAGCCTGGAGCACAGAGGCTCCCAGGAAAGGTTACTTCTGCCATAACCTACATACAGGTAATGAAGAAATCACCACAAGTGTTGGGGTTTTATTTCTACTCCTCTGCTGGGAATGGGCTGCTTTGAATGCTACCAGTTCTCTGCTCTGGAATGATAATGGAATCACAGATTGGTTCAGGTTGGAAAAGCCCTGTGAGGTCACTGAGTCCAATCCTTAACCCAGCACTGCCAAGGCCACCACTAAACCATGTCCGCAAGTGCCACATCTACACATCTTTTAAATCCCTCCAGGGGTGGTGACTCCACCACTGCCCTGGGCAGCTGTGCCAGGGCTGGCCAACCCTTTCCATGAAGAAATTTTTCCTAATATCCAACCCGGTGCAACTTCAGGCCATTTCCTCTTCTCCTGTCACTTGTTATTTTGGAGAAAAGCCAACCCCCACCCTGCCACAACCTCCTGTCAGGCAGGGGGTTGAGAATGAAGTTCCCCCCGAGCCTCCTTTTCTCCAGGCTGAGCTCCCCCAGCTCCCTCAGCCTCTCCCCATCAGTCCTGTGCTCCAGACCCTTCCCCAGACTCACTGCTCTTCTCTGGGCAGGTGCTCTTCATGCTCAGGTGCACAACAGGTTGGGTTTGGATTTTCCCCAAATAAGCTCATTAACGTATTAGTCACCAACAGACTTCAAGGACACTTGACCTCAGTGTCTCCTTTTCCTCTCTGATCATCTTCCAGCTTCTGCTTCAGCAACAGAAAACTACAAAGAAAAGAAATGGCACAGTCAACAAAACAAGGAAAAGCCAGAGATTAGGGCTGTGGTTGGCTCAGCAAAGCCCAGCCTGTGTGCCATGCTCCCTGGAACTATTTCCAGGTGACTCCCATGATGTAAATCCAGGTAGTTAAATAAGGAAGGAGTTTCACTCTTCACTTGGATAACTTTTTACATCCCTCCTTGTGCAGGGCTTTAGAAAGTTGTGTTTAAAAGGAAAGCACAGGCATCTTAAATGATTAGTATTTTATTAAATGATAATTAATACAACTGGGAAAAGTCTGAAAAGTGGTTTGGGTAAACAGCAAAGGAGGCCATGCAGAAAGACAGGGAAGAAAGAGCAGCAGACAATACAGGAGAAAATAGAGTGACTTCTGAGCTGAAATTTTTTAACAAAGAGCTTTTCTTCTGACTTTCCAGCTCTGCCATTCCCCAATTGCATTAAAGTGGTTGGCAAGATGAATAATATTTTTAGATTAAATATACTGGCAGAACAACAGGAACTGCAGCCCCTTTACTGTTCTGCTGGAAATTTCTGCTGCTGTTTCTGGTAAATATGGCTGGTGGCAGGACCTGGCTTGTAGCTTTAACCACATGTGGGAAGTTCATGGGGCAAAGATGCCAAGTCTAAAATTAACCCCCTTGAAAAACAAAAAAAGAAAAGATTTACAAAAAAGTGCCTGGGGCAGGGTGAGAGTGTTTAGGTCGTTATTTTTAGTCTTTCATTATATTAAGACATGTAGAGATTTGGGTTAAATAAGGGGGGGAAAAGGTAGATCTCAACATTTTCTGGACTGAAATGAATAAAACATTTCCATGGAATACTTTAGCTTAAAATCCTTAGACAAGAACCACATAAGGGACAGAGAACTCAAGGTGAAGGCTCTCAGTTCCTGGTATTGCTGTGGAGAATCAATCAAAGGTGTTGCCAGTTTTTACCACGAGCAGCTCATTTCTCTGGACTCCACTACTGACACTCCACAAACACCCCAGAACAAAACTCAGTGTGACATCCTTGGGCTTCTGAAGAAGAATTCAGCAGTGGGACATGAAAGGATCAAAATCTGCAAATAAGAAATGCACCACCAAAACATTGGTGTTTCCCCACTTTTCTGTGTTTATTTTTGTTTCTTTATGAATGTTTTGAACACATCTCCTGATTTCAGGGGCAATTTAACCCCTGAATATTGAACTTCTGATATTAAGTCACAGCTGCTGCTGGACACACTGGTAAACATTTACAACTAACTTCATTAATGTCACCAGTGTCACCTGCAAACCAAGGCCAGTCTCAAAATAACCACTGCTACATCTTTCACCCCACACAGAGTCGGGGGATTCATCCCTTCTTTGGAAGTAGTGTTTTTATCTAGACTTCATGCTTGGCTGAATTTGCTGTTCCTTGCTTTGGGAGACAGGCTGCTGCCTCAGCTCCTGAGTGTTTTGTTGTTTTTCCTACTCTGTCCTTTGAAACAAAAATGTTATGGGAACAGCTGTTGTAAAGTAGAGGTCTATGCTAATAAGGGACAGTATGGAGCCAGTAAAGTACATTGTATTCCAAGGAAATCTTAACATGGAGCTGCTGAGAAACCAGTATTTATCAGTTCCTTCATGAATTCCCACCTTTAGAAATTATCTAAACTAGACACTTAGTTATGCCTCTCTGTATGTATTCTACCACTTTCTTCATGTCCCAGTCCTCCACGTTACTCACCTCGTGCTTTTGAATCTTCAGTCAAAATACTGATGTCAACTTGCAGTTGGTGTTCTTTTTAATTAATAAGCCCCTGCTAAATCTTTTTTTCTGCCAGCAGACACAGACAGTAATGTACAAAATACTGTGTATAAATCTTACAGAAAACATTCCCTGTGCCAAAAAGAACTCTTATGGACCATATCAATACCAAAAGAATATCAATATTTTTGCCATTTTACAGAGGTGTCAGTGCAGGCACAAATATTTCCCAGAAACTGCACAAGAAACTCACCCAGCTCCGAGGCTGAGTGCAGGGCTCTGGAACCCCTGCTCAGAGCTCAGGCCCTCTTGGCTTGGGGTGAGGAGGGATGGAATAATATCCCAAAAAACCCCATTTCATCCAGGATGGACAATCTGGGAGCCCCCGTGCAGCACGTGATGACTGAGTAAACTCAGAGTAGGAACAAGAGAAATAATCACTGTCCTGGGTTAGGGGCTCCTGTTGTCATTCAATAAGAGAAATCATCTCAGTGCAGAATTCCTGGAATAAGACAATGGTGATCAATAGCAAATTCCCAGTTGCTGCTGGAAAAGGTTTTCTGAGCTATTGCAGACAGGACAAAAGTGTTCTCAGTGCCATTACTGAAAGCGAAGTTTTAGACCTGAAAGCTAAAATGAAACAAAGCAAGCTTTCAATTAACTTCTCAAAGTGCTCCCAGTTCCCAGGTCAGGGCAGATGAAAAGATAAATATTGAACAAAGAGGGTTGTTCTGTGTCTGAAGCATCTTAATGAACACAAAAAGTTATACAACATGTTTGAGGAGTGCCTTTGCCTCGTATCAGCTGTTCCCTTCTCCAAGCCGGGGATGAGATCACGGCCCCTCAAGGCTGATCAATTCTTAAGAGCCGTATTGGATGATTTACTTCCTGCCCAAAGGCAAGCTGGAGTTTCCCCCTGAGCTCTGGAAAATCAACATTGTCACTGGTATAAGAGGGGGGATTTCTTCTTAGAAAAAACCACAGTTGTCTGAGAAAAGGGGGAAAATACCCATTACTAGGTGTTTTTGTGACATTTGCTACTGACTTGTGTGACATGGGCAAATCACACAGCTGCTGCTTGTTCACTGTCAGTATTACCATCACCTATGATCCCATCTTGACTACTTAGGGAAAAAAACCCCAAAACCTGATTGCTGAGAAAGTTGCTGTTGCTTTACAGAACAACTGAGAATTTTCAGACATCTGAATAAGACATCTGCAGCTTCCCCAAAGATTATTCACTTTCTGTGTCTATATGGCAGTGCAGAAACTCAAGATGAGTGTATGGGGGGGATGGGAGAGAATTAAGTCCTTATAAATAATATTTGAGGTTGTATTTCTAAGGCCAGAAAGGGATTACTGTAAGAGCCCCGGTTACTGTAGGTCCTGGGGGTTTGGCTTTAATAAATTATTTGGAGGGAAAATGGATTAATTCTTTTCTATTACATGGATTAAATAAACATGTTTGCAATTTATCTACAGCGCATTCTGATCTAGGGTTACAAACACTTAAATATCACATAGCGGAGTCATACCAGCTCGAATAGGGGAATCAGATTTTTGTGGTTTGAGCCAAAAACTCATTGACATCAACAGGGAAGCTTTCTCCTGATTTCAATGAGCTGCAGCTAAGACTCCATACTTGTAGGAAAGCTTTTTTATGGCTAGTCCTGCAAACCCGGTGAAACTCAGGAGGACTCTGGTTTGTGTCTCCTGCATCATTTGCACACTCCCGAGCTGAACTGTGACTGCTGCTGAGCACAGCCCCATTTCTACATCCCAGACTGTTTTCATGGAGGTCACAAAAACTTTTAAGAATTGATTTGGGCTTGAGATCTGCAGGGACACGAGAAAGACCAAGCCTTGGAATTCTCTGTGTAACTTTTAAAGCCATTGTTTATTCCTTCTTAATGACCAAACAGACAAGCCCAATATTTTTACTTAATGTACTCAAAGCTTCAAAAGGCATCCAGAGTACAAATAATTCATGGCACTAAGATACCAGGAGCTGAAACCTTGAAGCTGCAGGAATTTGCTACTGACTTCATTGGGCTAGAATTTCACCTGAAGAAATGACCACAAAATGTTGTTTGTAATGTTGAATTGTCTAAGGCAGCCCTTACAAATGAATTAGGCAGAATAAAATATGGAGGAACTGGAATCAGAAGTGCTGGGAGAGAACACAACAGTAACACTTCAGCAGTTATATTTTAGGGGCAACCCTCTAAGACCCGGTATGGACATGACAGTCTCACATGAAGAGACAGCACAAAAACCACTCAAACAAAAAGTATTTTCTTAATTTTCTTTCCACAGGAAAGTGTCCCAAGCATGACTACAAGCAAGGTATGACACACTGACCACAAGAAGAGAAAGAATGACTCTGCACTTTCCTCTCATGTCCAGCCCATTTCTTTTCTCTCTCAATGAACCATTTCATTTTGTAAGAATTGAAAATGAAATCTCACATTGCACTCATAGTTGAGTCCCTTTGATGTTTGTGTGCCAAACCATTCTCTGTGCGTGGGTGCAGGGAGAGGTAGATCAGGAAGTGTCAACTTCCCTTCCTTTTGCTTGTTGTCTTTTACTCTTTTTATTTTCTTCTTTTGGTTTAATGCTTTGCATGTGAATCTTTCATGTTTTGCTCCAATGAGTGAGAGTGAAAAAGAAAAAAAGGGAAGGATGTCAAGTTCACTTTTGAAATATCTCCAGAGGAGCAACAAATAAAATCCTCAAGAATAAAATAAACAAACAAACAAAATGAATAGAAGGAAAAAAAAAAACCAAACCATCTCACAGCCTCATGCAGTGCATGAGCCTGATGTACTGGATCTGTCTACTGCTGGATCCACTTTCCCATCTCGACAACAGAACAATTTTTTAGTTGCAGTGACCAAACCAAATTTGGGGGTTAAACCTAAGCCAGGACTGTTGGGCTCTGTCTGAAGTAACCTCCTCACCAGTTTTCCAGCTCACGCCTTTGCTGCAATAGGCTTATTTTATTTGCTCCGTTTTTACTCAGTCTCATCTGGTTTGGGTTGCATGTCAGAGCTGCCTCCATAGGGAACCCAGGTTCTCCTTTTTTCTCTGCAGTAGGAGCCAGCTGCTGCAGAAACCCTGCTCTTCAATCTTCCTGTTTCATCGAGAAAAAAATAACTTATTTCTACGTGTTGCTTTGCCCAGTGTGATGCCATGGCTGAAAAAACCAGCCCACGTTGGATACGAGCAGAACCCAAAAGATTTAATGTATTTTGGCACCAGGAGGAATCTAAGTAAAGATCAAGACTCTGGCTTGCTTTCTGAGGGGCTGTACCAGCACAAAGCAAAAGTCAACCTTTGCTTTGAAAGGCTCATGGAAATAGTGAGCAACAGTATCTACACATGTTCTAAAGCAGCAGGATTGCCCACCCCGGGCGCTCCAAGCAGCTTCGTGTGCAATGAACATCGATGACCCTCAGAAAAGAACAAGGACCGAAGTTCTGTCAGAGACCACCGGCAAGGAGAGTGTCCCGAAGCATACCCCAAAGCCTATCTCTCTCTGTCACACCCTGGTACTGGTCAGTGCGCAGAACACAGGGGCTTGAAAACAATAATTAATCAGAAATGAGACGATCAGTTGACTCGAGTGGCTACCTGATTAATTGTCAGGGTCTGAAAATGCCATTAAAAGCTGCAAATGATGTGAAAATTTGCAGTGAATTTTAAACAAGTATACATTTCCTGACTCAAAGGCACTTTAGCCCTATAGCCCGCAGCTTAGAGACATCTATCTGGCTTTCTTCCGTCAATCGATACCATTAAAGCCCTACAAAAAATCCCCTCTCCATATAGTTATAAAATATCAATTACATACATTTTCATTAGCTGCAAGCAGTGATCAGGGCCGATACACGGGTTGTTTGTTCCTCAGTGAGGCCCTGTCGGCACTCGTCCAGCCGCGGGCTCATCCAGCGGGAGCATCCAGCGGGAGCATCCAGCGGGAGCATCCCCCGGTCGCGCTGCCGCACCTCGGTACCCCCGACCCCCGGGGACCTGCCATCCCCACCCTGCCCACAGGGACCTGCCATCGCCCCCCAGCCCTCAGGGACCTGCCATCCCCACCCTGCCCACAGGGACCTGCCATCCCCACCCTGCCCACAGGGACCTGCCAGTGCCCGAGCACAGCGTGGGGAGCCGGCTCCAGCCCCCCGGACCCCCACCCGACCGTGCATCAGCTCCCAGTGTCTGCAGAGCACTTTGTGCTGCAGGATTTAAAAGCTCCGAGCAGACATTAATGAGTTATGCTAAACTCCCCGACACTCTGGTGGAAAGTACTTTCGCCTCTGTTTCACTGATGTAGACGTTTAGATAGAGGGAAGATAAGTCACTTGCCCGAGGCCCTGCACTGATTGAGTATCAGAGACCAAATTAAACTGACATTTCTTGGCCCTTAGCTCCGTGTTGTGGAAGTTCTGTCTTCTGAGGAAACTATGGAAAGAGAAATTAAAACACATCATCCCTACGTTAATGTGCCAGCTCCTCTGTGCTCTCCCATTCCTTTGCTTTTAAATGCCACGCTGTCAGCACCAGCATGCAGGTATCTCTATGCCCATGAGAAGGTGTCTTCCTCCTCCTTTCCAGCTCAGCTCTTTGCCGTGTTCACTAGTGTGCATTGCCATCCAGCTCACCTTTAGATGGGCCAACACTCAACTGGAGATCTTTTCTGAATAAAGGCGGGAGCTGAACATGTCTGGAAGAGCAGAGATATTTTTAGACCAAGCACAAACATGCACGGCCACACTGAATGTGGTTTTGGAAAATGCAGCTTTTTTTTTCATTCAGCACTTCCTCTCAGAAACAGCACAAGAAAAGGAAGGCAGTGGAAGAAGGTTTGTTCTTCAGAGGGAACATGTTAAATGACAGCATTAATTATTACTGGATTTACCTCTGGGGGAAAAAAACCCACATAAACAAGTAAACAAACAAAAAAGATGACACACCTCTCACGAAACCTGCTGGAATTTATGGCTCTGCATCTTAGGTGTCCTCTGAAACAAAACCCATCAGCTCCATACTGGATCTTTTCTAACAAAAGAAAAGGAACATGCATTCCTTCCTGAAGGACTTGAATGGGGCAAGAAAACATGAGGTTTTGTTTAAACTCAGCAGACTCTAAGTCATCCAATCTCATTGTCTTGTCCCCCTTCCTGTCACTCCTGATGGAGGGCAGCAGATGCTGACACCGGTGTTGCAAGGACAGGGGTGACAAAACAGCATCACCTGGCAAACCTCCTGCACGGGACCTGTGCCCTGTGCACACATCAGGGTGCCTTCTGCACACTCCTCGGATCCACGGCAGGGCACACACAGAGCAAGGCAAGACTCATTTCCACTGACAACCCTCTCACTGGCATGTTTGCTGGGAACCTACTTTGGAAAAAAAGGTCTCCCTAGTGCCCAGATCCATCCTACGTGAGTTCAGAATGCGGAACTGCAGCTGAAATCCTACTGGAAAAGGAGATGAGCATAAGGCAGATATCCTACTGCAGAGGGAAATAGAAAGTCTGTGTTTTACTGCTGTAGTGATGGACACAGAAGGGGTCAGGAAAGTATTCCCCCACTGCAAAACTGTGGAGTGTGCACAGACTAAAAATATTTTTATTGCAAGAAAAAAATCCATTGATTTTTTCCCTAGTTTTCAGCAACCAAAGAAGCTATCCAGCTGAACGTTGCAGGAAATATCTGCATGACAGACTGGAGACTTACACTTTTTGGTTGTTAGAGAAATGTTTCCTTTGTTGGCTGCTGCAAACTGAGCACCTTCAATTACCAGGGGTTTAGTTCTTTGGAAGTAATTAAAAACTTGACCTTTTTCCTTGAGGTTTCCTTCCATTTTAATGATAGAAAAAGATATCTGATGGTAAATATCAACTAGCTCTTCTTCAGAGCAATTTGAAGTAGTTTCCCATGATCACCAGACCTACAGGCATAGCATGTCTTAAACAGACCCAAGAGCTGCTTCCCTGTGCAGTTACACATGAGGTTATACCAGGATATGTGGAGATGTGTGCCTGACATTTGGAGATTTGATTCTGGGTGCACCAAAGTGCAGAATAAAACGCCCCATCTCAGAGCAATGCTGTGCTAACCTGGTGCACAGACCCAGCAGTGCTGGGAAATCGGGAAACGCTGCCCTGGCAACTCGGAGGCGCTTCCACTCTGCCCTGACGGTCAGCTGAGGTCTCTCCCCAGCAAATCCATCACTTCCAGTAGCTGGGCCCCAGGACAGCACACCTCTGTGCCTGCCAAACCAGCCCTGTCCTCACCACTGCTCCAACACCATCACAGCCTGTGCTTCAGGCCCCTTTAACTGCTCCAGGAGAGCGTGGTTTAAATCTTCTCTGTCTCTTGGCTTCTGCTCTGCATCTGCCAGGAACTGCACATGCTGGGGTTACATCCACACAGGGATATGTATTTATAGGTGAGCCCACTGCCTAGAGCCACGAAAGGATCTGAGTCAGCCTGGTGCACTGGATCTGGCCCTCCAAGGCTTGCAAGTTCTTCCAAGCCCATGTCTCACTGGAGTGGTTTTGGGCAGATGGGAAGAAGTGAGATGTTTGGTGGTAAAAATGACACCGCTTCTGATTAAGGGAAATGCTGAAGTTTCTCTTGAGGGCAAAAAATTGTAAATTCCCATGAAAATATATCTTCCCTATGAGAAACTCCTAAGTAAAAGAAAGCAGAATTTTACAGGGCTGTTGTTTGCCAAGGAGCTGTGCAGATGTGACTCATTTGTTCTCCCCAGGCCAAGTGTTGGTTGATGCCTAGAAAGAGGCTTAAGCCTCCCTACAGACAACCTGAGACTCTCCACTAGAAACCACCACAGGCTCCTGAGAGAGAAACCTCTCCACAACTCCCTTGGGCTGACCAGGTGAGGCCAGGGACAAGATTGCCAGAGGATTGTCTGCAAAGCTTATTGCACATCCAACAGAGGAAGAATTGTTCTGAGCACCTTCCTCCATTCTGGTCTGTGCCTTATGAAAAATCAGATTCTGTTTTTCTGGAAGCAAGTCTTCCATGGGGGCTGCAAGAGATCAAGTGCTTGTGGCCAGCTGTTGCACTTGGAGTGGGTCGCTGTGTTTGGTCAAAGCGGGGAGAGAGGAAGAGGCCTTGAAAACATCTCATTTCTCCGAGGTTTGCAGAAAGGCTCCACCACACTCTTGCTCCATCCTGCTTCAGGGAAAAGTTTCCTTTGTGGGGAATTGTTTCCTTCCACTGTCCCCCTGGGGTGGAGGGATCAGAGACCTCGTGCTCCCTGCCTGGACACTGTGCCCAGGTGAGGGCTGTGAGACAGGGAGCAGAGGGTTCCCAAAAGACGCACAGACACATGCATTGAAATCAGAGGATCTTGATCAATTTTTACAAGGAAACCAACTGTGGACCTGATTTAATTTTTTTAACACCTGACTTCCTAATGATGTCTATTATTTTACAACCAGAAGCAAATGCTTCATCAACATGCACTCTGTTGTAGGACAAATAAAACAGATCTTGCACCATATGTATTTTTGAGCTGATTCTTTGTCTGTATAGTACCATTACACATTATTTTTATTATTATGATTATTATTATTATTATTAACATGAAGCTCTGATAGTTTTATCATGTGCCTTTTTTTTTTATTATTTCCTTAGATGCTTTCTGTACTTTGCCATGTGCTTTCTTCAAAATACTTCCAGGCAGCTTTAGATAGCTGAATCCACCTTCTTCTCTAGCAGGACTCTGTCAAAAAGCAACACTTTTTTTCCCCTAGAGAAAACTGCATTCCTGTCACCTAGGCCATTAGCACATATATTTAATTTCTATTAGAGGTGACAGCAACAAAACTCTGTGAAAACACATCAGGCAATCCATCACATCTGAGCTTTGCCCGTTACCCTTACAAGAATAGGGGTTACTCACCCATTGTCCCAAAACAATGATGAGGGCCACAGCACAAAAGGAATTCAGGCTGGTGCCACAGGAAGTCTGACATCCTTCTTGTTGCCACTTTTGATGATTTCATTTCTCTAGAGCCCTATTACCGTTGGAGCATTTAATGTTTTGGATGTGATAAGACGTTTGAGTCCGAGAACTCCAGCTCGTTACCAGCTTTCCAGGGGGTTTAAGTGTCTGTCAGTGCTGTTGTCCCGGGGTGAGGAGCCCGAGGGGTCTCGCTTGGTGCTCGTGCTCCTGCTCTGCCTGGCCACTATCAATCAGATCTCAAACCTGCAGTTCACTGAGGTCTTTCTGGTCAGAAGGGAGAGACTGGCACAGACACCAACAGTTTGTGTTCGACTCGAGCTCTGCCATGGGTTCAGCAAATCAGAACAGAAACCCCATCAGAGCAGCTGTAAGAATAGCATAAAACTGTGTTTGGTCTCCCCTTTGCTTCCAAGGAGGGTTTTGCAGCCTGGATGTCTTGAGATGGGGATTTCTGCCAAGTGTGACTCAGGAAAAGAATTTAAATGTGATGGCCTCAGCCTGGTCCTTGGTGGAATACTTGTCCACATCATAAAACCACTGGACACAATATGGAAATGCAATTGACATTAAACCAAATGATATAATCCCATCTAATGATA
Organism: Cephalopterus ornatus; assembly: GCA_013396775.1. NCBI lineage: Eukaryota > Metazoa > Chordata > Aves > Passeriformes > Cotingidae > Cephalopterus > Cephalopterus ornatus. The sequence continues at coordinate 845,514 of VZRE01013664.1, read as the reverse complement.
TTATAATGAATCCCAAGTGAACCAAACATGATTGGGCAAGTATTTCAAAGTGTTACTGAAACAGTTTTTATAGTGTAAAGGTCTGCATTTGCCAACCAGTGGCCAGACACAGAGCACAGACTCCGTTAGCCAATTCCCACCCTGTAAACCTGTGGCTGTTTCTTAGAAAAACATCTTTTTTTAATTACTGCTTTTACTTTTTTAAAGAATTCAAAGGAGTTTTCTGAAGTGTGTTTCATTGTTTTTAAATACATTGCTCCTATTCCCCATTAGCTATTTCTGGTCTGTAGCAAAATCCCCCGATGAGCAGGAGGGGATTAAATTTCTGTGAACCTACCATTTATGAACTTGTGAGTTGCTAAATGATGTTGGCCTTTCACCTAACGGCTGGCTGTGCCTGACGTGTCTGTATGGTTTGCTGCGTGATTCCTCTGCTCTGGTGTTATTGTTTTTACTAATTTTGCATAAGGTACATTCTGGCACAGCTCTAAAAACCTGATGCAAATGGAATGTGAGCACAGCTGACCGTCTGCTTGATTGAATGCTTTCCAAGTGCAATTTTCAGATCTTTGCTCTGGAGAGATGGGGAAGGGAGAGAGAGAGAGCATTCCCTCCAATCTGGGATAGTGTCTTCAGTTTTAAGCAGCTTGAGAAATTCCTCCCTACAAAAGAGAAAGATCATTTCTTACCTCGATGCTACTCAAGGGCCTGGATGTTCTTGAAAGCTACCCTTGAAGTCCCTCTAGATCACACGAAATACTGAACTACATTCACAAAATTTGGAGATTGTGTCTGATGTCTTCAAATGTGCTTCACACACAAATCTGAAATAGATGTAGAAGGTTTTTTTGAATTCAGCAACATTTGCAAAAAGGCATGTGTTTTACATTTTCTCTTTATTTTCAGCTGCAGAATATTCAAGTTGATAGAAAATGAAACTCTGTATAGCTGGCCATAGCGCAGTTTACATTCCATTTTCTGGTAATTGCTAAATATCTTTCACCAAAACTTGTCTGGAGACACTGGTTGTCCAGAATAACAGGTTTACTGACATCATAGAAATTTCTCCAGTGTTATGGGACTTGTACACACTGCCACTAGTGACCCTCTCAGCCTAGGTGACCTAAGAGCCAAGGTCCCATTGTCTTTCCAATGGAATCTGGGATGCTTCCTCCCTCCAGGCTCTGGGGCAGATAATCATTCATCACTCAAGGCTCACCTAACAGCCAGACACCCTTCTGACAGAGTTCCTCTGAGTTCCCCCAGCAGGGGATTATAGCTCTTGCACCCTCACTGTGGACCAAGGCAGGTCTTCTGCTGCCTCTGCTCATACTTGGTTCTGGGACAAAGCAAAAAAGAGCCACTGAAAAAATAAGAGGCTGAACTGCACAGAGCTGTATTATAGACTGGGAGAAACGTGGGGGCAGAGCACTGCTAGATCAGAGCACCCCGATTACGAAGTTCAAGTTCAGGATGTCCTCTGCAAAAAAACTGGAGACTCTGAGCTGATCAGACTGAGGTTGCCTGACCCATTTCTCCACACACCCTCATCCACAGGGTCCTGCTCTCAGCAGGTCACCCCACACGTACCCTGGGCTTAAACAGGCCAAAACGCAAGAATCCAGAGTCACCAATCAAAATGACCCCTCGTGGCCTTGAAACGCAATAATTCTTCCACAGTCTCAAACACCCTTGGAGACAGCAATGGATGGGAAGTGTCCCCAGCAGGCAGCTTGAAACTGCCCCAAGAAGGCCCAGCTCTCATAACCAGTTGAGTTCCTACACCAGAGTAATACCTCCACTAAGGCTACTGGAGGACATTTGAGTGCTGTGGTTATTTATATCCAGTGAGGATTTCCCCAGGAAAGAGAACATGAAAGATGATCTTGTCCCAGAATGCCTGGAACACCAGCAATGAGCATTTTCTCTGGAAAACAAAGCATTTGCCATCTTTGCAAGCAATTGAGGTCCCTTCATGATGCATTCAACAGAACATTCCTGGTCAGACACTTTATAATTCTTTCGACTACTGTGATGATGTAAGTGGCAGAAGACAAAAACAGATTGATAAATGTGTTAGCCTTGAAAGTAAAATTCATCCCTGCTTGCAAATTTCAAGAACAAATTCAGCGAGACTTGCTGATATTTCCAAGGGCACAGCATAATGCAATACCAAGAGAAAATTTAAAAACTGAGTCCTGAATCTTTGTTCGTGAAAGGACAAATTCAAACAACCTTACCTGTTTTTTCGTGATTTCAGTGATTCATTGGACTTCTGTTTTGTCCCTTAGAGTACAAATCCTGTATGTTTTAGTGGGAGAGTAAGCAATTTTCAAGGGCACTTTTCCACCCTAACTGAGGAGGAAAGTGTGTGATTACTCACATATATATATCATGTTACCAAAATGTCTGCCATTGCCATAAGGTATTGACTACCCCATGATTTTCACCTGTGCCTTGTGTTAGTGAGTCTCTGTAAGAGCAGTTCACCATCACACAGCAGCAGTCTTTTTCTTTTAAACAAAGGGGGGTGGGAAGAAAGAAAGAGGCATTTGCCTGAGAGGAAAATAAAAACCCAAAAGCAGGCAACAGTCACACAGTTTTAGCTTTTTCTTGGCTAAAGTGCTGTAGGTACAGATTAACTTTGTTTGTTCAATATTTACTATATTTTCCTTTTACCTGCTCTGAAACGAGGACTGGAAGCACTTTGCTAAATGGATTGAAATTATCCTGGCTTCACAGCGTGCCTTCTAAGTGCCCTGGTCCTGTCTTTGGCGATGCTGTTTTGAGACTACCTGGAGCAATATCCTTTCAGGAGTTTCCATGGATCCCCCTGCCCCTGCTATGGCAACAGCACACTCTGCTCCTCCTCGGTGCTGGAGCTGTGTTTGCTGCTCCCCAGGGAATCGGGTCTCCCAGCGGGGCTGAACGCTCAGCCCTGCCCTGGGGCAGAGTCTGTGACCCCAAACCAACACCTGCTGCCAGGGGAACGAGGCACCTGGGCTCTGGCACCCTGCTCCTGAGGCCAGGTTTGCCCTGGGAGGAGGGAATAGGCCACTGGGACTCTCCTTATGGGACTTGGACCATCTGTGCCACTTTCCTTTACATGGTACAGTGTTCAGACAGGAGTTCCCCGCCCTAAAAATGGCAGAGCTGACACCACGGAAGCTGGAAGAGACACTGCAGCTTCTCCATGGCACAGACTCTGCTGTTTCCAGTGGCAGAGGCAGAAGGACTCAGTGATCTCACGTAAATCAGATACACTTCTGTCCACTTATCACCTCAGCTCATTGATTTTAGGATCTGGTAAAAAAATTTCTATACTCCAGCTATAGACATTTTTTCCACAGTCCCATGTTTCCAACAATTTTTCAGGTTATTTCAGTGTCTAAGATTTTTAGTTACGGGCTAATTGCACATCTCCTGTGGGCTATTACCTCCTCCATCCCCCTCACCTGGCAAATAAACCTTGTGACAACTTTTTTATGGAAACCATTTGCAAGGCATTACTGATATTTTCTTAAACTTTGGAACCTGGTAGCTATCGAAAAGAACAACCTGTACAATAGCCCCCTCCACAAATAAATGGAGAAAATTCCCACCTATTCCAGGATGCCAAGAGCAGGTGGTGGGAAACCTCACTCCTGTTGCATTAATGCCTTGTCCTTCTAATAACTTCAGTACAGTTTAAGGCCCAGAGATGGAATGAGTTTTGCTTTCTCCAAATTCTAAGTCAGTGTGTGTATCTGTGGATTCAGTGTTTCTCTTGGCCATTACACGGAGGGAAGCTGCCTGAGGCAAATACAGTACTTAGAGCTGCAGTGGTCCAGGAAACCCCGGCTGGGAAGTCTGGCCTGGACCCGCAACAACATCCCTCCACCAAACATCTCTGCTTTCTTTTCCCCTTCCTGCCTTGAGTTTGATGTGAGCTGCCCTTGCTTATGGTATCAGAATCACTGATGAAGATAAATATTGGAAAGAGGAGCTGAGAGAGATGCAAAGGGAGCATTTGGCCAACCCTCAGAGATCCTACACCTTCCCCCCCGACCTTCACGCGATATCGATGGGCTCATAATGGACACGCAGGAAGAGGGGATCAAAGAGAATATCTGAGTGTTATTGGTTCTAACTGCCCAAGCTTAGCCATGCTTTTAACTTTAAAAGCCTTGGAGAAACAGCTTCAGGTTTGTTTTTCATTTCATGTGATACAGCTTTGCCTTAGTAACCAATTAGCATTTTGTGATTGCATGGAATAATTCCACGTGCTCAGGCTGTGTGGTCTGTGTTTCTGAATGCTGTACACCAGGCTGAGGTGTCACACTGGGGATTGGCAGCTTCAAAATGAGTTAGGTCAACACTGTTAAGTAAACCTTTTGGTATTCAGTTAAGTTATTCTTTTTTGTTGTTTGATTTATTGTGTTCTTTAAATTACTATATTGAAAAAATCAGGATCTTAATTTTGTAGAGGAGATCTTCTAATAGAGGAGACACTGTGGGGAATGGTTCTTTTCAGACCAAAAGTTAAGATATTTTTATAGTCACGGATGGAAAAGGGAAGAGGAAAGAGGTTATAGGTTTTTTAATAATCTCTGTCCTGTAATACTCCATTTTGTGTGCCTATAGCAATACAAATTGAGGACATGCTTTATTTTACTGTCATAGATACTGATAGTTAAACTCTCCAGAAATTAATATAGTTCGTGAACCACTTACAAAGTGGTTGTTGACATGCACAAGCGATAAATCAGCAAGAACCTGCACCGAAAGCAAAGTTTATTTCTGCGCCTTTAGTTAATTCCTTTTCCCTGTTTCCTCCTAATGTTGGTTGTGACGGGCGGCATCTACGCGCCAGGAGAAAGGAGCCGGTGCCCGGATCGCTGGCCGCCAAGTTTCCGCGCCGAGCGCCGGGGCCCTGCCGCTCTCGGGGCTGCTGTGGGCAGGGCGCGGGGACCCCGAGCCGGGAGCCCGCCGGCTTCCCAGCGGCTGCCTGCCCCGCAGCACGCCTGCCATGTGTCCCGGGGAGCATCCCTCCCCCCGACCCCGCCGGGAGCAGGTCCCGGAGCCGCCGCGCTCCGTCCGCACCCTGCGCAGCGCCGGGGCCGGGGCTCGCGGCTCTCCCGGGAAAGGCGGGATCTAGACCAGGAGCGGAGCATCAGCGCAGACTGGGGTGCAAATGCTGGCCCCGACTGGGACGAATCAGAGGGAAGCAGCTGTTTTGAGCGGGGAATAAAAGAGCGATGCTGAAGCGGCTGTGAAGGGGTTGGTGTGACCTGGAGAAGGGGTAATGCTGTTTGCAGACGGTGTCATCTTTGCAGGCTCCACAAAGCAGCTATTCCCATCTTTGCTCCCTGTCCCTTGGGATGCAGAATATGACTGTGTATAGCCTCTTTTTCTTTTCTTTCCCCGAATTTTTTTTTATCTCCAGATTTAAGCTGGTTTTGTTTCAGTCTCTGGCACTCTCCCTGCCTGGAGGGGCAGCTCTGCAGGACTAAAAACCTGGGTTTTGAGTTTCCAAGGGAGCGAGGCAGTTGGCTCCCTCCAGATGTGAGCAGGGGTGTAAACTTTCACAGCAGCAAGGTAAACAGCTGAAGGGTTTGGGGAGCTGTCTTGGAGCATGAACTTGACCCCAGAGCAAACACAACAGCAGAGAAGTCCCCAGGGACCCTTGTAGGACCAGATGTCAGTCTGTGGAAGTCAGTTTTATACTGATTTTCAAACATCTATTCTAAGTCTGGTTAATTGCAAGTGGATATATTTCATGTTTTTCAGGCTACCTGTTGTTACAGTGTCTTTATTCACCTATATCAATGTGGAATGGATATGAAACAAACCCAGAACTCTTTGTGGACAGCCTGCCTACAGGTAGAAAGGTTACTTCAGTTGAACCCCTGGCTTGCAATGAATAATTCAATCATCCATAACTATATCCGTGTTTAAACATGGTTACCACTCTTACCACTGCCTTCTGTCAGCATTCAGCTATTAAAAATAGCAACAACATATAGTAGCTGGAGCCAGTTTTATATTTATTTGTGTGTGGTTTACTAGAGATATTTATTGAAATGTTTCTGATGGTCAACAACCACTGTAAATAAATATCAAAGTCTGTCTCATTCATTAACAACCATTAAAAATCATTGCTTGACTTGGCGTGAATCGTGAATGAAAGGTATTTGCTGTTTGGTCTCACGAATGCTGTGCTGGGACGCAGTGCACTGGCCCTCTCAGGTGCCGTCACTGCAGGACATGGCCCTCAGCTCTGCCACATCAGTGTGTTACCTGCACAGGTGTGATGTTATGTGTGATGGTGCACAGAGAGCTCCCCACATTGAAATGGGATGTTTGCCAATGCCACTGACCACCAAGCCAAAGCCTGCTGCAAAAGCTGCTGCTGTGCAGAACATGGACAATTTACCACCAGTGCTGTGCTTTTAGAGAAAAGGCGTTCAGGAAAAAGTACTTTGAGTTGGTATTTACAGAAAACCTGGAGATGTTATTGGTACTCCTGTAATCACTACTAATAAAACTGAGAAAATTGACAAGATAATAATTTCTAAGTCTGTCTAAAACCAGAAAATTCTCTCTCTAAAAGAAGTTCCATTTCCTGTGAGAAAGGTTGAACTCAATTCTGCATCTGCAGTTAACTGTGCATCTCTGCTGTGCTCTGCACTACACGGAGCTGTCACCAAGCTGAGAGCAGAGCCCTGTGCCTCCTGCAGACACACGGCGAGAGGACCCTTCGCCACCCTCTCGGTGTGTTGTACGGCTGCCAAAGCATGCAATAAGCAATTTCTTCAGCTTAGTCAAAGGCCAGTTTCTCCATTAATACTTTCTCATGTCGCTGAATGAAGTGGGAGAGCTTTGAAGGCTTCTGAGGTGGCCAGCAGGAACCAGCGCGGGGTGCAGGAGGTGCCCGGCTCCTCGCAGTATCGATCGCGCAGCCTGTCGCGGGGAACACTTCCAATTTTTTTTTTTTCAAATAATTAAAGTATAATATTTTACAGCCTGATAAAATTTACAGGGACCCTTGGCAAGTAATTATAGTGCTTCTTTAAAAGAGACCCCATAAAAGATGCATGATTGGAAAGTTAAGGATCTGGATAGAATTACAACGACGTGACAAATAATTTACAAGCGATAAACCATCCCAAGGAGAGGGGGTGGGTGATTAAAGGAAAAAGGGGGAAAGACACATTAAACTAACCAGTGATGAAGTCTCACAGTTAAAATAATAAATTTCCCCCCTGTGTTTAGTGTTAAGTTTTTGTAACTACAAGTTGCTGTGCTCTGGCTAGAGAAAAGAGTCTCTCTGGCTCGACAAGCTCCAGCTTAATGTTGATGTGAGGCCTTTCTTTTCATCAGAGGTTGTTCTAAATTTGGCACAGTAGCTTTCATTTTATTACATACTTAAGATAAATATTCTGTATAGACGTTCTGCAGTACTAACGATCCCTAAGACTGTGGAACAGTAGCTTGGAGGATTTTTATCTGCCTCCAGATGTTGGCCAAACTCATTTTTTATAGAGCACATTTATTAGCTTTCAGCTGAAAACCAAAAAAATACCAACCAAACAAGAAAACCCCCAAACCAACAAACAAAAAAACCCAAAACAAAACAAAAAAGAAGAAGAAGAAGAAAAAAGTGATGGATTGCTGCTCAAAGCACTCTGAGATTTGGGGAAAATACAGTTTTGGATCTGGATTGGAATTTTGATGGTAGGACCCGATTGAAGGAGATAAAGGGCAGCTGTGGCAGAATGAATAAGGGGAAAAATTCTCTGTTTTTTCTTGTCCTAATTGTTCTCCCTTACACAAATATCAAGGCAAGCAACAATCAGTATCAACACCAGCCCTGTGACAGGTCACTGCTGTGGCTGTGACAGGAGAACAGCAGCTGTCCTGAGCAGGGTCCCAGCTCCCCTTCACGAGGAGAGGGAATGCATGGGCACCAAATGGCTTCACCCACCAGGAAAGGACGTGATGGAGAGCGTGGCACAGATGGCACAGGACATCCCCCCTCCCCTCCTCACAGCACAGGGCACTGCAAACAGCTCCTTCCACCAGGCTCAGGGGAGCACCAGAGGATCCGTGGGGATCTTCCCACTCACCTTTCCCCTCACATGGACAGCAAAATCAGTCACAATACCATGGGTAAGGAAAACATCATTAATTGTAATTCCTATGTTGGCTCTGTCTCCTGGAGCAGCACCACCTTAAAAGAAAACAGCAATGAGTTGACTCACAGAGCATGGAGACTGCTTTTCCGCCAGATAATCAGTTGCATCCCTCATTGCTTTAAGAAAAGTGTATCTCCCTTGAGTCAGTCTTTGTTTTTATATTATATATATATTTATATTATTATTTATATTTTATATATTTGTATTTTCCTTTGACAACTTCAGTTAATATCAAAGCTTGAGTAACTTTGAGAGAAAGGGATCTTGCTGCCCTGTTGGCACACAAGATAAGCCTGTAGCCTTTACAAAGGCATGATGTTTTTTCTTTGAAGCCCCATTAGTGGTAAATCCACATCAGATCATCTGAAATACTCCATGTCCTGGCAGAGGATTTTACTCTGGCCCTTTTGTACCTAAAGAAGTTCCACAAAGCAAAGGCCTAATTCAAGTCATGCTGAACACTGAAGGTGGAGGAGCAAGAATTTGACACCAGGTTGATTTTAGTGTGCTGCTGATTTATCCTGCAGTAATTGCAGAATCAAGCACATTAATCAGATTGATTTGTGCACATCTGTTTTTCAAAAAACCAGATGTTGGATCAGATGAAAAAGAAGTGCAATTCACCTTACACCAACTGAAAGTAAATCAGAGGGTACCTGCAATAGACGCCCCTGGCAATGAGAGAATAATGACACCTGAGGTCTCATGTTCCTTAAGAAGCCCATTTTGGGGCTCACTTTATTCTGTTAAATCACTCCTGGGAGTCTCTGCATCATCTTTACTCTATTGATAGAGGAGTGGGTATTCAGTAATTTTGGGAGACTCCTGGTGAGACCTAATCATCTCTTCTTCCATCCTAGAACAGCAAAAGGGGAAAGAATATTATAAAATCTTTTCCTTCTGAGCACATCTGATAATCCCTCTCTAAACCCCTTTATTGGGGCAGGCTCTAATTTATTCACAAGTAACAGTGGATTAATAGGAGTAGGAATTAAGTGCAATTTTGCAAATAAAAGCCAAAATTACTCTACTTTTCTAGAACCAGCAAAATGCTCTGGGCTTATCACCTTCTGAAGATGAACTGCAGAAATCATTTCAAGGCCCCAGTTGTCACTTACAATATCAATCAGACCTTACCTTCCCCATGGCCTGAGTGTAGCACAGCCAGTGAATAAAATCAGAAAGAGAGACACTACAGGAGAAACTGCAGAGATTTCCCAAAGAAACACGGTTCCTGCTGCTCTCTTTCTTAGCCCTAGGATCCAAAGCTTGTAACCCTGCTGCCTTGTTCTTGCGGTTTGCTGAGTGGAAAATGCACATGTGTTCAAACAGCTGCACTGTTTGAGGCTCCATCCCAAATGTAGTGCAACATCTGTAGGACAAGGGAGAGGTGTCAACTGGAGTGTGTAAACCTCGAGCTACTGACACAGAGCCGTGCTGGCAGAGCCTGCTTTGGAGCCGAGATTCTCCTCGGCACACAGTGGCAGGCGGTTCGACGTGTTCCAGACGTTCGGAGGGACACCTTCTGTGGGATTTCTCGTGCTTTCCTGCCCGAGCTTCACACACTGAGATCCCTGGGACTTGAGAACTGGCTTCTCAGCAGCTCCGCAGCAGCAGATTGCAAGATCTCGCCTTCTGGGGGCTGTTTGTCAGCACTGTGTCTCCTGAGCAGCTTGAAAGTGGAATTTTGTTACTCTTCAGCCCTTTGCTTTTCCTCGAAGGATTCCCATGATGGTGCTCAGGGGTAACACACACCCGAGGAGCTCTTGCTGCAGTCACTGTGCCTCATCCAGGACTCCTGTGCTGAAAGGCACTGGTGGCACTGGTGGTACTGGTGGCACTGATGGCCAGGGCTCTGAAGCCAAAAAGCCTCTTGTATAACCAACAGCCAAATTCAAAAGAAGATGCTTTTGCAGTTGAAACACACACCCACACACATACCCACACACACATCCCCCTATTTTTTTCAGGAACTGAGAAGATACACTTTCAGTGCTAAAAATGCAGCAGCTACAGAAGAAAACAAGGAGTAGCCTAACATAAGGACAGTATTTCATCCTTGGAAGCCCGTGCTTGAGACGATCCCAGCATCAAAGACAGCCTCTGAGCTTCCTCATATTCTGGGAACGTTCTGATTCAGGATTTGGCTCCAGTCTTTCTGTAACTGAAAGCCGTGTGCTAAGCTTGGATCCAGACTGGAGTCTTCCCAAAATCTGAGGAAGTTCAGATCCAGGGTTTTGGCTTTAGCCCATGTCTAATTCAAACCAAGCTGTCATCTAGATTCTAAGTGGAAATGAGTCAGAAGGCCTCACGTGAGCAGCTGATGAGGTGCCCACACTGCAATCACCATGTGGATTGTGGCAGCCAGCAGTGCCCTGACCTGGGAGTGGGGATCATGGGGGCACCTGAGACTTGTGAAGCTTCTGTGGCCCTCAGGACCAACCTGTGCTCAGCCCCACACCACCAGGGGAGCACCTTGGAGGAGGTGGGTGATTGTTGTCCCTCTGCAGCACCTGGACTTCATCCAGATTACAAACAACAAGCTTTAACGTATTCAAATGAAGGCTCTTCACAAAACATGACAACCTCCATGGTGTGGCAGGGACACTTTCCCTCTGCACAGTGATAGGCTGCTGTGTGCTCCCACCTTTTCACTGGCTCTGCTTTCTTGCTGCTGGGAGTCTCTAGACTGAAGCTGCCATCGCTCAGGAAACATCTCTATTCAGAACACTGGGAGGACTCAGCAGAACAAGGTTCCCCTGCAGGGCAGGAGGGAGTTTCACTGTGCTGTTTCACTGTCAGGTGAGAGCAGAGTGCCTTCCCTGCTAAGAGCAGGGCTAAGAGTTGAATCCGATCCTTGTGGGTCCCTTCCAACTCAGCATGTTCTGTGATTCTGTGAAAGGAGGAGGGAAAAAAGAGTGTTGTGAGAAGAAAGCATGTACTGGATAGAGATGTCTAAAGAGGACGGGACTTCTCCACTTTATGTCCTCCTGGTATTTCCACTTTTTTAGAGAAAGAAAAAATCAGTTTAATCTCAAACTCTTCTGCTCCCTTCGTGCACTCGTAACACAGGACTACGAAGATGCCCATCATATAGTTTCAGGGAAGCCAGAGTGATCTGGGCTGGCAAGCAGGCACCACAGGTCAGTGCTGGGCTCTGCCCATGCCCAGCCCCTTTCCCTGGAGGGCAGGGGCAGGTGTCTGTGGTGTATCTGGCAGCAGCAAGGCCACCTCACCCAGCTGCCCCCTGGCACAGCCCTGCCCTGCTCCCCAGGACTGCAGCCCCCCTGGGCAAAGGAGCTCCACCCTGCAGGGCACTGATGGGGCAAAGGCCAGAGGGTGTTTATTCAGTGCTTTTCCTCCCAGGAAGGAGTTAAGGGAAAAGAGCTGGGCATAGAGTGAGTGGTGTTTCTTATGGAATCACGTGTTGTGAGAATAAAGCAAGCAAACTGCTTTCGCAACAACGCTGAGGTCACTCAACCACGAGCCTCCAGCTCTATTATATGTAAGGGAGATAATGGGACAGAGCTGTGGGCAAAAGTCCTCATTCATGGGAATCCTGTCAAACCTCTAGAGGCCTTGGAGACACCTGGAAGAAGATAAGCATGATAATTATTTTCTAAAATAAGAGGTGCTTTTGCTCTTTCCCTCCACCCACCCCCACCCCGCACTAAGTCAGCAGCCTGTTGTGGTTTTGTTCCACATGATTCCTTGAAGAGAGACAAAGAAATGCAACATCCTATCAGAGTGAATCACATAACTTGGAAATGACCCTATTCACACGTTTTTTCCATTCCCTGTCGCTGATGTGAGTCTCAAAACACAAGAAGAAATAACAGGTCCTGATGTTTAGTCTGTCAGTTGGAGTCTGTGCTCCATTTTCCAGCTCAAGTTAAGACACTTTGTTTTTCTGAAGGGTTTTCTTTTCAGGCATGGCTGAATGCCTGCACAGGACAGGGGCTCAAAGACGTTGCAGGGGTCAGAAACACAAACCGTGACACTTGTGTCGGTGTGACCCCCAGAGAGGGAGCGCTCGGGCGGCTCTGGGCCCTGGTGCCCCCTGGAACTCCTGAGAACAGGGTGCACAGGGTTCAGCACGGGCTCTGCTCCTCCCTGGGTGACAGTGCCAACCTGCCTTGCTGCCTCAGCCTCCAGCACTTCTGCCCCAGAGCAGCCCTTTGCTTCCTGAAGGGTCTCACAGCCACAGCTCTGCTTCAGAGACCTTCTTCCTTGCAGCTCTTCCTGCTGCTTTCAAACCTTAGCAACAAGCATCTCACTCGGCATTTCTTTGGGGCAGAGGCTGTAACTTTTGTCCTTTTTATGAAGCATCAAGTGTCACCTCACTAAGGAGGTGCGCCACAGAATAAATCATAGATACAAGTAGGAAAATGGCACATTTCTCTCTATAATTGCATAGAAAAATCCAATTGATTTCTTATTGCACAGAGAAGTCTTCGTGATTGGGACACTGAAAGCCAAATGCTGCAGCTTCTGCTGCCTGAAAAATCAATGACAAAATACTGGTCTCCAAAATCAGCTGAAAATTTCCTACTGACTGAAAGAGCTGGGGTCCTTGTAACTGAAATAAAGTTGCATAAGAACCTCGTTAGAGGAGCTGGCCTGGAACAGTAACAGAGACAGGATCTGCAGAACATGCAGAGTGTGCAAAGTGCTGCCTTTGCTTATCTTGGTGTCAGTGGCTCACTTAGCCATTCAGCCTGATACGTGTGTATTTATATATATATATATATATGTATATAAAATACAACTTTCAAAGCCAGTGGGAGCTCCCGTGGCTGGCACCTGCCCAGGCCCAGTGTGCCAGCTGCTGCCAAGGGTTTGTTGGAGTCACTCACACACAAGGGTAGGCTGGGAAAAGAGGAGCAGGGAGGGAAGTGTTTCCCCCTGCCCCCATTTTCTGCAGTTTGTTGGATATTTGTCATTATTATATAACTTTGTTTGGGGCTTCCAAAGTTGTTGGCACTGAGTTTGGGAGCAGCACTCTCTTGCTTCCACAGAAAAGGCAGGGGATGGTTCTGCTCAGGGGTTTCTATTATTTTGTTTTATAAGATTTTCTTCTAGGACATGTACCACATGTTTGGAGCAGAAATTGTTCCAGATGTGCTTGAGCTTAAGGCCTGGGCCTAAATTAATTGGAAACTTGGAGAATTTAAGATGTGGCTTTGCAGCCTGTCTCGAAAAAGGTTTTTTCTCCCCAAATATAAACGCTCTCCTCCAGATTCACTTCTGTGCATGATCCACCTTTTCATTTCAGGGTCAGTGTGGATAATCCAACCACTGCAGGCAAGTGTGGCCAGGCCAGCTGAACAGCCAGGGGCTGGGTGCAGACACAAGGAGGTTAAACAGTTTGTCCTCTGGTAAGGGCAAAGGGGCACAGTCAAAATGACAGCAATATCTTGGGTACTATGACCGACAGCCCAGTGGTCCAGGCGTGCTGTTTCCTACCCAAACAGTCATTTTACACCACTGGCAGCCAAAAGGTCTCAGTAGATCTAATCTCTCCCAGGGCACCACTGTAAATAACTCCTGGTTGGTACTGAAACGTTGAGGCTGAGTGGGTAAAACCGAGGTCAGGCTTTCCAGTATTACCCTAAATTGGACATTTACTGGCTGAAATCTGCTGTGCGATGGAGTACAACTCTCCATTCCACAACATTTGGATGCTTCTTGCTTTAGAACCAAGAGTTCTAGTGTTGATGGGTTCTTGAATCCCTGCTGTATGTGTTATGTTCATGTCTAAAACAAGGAAAAGGAAATAAAGATTCATTCGTTTACAAAAATAAAGGCTAAAATGAAGTAATGAATGAGCGGGGCATAACACCCCCTGCAGATTACTTGGAGTTTATAGTTCATGTGTGGTGCTTTACACAGCCACAAAAAATAATACCTGTGGCCTCCCACAGGGAGAAACAAAAGCCCTGCTGGTCTGCCCCGAGATCAGCTGGGCTGGGCTCCCACAGGTCTGCTCAAAGGGCCACCTCAGCTCTGGGGCTGCGTCTGCCCCGAGCTGGGAACACGACTTGGGCAGAGAACAACCTTTCCTGCAGGGTCCTGCACCTAGGGCAGCAGAGCAGGAGTTTTCTGGAGCTGGGTGGGATGGGACGG
>VZRE01013664.1:768180-831189 GCA_013396775.1 Cephalopterus ornatus | reverse complement strand
GATGGGATGGGGTGGGATGGGGTGGGATGGGATGGGATGGGGTGGATAGGATGGGATGAGTGGGATAGGCAGTGTCAAGCCATTGCGTTGGGAGCAGATGGGTGAAGTTTAGGTGTAGCTGGTGGCAGGGATGAGCCCCGTGTGCAGAAGGGAAAGCACTGCTCAGTCAGGGCAGCACACATGGTGCAACTGAAATTCCTGCCATCCTCCAGGGGAGCCGGGAGGAGCAGAGGACTGGGAGGGAAAATTCTGTGTCCAGCTCTGTACCTGACAGTCCTGGAGCTTCACTGATTTAGAGGCCTGAGCTCTGGTCCAGTCTCTGCCAAGGTCTCAGGGAAGAGGAGAAAAAGGCAGCTGAGTAAAAGTGGTGAAAAGGAATAAAACAACTTGTTCAACTTGCCCTTGAACACAGTGTTGAATGTGGACAAATCACCCAGAGAACCTTTCAGAGACATAAGACACCACTAAGAGGGCTTGGCTGGTCAGTCCTTCCTGCTCTGACAGACTGCAGTCAGTGTGTGTGGCTCTGGGGACTTATGTTTTCATTCCAGGTATTTGTGTTTACTTTTTCTTTTCTTTTCTTTTTTTTTTTTTTTTTGCAGGCACTTTGAATCACTCAGGGAGCTATTCGTGGGGCTGAAATAACATCACATCAGACCTTCTCACGGTTCTTCACTTCCCTGGGAGTCAAAACATGGTGGACAGACCAGATCTCACAGTATTTTTTGCCACACAGATTGTACCCAGGGGAAGGAAGGGTAGAAGTCCATTAAAAAATATAATCATAAATATAAATAATGAGGTATTTAGGTTTAGAGGGAGTTTCTGTGGAGTCTGAATACCCAAGTTAAGGATCAAAGGCTGATGGCAATGACTGTCCTGGTTCTGTACCTCTTTCCTGCTCTTCCCCAAGCTGTGTGGCTGAGATCACCCTCCATGTCAGTACTAAAAGCCACTAACTCAGAGCTAGATCCCAGTTATAAGCAAACCCTTGTGTGTCACTGGGTCCCTGTAGCTCAGGAATAGATCTGTGCTGTCAGGTAAGTGCAGGTTCACACCTGATCCCAGGGTCAGATGCTTCCATCCCTCACATTAATGCACAGACCACGTGAGGAGAGTGGGTTACTCAGACGTGTTCAGACACAGGAGGTACCTAAAGCTGTGGGAAATGTTTCCTATAATACATGACAGAGCAGTGTGGGTGGAACATGTGCAAGGCTGGACACAAAAATGCCTAAATCTGTTGTTAACTGCTGGTATAGACCTAGCCCAAGAAGTTCAGTCCCTCTTCTGCCTCCTCCCCCTGCAGAGCTGGAGCATCCTGGCTGCCCTGGGGTGAGTGCCTGCTCTCCCCTGTCACTTCAGGGTGCCCCAGTGCTCATGGCGTGAAGTATGGGGAAACACAGGCACAGCCCATTGCTTCCCTCGCAGATCCCTGCCCAGGAGTTCACCAGCTCACTGACTTCTGAACACAAACACCTCTTTGGGAAAAGCCACGGGGCCCGAGAGACAGCTGCCACCCCCTCCAGCCTTCTCACAGCCTCCAGCACGTATGCAAGCACTTCTTATTCATGCTGAATTCCCACTTGGAGCAGGAGTAACCTTCAAACACTCTTTTTGGCTTCTCCTTCATTTGGGCAGGACTTGCTTCACACAGGGAAAGCACCTTCAGCATCCTGGGCTTCATTACTGCTGTTTACATCCCAAAAGCACACCAGAAGATGTTTTAGTTCTGGAACAGACTTGACCAAAAGCACATGTGCAGGGAAGATGTGATGGATCCCTGCACCTCATGGAACTGCTTGAGTGCTGCTTCAGTGTGGGTTTCCAGGAGGATCCACTGGCTGCTCATCTCAGCTTAAAAGGGGTGCTGCAGGGAGGGTAAAAAGAACATAGCTTCAGCTTGCCTTGTTTCCAGAGCTTTCCAGTGCTTTGTTATAGAATAAAGCATGGAGATGTTTTGCATTTCAGGTGCAGCCTCAGCTGTGTGGGCCCTAAAAAATAAAGAATGAGGGAGGGATTTTAAGTAACAGGTAGCAAAACGGTTCCAGTGTGGCACTAGGTTTGAAAGCCCTTATGCACAGATTCATCACATTAGGAAGGAAGGTAAGAAAGCAAAGACTGCAAAAAAACCCCACGTTGGGCAGTAATTCCCTAAAACATGTCAAGCACTGGAATAGCTAGACCAGGACAAGCAGCACCAAGCACAGCTCTGTGCAGCTGAACAGGGGTACCCTGTGGAAACTTGGCATCATTTTGTGGCACTGGAACAGCACAGAGGGGTTTCATCCATGTGGAGCCACAGAGAAGCTAAACTTTCCAATGTAAAACAACTCCAACAGTTTTAATACTGTATTTTTGCAAAGTAGATAGGAAAAGTAAAGACAGTAGACTAAACAAAGGCAGGAGTGCTAGAACTAGATGAGTGAAAACGCAAATAGGGAAAATTTGAAAAATATAGTTATTGCAATATTGAAGAAATACAAGCATGAAGGTACTGGAATTAAAAATGTTTGTGATTAAGGTCCTTTTATAGAAAGTGACTAGGAAAAATTTAAAAGCATAACGGTAACATTATTAAGAGACTGGTGAGACAGGATGAGAGGAAATCATGGCAGGGGAAGGAAGGTAAGAGTGCATGAGACTGAAGAAAATCTGAGGAATCAAAGGCGATACACGGCAGAGAACATCTCAGTTTCGAATTGTTCTTTTGCAGAAAGGTGCCACTAAATTCTGTAACAGCCAGCCAAGCCCCAGCCTTCTATTCTTCACCAAACCCCTGAGAAAACACTGCATGTTTGTGCAGCTCCGCTTCCCCTGAACGTGTCAGCTAGTTCAGGATTGCCCCCCTTGTGAACATCTCACCTCGACCTTCCCCAGGGACAAAAGGACCTCAGCTTTTATGCCCCTCTCTTTTGGTTTTGCCCCCAGGTTTTATAAGCAGGGGGTAATCAGGCTTCCCTCTCTTTGGAGGCAGCACCTTTCAGGGCAGGAGCTGAAGCCACAACTCACTTCTTGCAGCCCTCTGAGGAGCTATCTGTGCATGGCTTTTGCCCACGTGGCACTGCCAGGCTGAGGGCTGGGCAGAAGTCCGGGCAGCTGCTAGATTTTGCTGGGGAGCCATCAAATTGTCCCTTCTTCTCGGTGTGGTGAAGTTCCAAGCCACTAACATTTTACATCACTGACACACGAAACAAAAAGCAAAAGCTCTGTTCTTAAGCAGCAGTTAGAAAGAAGAAATGAACTGAGAAGTATTCTTAAAATTTAGGAAATATCTTTATAATATCTGTTCTTCAGAAGCTTCTCTTGGAGTGCAATAACCCACTCTGTTCACATGCTCTGATCTTCACAGAGCGCTGGCAGGGGCAGAAACACACACCTGAGTCTGTGAGGAAACTGCTGGGGATAGTGAATCCAAATTCTATATTCTATGTTTGGGGGCTATTTTGCAGTGGATCCAACCCAGTGCACTGGACTAAAAGCTCACTAGCAGCTGGAGCCCTTTGACTGCACACCTTTTGGCTTAAATTTCCTTCAAAATAATGTGGTTTGCACACTGCAAGGCTGTTGTGCACTTCCAACCTAAGACATTTGGGAGACTTCCCTCAAAAGGGAATTATGAAAATGCTAATGTAAAAGCATCTATTTTATTTATAGCTGGTTAAGAAAACAGCCCAAATATACACAGTTTAGAAAAGGAAGGGGTCCTTGTCAGGAGGTGCACTGACATCTGACCCGTCTTCCCAAGCTACAGAAAAGAGCCTTCTTTAAATGCCAGAGGTGTGATTGTGAGAACACAGCCTCATTTAACAACATCGAGTTGTGAATATAAGAATGAATAATCACCAGTCATGCCAAAAACCACCTTGATTATATTCCCTACATGCAGAAATGATTGTTTCAGGCCTCATTCACGATGTGAATACACTCATGATGAATAACTGTTAACTCAATTGTTTATCTAGCAAAAATAGCAGACAGCTTGGTCTCTTCCTTGTTTACTGAAACAAATATTTCCATGAACAAGACAACAAATAAATTTAGGTTTCTCATGATGTGTGGCTTCCTGACTTACTTGAAATCTAGGAAAGCTGCATTAATGCTTCTTTCCTCATTAATTGTGTCTGTGAGAAGGAAAGAGTTTTAAAAATGTTTAAAAGGGGGAGGAAACCTTTCAGACTCCTGTATGGGAGAGAAGACTTCACTGAGGAGAGGAGTCTCTGTTGTCTGGGACTACAAAACTGAGCCAAGACTGATCTCCTTGTACCCTGTAAAGGCACGAGCTGGGATCTCTCCTCTTCCTCTATCCTCTCCCCACATTTTTACAAAACCTGTATGAATCTCCAACCTCTGAGACCTCTACTGTCCTATTGAATTTGGTTGCCATTGGCCAAGAAGTCCAGATGTTATGGAAGGTGGCTGACAGCTGGACGCTGGTACAGAGCAAAGTTTGCACGAGCAAATAAGCCTGAAGTTTCCAAGTACGTGTGTGGGGTGTTAGGTTCCCTGTTCCTGGGGAAATCAGCACTTGACTCCTTTCAGACTGCTTCAGAGATTCCAGCTGAAAGGAACTGTCCCGTTGCACTGGAGACACACAGATGCTCCCCCATGGTCATGGCACCAACCTGGGCACTGCCGTGCCCCGGCCCCTGGCAGCTTTGCTGCCCCGTGCAGCAGCAGGGCCCCAGCAGTGTGTGGATCAAAGCAGGAGGTCAGTGAGGGCAGCAGCAGCCCTGTAACCACCACACCCAGCTCCAGCATTCTTCCTTCTCCTCTGCTGACACTCCAGGCTCAGTCCCTGCATGTGACTCCCCCCCATCCCCTCCCCACCACGGCCTTCTGCTCTTGCACAACTGAGGCTCCACATTGCGTGGGCCAGTTTGTCACCCTGCGGAGTCCCAGTAAACATTTCCCCTTTTCCCCATCCTCCCTCAGCCTCTCCCCCCAGCACAGAGTGCACCCACCCAGCAGAGATGCTGGAAGCTTTCCTGTGCCCTGCTTCCTCCAGGGAGCTGCACAGGAAACGTGCTGAGAGAGATTTTGCAAAATCAAAAGGGTAAAGGTTGTCCCCTTGGATTTGTCATCGGCAAAGAATCACGAATTCATTTTTCCAAGGAGTTCTTGTAAGCTAAGATGAGAGTATATATAATTTAAAGAGAAGGAAAATTGGTGCGAAGCAAATAGCTCTTTGGAAAATCCTCAAAATGCAATGGATATCAACAGAATGTTTCTACCACTCTCGGGAAGTACTGCCAGCCCACATCTTTCTGCTAACTCCTAATGGGTCCATTAACTACTCCTAAATAATGATGGAAACCATATGGGTGCACAGGTGGTCTCTCAATAAATACCAAATGAATTCAGTATGATCACCATTAACACAATTAATACCCAGCCAATCTACAATGATGGAACTATTAAAATTAAGCGCTACTATATTTCCTCAGTCCCATGGCAATTTTACAATGGAAACAAACAAAAGACTAGAATTAACTTCTTTTTTTTTATTACAGTTATTTGATTTTATTTACTTACAGGCAGGTTTTAGGGTTCAATGTGATCTGCTCTGTCTTTGCTCTGTACATCTTGAGGTAAGCTTTGACTCTGAGATGAAGTAATTTTGGGACAAATAATTTTAAAAATAAATATTTGTTTATTTGGGGGGGGAGAAATTACATGTATTTGGGTGTTGAAGTAAAGTGCTTCCTACTTTCTGCAGCAGGCTGTAAACACAAGCAATGAATATGAGATTGCCACAGCTGCTCTTTTTATCATCCACACTGTGAGTTCATCACCGTTCTCTGGTGGGACTATCAGTGCGGTCAGCGTTATAATTTAATCTTTTTTTTATTTTAATACTGTTCCAGCATATATGGTGGTCCACCCAATTGTCAAAGGAAGAGGAACATGTTCACATGTGACCTTCTGTAGTGAAATGCCTGATGTAGGCCCACTGTCAATATGATATTCTGGCTTCCTAAAAAGGAAAAATTGTGCTTCCATTTTTCAGAACCAGAGCAGTAACCTGGTTGAGGTCAGATTCAGTCTCCATTTTCATGTTTCCCTTGAAATCACTGGCTAAGCTCCCCCGAGTTGAGCAAGGCTGTAGCAGTTCCAAAGCCTGTGTGGTCGAGCACAGGTCAGATTGAACACCCTGGTTTTCATCCATCTTGACAACCCATGAGAAAAAAGTGCCTTACTTTTTGAAATTTGTCTCCAGAGCCTATTTTATCTGAATCGCTAAAGCCTGGTTTGCTGGAGAAGACGCAAAGATAAAAATTTTGGATCTTCTAAGCCATGACAAAGCTGGTTCCGTTCCGCAGGGCAGCGGGGTCAGAGCAACACTGCCCGTGGCAGCCAACACCGAGTGAGGCCAAAGTGGGACCTGAAATCACCACCGGGGGTTTTGAGAGGAAACCAGGGTCTCACCAGTTTCAGGGCAGCTCACTGGGAGTTGCAGGCTCGCTGCAGCTCAGGCCAAGTTAAAGGAGAGATTTCTCAATGCCTGGGTGCAAGTCCTGTTCTGGAGAACAGAAGAGACTCCTTGGTGCTGCAGTGAATCAGTTGGACCCTTTCTTCTGTGGCTGGAGAGATCCCCAGGAATCTTGAGTTTCAGGAGGGACTTTTGGATCAGTTCTGCCCTGCTAGTCTAGGATTTCAACCTTACACTGTCCCTGGAGTGTTCGATTTTTGCAACTTCCCAGGAAGCAGATTGAATCTGGCAAATCAAGGGGACTTGTCCAGCCCCAAACTGCCTCTGATTGCCCTTGTGTTGGGTGTTCTTGGTATCCTTCAACAACACACCCTTATTACACCAGATTTACACCCGAGGAAGGTTTTCCTCAGAACAATCTGTGAGAGGTTTCAGTAAGCTGTGCACTTGAAACTTCCCTAAAGTTCTATGAAATATGTTACATTTGGAGCCAAGAGCCCATTTCACAATTCCTTGCTAAATTTTCTTATAAACTCTCTTGCATGTGTTGCTTCTGAGTGTTTCTGATTAACTCCAAGTATGGATGCTCTTGCTCTTGAAGAGAGAAGCTTGTGTTTCTAATTTGGATAACATAATTTCCAAGTGTATTAAGGTAAATAAGGACAATGCACTCTTGTTCCAGAACTCAGATGCCCGTGAAGTTATTCATCAATCTCTTTTTCATTTACATTCACACTTTACCTTACTTTGTGTTTCAAATGCAGATGAGACCTTAATTAAATAAAAATTCAGCAGATGGTTTCAAATTCTCTGTTCAATTTACATTTCTTGTACCTTTCTAAGTACTGGACTTTATCTTTGGAGCGAGAAGTATTACCATTAGACCCCTTCCTTTAAAAAAATGCATAATAATTGGTAGGCTGGAGCTTTTTATAAAAGATTAAATTGAATATTGATTACCAAATCTTAAAAGCCTCAAGTGTATATATATGTTTTGATAAATTCCAAAAACCTTGTCTGAACCCTCAGAGATTATCAAAACTCAAGTATGTACCAGGGGTCTGGTTCTTTTTCAATTAAAAAAAATATACTAAGAATTGGAACAATAGGCAGCCTTTACTCTTATGCTTTATGACATCTTTGATCATTGACAGGTCCAAGAAGTTAATTTGACAAAAATGCCAAATGACATAGGGAAAAACTCATTAAACATTTTTGGTCTCTAGAAATAAAGTTGCTGTATAGTTGTATTCAAGCTCAGCCAGGAGCTGAGTGACTGCAAGTGTGTTTTGTTCTATCTGAAGTTGTTCATTATTAAGAACGGTGAAAAAGAAAAGGAGAGGGATAAGCAAAATTACAGGATAAAAACCCTTCTATTATCTCTGAATCAGGACTTTTCCTATTGAATAAGTGAATATATCCCATCCTTCTCAGACTGGCTGTTAGGAGAAAATAATTTCCTTCTACAGCAGTTGCCTCCTTCAGAGGAAATTATGAAGGAAAGGAAAACACTGCGTGTCCATTTATGTGGCATTTGAGGTGCAGATGTAAAATACAAAAAGTTGCTGCTCTTTTCCCCTAGTCCCTTTGTCCCCTGCTCCCACTGTACCCACTGTTGCCCATGACCTTGCCACAAGCACACCGATAAAATTAGGCACCATTTCTCCTTCTCACATGAGTTTCCCGTTCAGCACAGATTTACAAGCCCACATATATTCACTCTGTCATACAGGCTTTTCTACCTCTGCCTTGCTACCCATATCACTGTATTACTCAGAGCTAACTCATAAATTGCTTCCTTTCGGCTTCCTTCCTTTGCATGTTGTGCAAGGGGAGCAGCCCTGCTGCGGGGCCGTTCGTGGGCATTCCAATTTTACACCCTGCAGCTGTGATCTCCGTCCCTGCCCGGCCTGCAGGCTTCGTTTGTTTATTTTGAAATAGCCTCAGCAAACGTGACAATATTTGTGTGTTTTGGCAGCCTGGGGAAAAAGGAATCCACCCCAAGCACTCCTTTAAAAGAGGTAACCCCTTCTGAGTAATGAAACCTTAAATAAAAAGTCAGCTGAGGTGTTACAGGTGTCTCCAGGAGCTGAACGCTGGGTGGGCACAGTGGGACTGACAGGCACAGGGAAACAGCATTTGGGTCAGAGAAGCGATTTGAAGGCTGGTAGAATCGAGTGTGGGTGAGAAGGGTGCCTGCAGGATCCAGCTGGGGTTTGCAGGCAGGCAAAGAAACAGCATTTCAATGGTGTGGCTCTGGTTTATGCTTGCAGTTACTGAAATGCCCTTATTTGTTCTGACTGGAAAAGTATTCCTTCTGAGCAGGGGAAACGTTATCAGCTCAGCTGTCCTCGTGAGATTTCTAGTATCTGTGTGTACATGCAAGAAACCATTTCACAAAGCAAGTTCCTCTTTTGGGATCATGGGATTTGAATCGCCTTCTGTGGCCCTTGATGTTCACAACATCTGGTGGTTGTATGTTTGAAGTTCCAGTTTGGACCTGCTCTGGGCTCAGATAAAAGAGGAAGAGCATGATGTTGCACTGAAGCAGGGTGCCTGGCATGAAATCTTGAGCAGTCACTTGTAGCAGGGAGTCGTGCTTTGTCCCTGTCTTAGAGGAAGAACACACATTTTGGGAGCTCTGGGACTCCAGGCTGCTCAGATGTCCAGACTTCTACCAGTGTCAGAAGTCTCTGAAAGATTCACCTCCTTCCTGAGACGGGATGGTTATAACAGTGTCACTTTTGTTTTGGGGAGGGGCAGAGACTTGTCAACTCTTGGTAGTAAATTACATATGTGAATTATAATTATAAATATATATATATAATACAAATTAAATAAACTGCACAGCAGAATGAGCGTTTGCCTTAATTCCAGCACTCCTCATTTCCCAGTTAACACAGGGCAGGCACACTGGAAAAAAATCAATGTTTTCTTCTTACAATGACTGTTTTAAGAGGACAGCCATGTAGGGAGCTGCTGTACATGCATTAAATGAGGATGAAGAGCTGGTTGACAACAAGTGAAATATTCTGTTGCTCCTTGTCCCATTGGAAGAACATCACTGCTCTGCATGGCTAAAAACCTTCCTCTCTCCAGCACATTTCTCTTTGGGCTGGTGTTATTTTGTGGCTGAAATGGCTCCTTTCTCACTTAAGAGAAGTGAGAACTCAGGGACTAGTACTTTATTCCCTGGCCCATGACTGACTGCAGTGATGGCCCACGATACCTGTTGTGCCTGATTTTTTTTCTTGCCAACATTTTATACCTTTACAATACCATCTACTGTTTTGGCTTTTTGATTACATGAAAGAAGAGGAGGGACCATGGGTACCTTATTATTTCTAAAAATAAAAGAGGTCACTTACTGATACTTTCACTAATTTCCATTCAGCCCTTGCCAGCTAAAATTCTAAGCAATTAAATTTGTATGAAAAGGAATGGAAAACAATAGGTGTAAACTGACTGATTTTGCTCAGTAAATGGCAGCTTAATTTTGGAAGCAGATCCATGAGAGCAATTATGATGCCAAGAGAGACTTTCAGAGATAAAAGTACATTATTTTTTTTCCACTGAACTTTTTCCATGATCCTCTGATGAAAACGTCACCATTTACGAAAAATAAGAGTATGCCAGTTGTTCGACCCTCGGAGGTGCCATCAGTGCAGATATGGTTGCATTTGCAGTGAGCTCTGTTGCAGCAGGAGATTTTGGGAGAGCCATTGATCTGTGGAAAAGAGGGAAGTGAAGATATTCACTGCTGGATAAAAATAAGCCACTTGAGCAAGCGATGGCACAGTCTGTTGTGGTTTGCTTTCACGTGATACCTTGAAGAGGAATTAGGGGAGAAGACAGGAAAGGCAAGGTAGGGCAATGGCCCTCGGAAGGACTCTGGTAAGTTCAAGGCAGCTTCTTTTCTTGTGTGCAAATCCTCCGTTCTGTACCACTGCCACGAGCTGAGGGGAAGAACAGGACAGTCTGTCTTGTGCCACTGCCCTGCACACAGAGCCCATGAATCACAGAAATGGCCTTTGGTCTGACACTGAAGTTTCAGCCGAGGCAGTTACCTCTGAACTACAGCCTGCAACATCAGCAGCACCAGTCCCCACCACCTACCTGCCCCCCAGCCCCGCGCGGCTGCCCCTCTGCCCCCTCTCCATCTGAGGAAAGACAAAACTCTTCACCATTTCTTCTTCTTCTTTTTTTCTCCCCCACAAATTAAAACTTGCCAGGTCTGCATCTTTTTTCCTGAACCGTTTCCCCTTTCTAATGTTAAAAGCATATGCTGGGCAGCTCAGTCCCATGCCGAGATGTAACTCCTTTCCAACAGTGGTGTTTACGTGGCTGTTCTGAGGGGTGGCAACAGCTCCAAGGGCACTGCAGGACGTTGTGGTGTGGAAGCTGTGTGTGAGAGGAGCAGGGCAGCTCTGCTCCAGGCAGGTGAAACCAGAGGCTGCCTCGCCAAACTCCAGCACACAGCCCAGCACAAAGTCACCGGCAGGAACAGCCCCAGCAGCCCTTCCTCTGGGTTCTGTGTCTGTCCCAGGGTCTGTCGGCCTTCGTTCAGCCCCCGGGGTTGGTTTGACTGTGCTGGCAAGGCCCCAAGGCCAGGCAGAGACAGGCAGCTGTTCCAGCTGCAGCTCTGCACCTTCCTGACCTGCTCGCTTGGCTTCCACACGGGACCTGGGTCAAACCCTCTTGGCTCAGAGCGTGAGCAAAGCACTCCGGGTTCACAGCCAGCACTTCTCAGGGGTCTGGGCATCTGCCCCAGCACACAGCACCCAGCACCCAGCACAGAGCACCCAGCACCTGGCACACAGCACCCAGCACCCAGCCGAGGTGCTCGCACCGAGCGCTGGGGCTGGGCACGAAGCAGCAAAAGGGGAATGAAAAGCAGCAGCAGCAGCAGGATTCCCTGGACCCCAGTGAAGTCAGCCCAACCCTTTCACACAGTGATTGGGCTGCAGGTGAAGCATTACAGTTGTATTGGAAACAGCTTTTATTTCCCAAATAGACATTCGAAGCTTTGATCGGGTTTGGGGTTTTTTTCCTTGTCTAAATCAGGGTGAAAGAAAAAAAAATGAAATTTCTTTGTAGATCTGTGATTTAAATATAAGGGGAAAGGCTGGGCCAGTGGAATGAGTCCTTATTTATGTTGACCCTTTATTTTTAAATGACTGTACATGAATGTGAATTTCAAATACGACTCATTTCAAACAGAAAATGGAAATTTCGCTTTTTGAAAATATAGCAACCACACCTATTATTTTCTTCGAAATATCTTTTAAAGACAGGAATCAGAAACCAGCCCTTTCCCACAAAAATGTCTTGTTTTCACTGAATTTGCATTTTTGACTGAAAGCCTTGTTTCAGAGTCTTGAAATTAGATCATGGTGTAGCAGCATTTATATCTAATTGGCCTCAAGGAAGAAGAAAACTCTGTGGGTGGGATCCATCTCACCTACTTATAGGTGTTTAGTCTAAATTAAATGTCAATAGTCAGGGGCACCTCTAAAGGGCTTTTCTCTCTATACTGGTCAGAAAAAGCACCTAGAGAGGTGGTTTCCACTTGATACCCACTTTTTCAGTGGTTAAAACTGGGTGAGAGAAATCCTATCCTGGCTGTTCACGCTGTGGCTGAGGAGAGAAGCTGAGCATCACAGCTCCCAGGATTTCAAGCTGGGGCACGTTGGGAGAAGAAAAAG
The DNA here is from genome assembly GCA_013396775.1 of Cephalopterus ornatus. NCBI lineage: Eukaryota > Metazoa > Chordata > Aves > Passeriformes > Cotingidae > Cephalopterus > Cephalopterus ornatus. Next base: position 819,051 of record VZRE01013664.1, on the reverse strand, counting down.
GAGCCGAGTTCTTCATCAGTTTTTCAAAAAGGAGCCAGATATTTTTAGGTGACAGAAAATAGAACAGTTTTACGGAGAACAAATGAGATGAAGGAACACTGGCAATTTCCATGATCAGGTAGAATTTGAAAAATCTAATTTTTTCCTAAACATTCCTTGGCATTTTTTTGCAATTCCTTTGCAATTTATCTCCGATTGTAGAGGAATTTTTTTTTTTTTTCACTTTTCAGAGCAATGTTTATTTTTCTGCTCAGCTGAGTTCCTTCCTTTTTTTTCCAGTGAAGTGCTTTAAATCCATTTGTAATGCTGCATGCAAGACAGGTAATATCACCTGCAAAATCCCCATGTGTGACTGAAGCAACCTGGTATGGAAATCAAAAGTGAGCACAACAGTGCATGCATTTGGCTTTATTGAATTGTTACTAAAAGGAATATGCTCTTTTTTATTGTGGTTATGCCTGTCCCTTTTTTCAGGGGTATTTGTCTGCTGTGATGTTTGTGCAAGGGGCAGAGCTGTAAGGCCACTTGCCCTTTAATTTGAGATGCAAGGCCAACTTATGAACAGAAATCTTCAGATTTCGTTTTCAGACAGCTACAGTGGATGAAGCTGTGGCCTGTGACTGGAACATTATGGAAAGCATATGCAGGAAGTGAACAGAGCAGACTGCGTGAGCAGCACACATTTATAGGACAACCTTTCATAATCACCAGGCAGAAAGTCTAAAAAATACCGACAGAGCCCATTGACCAAACCCTGATGATTTTGATGATCAACTTCCTTGAAATTTGTAGGGATAAATACACAAAGAGGATGTTACAGGACAGCTCAGTGAGGGCCTCTGCACATCAAAGAATCTCAGAGTCCCAGGATGGTTTGGGTCGGAAGGGACCTTAAAGATCACCCAGTTCCAAGCCTTGCCAGGGGCAGGGACCCCTTCCTCCAGCCCAGGATGCTCTGAGCCCCGTCCAGCCTGGCCTTGGACACCTCCAGTGCAAACCAATCTGCCACTGTGGTGCTTTCTATGCACTGAATGACTGATGCACACAAATTTGGGGCTTCCTTGTGTATATGTGGAGCATGACGGGATACATTTTGTAAAGAGTTCCCACAGGAAAAAAAAGATATTGGTGAACTACAGAAGGGCAGAAGTTTCTGCGTTTGTTTCGGTTTGTTTCAGAGAAAAGAAAGAGAAAGAATATTCCTTTCTGTGTAACAAACCAAACAGTGGTTTTCTGTAAATGTATCTGCTGTGATGGGTGGGGCTTCTCATTGCTTTTGTGTGGATTGCAAAGTTCGAAAAAACAGACTGGTTTTGTCTGCTGGGATTCTCCAAAAAAAGTGTAGCTGAAACTTAGATTTGTTCATGAGCTTGGAGATAAATGCACAGGTAAGAGTGTGAGGCCTCAGAATTAAACCAAAAGGCTACCTTTATTATTATGTTTTCTTGACAGACTATTTTGAAGTGTGCCTCTGCAGCAGGCATGCAAAGATTTTATTTCCCGGGACCAGGCCTAAGGTCCATTCTATTTTCAGGGCAGACACTTCGCTCCTATTCATGTTAGTGGGAAAGATTCTCCTACTTCAAGGGAAGAACAGACCCATTAGAGATCTAGAATATTATCTTTGACCCCCGATCTCCTGCAGCAGTGGGAGCTGCTGCGTAAGTAGGGTCAGAGTCAGAGCTGTTCCCTGCTGGTTTATTCTTCGTAATTCTGTCCCACAGCACCAATCTTGCTGTGGTACGAGACCATGGTGGGTTTTGACATCGCATTGTATCAACATTTCAGGGGATTGGTGTGGTTTTTTTCCCTTAGGGATGTCTCAGTGAGATTAAAAATGAGGGGTCAAACCTGCCAAGCCCAGGATTGCCTCCTAGAGGAGAGCCCATTGGAGATAAAGGCAAAGTTACGTGAGTTTGGGACCTGGCATGACCTACTTACTGGGCAGAGTTATGAGAATCCATGTCAGGACAGTTTGTTTTTCAGCCTGGTTTCTCATGGGAACGGGGCTTATGCAATCGTCCTGTCTGTGCGTCTGTGTCTACATCCTCCTCCCCTCCCCAATAACTTTTGGACTCGTTGCTCAATTTTAACCTACTCTGGCAGGGGGGGAGAAGTTCCATGGGTGCTGCTGGTGCTGGTACTAGAGATCAGCGGAGGAGGGGGAGCCTCCAGGTGTTCACTGTGGCAGGTACTGCCCCAGCACGTTTGTGTGGCTTCAGACATGAGAGCACCAAAATAAGAGCTCGTCCAAACGGCCTAATCTGAGTAAAAATACTGCGTATCTCCTTCTCCCTGGAAGCCAGGAGGCAGAGCTCTTGGAAAGCAGGCTCTGGGACATGCCTGCAGCTCCTCAGTGCTGGAGCAGAGCTCACTGTGAGTGCCACAGTGGTGGAGCACAGCACCAGGCTGTGAGGGCATCCTGCTTCCCCCTTTTTGGTCCTGACACTCAAAGCCCATTTCCTACTTACCTTTGATTTCTGTAAAACAAGGGGGATCTGGGAGGTTTCATTAACTAATAGCCTTTGAAACCACGTTGGGGGATGGCAGAGAAGCATCTCTGCTGTGATCTGATGCAGTGAAAGCAAGGCTAGAGGGGACAAGGAGCTGCTCTGGGCTCGGAAGCACCTGAGCAAAGGTTCCCTCTCCAGGGCTGAGCTCCTCATCTTCATCCTCACACACCCAGGGCTCGGCTCCCCACACAGCAAGGGTCTCACTCAGACCTAGTGCACAGCCTTTTTACCTCCTTGCCTTCCAGAAGACACCTTGCCAGTGCTGCCACGTGAACTCAGCTAATGCCAGGGGAGGGAATCCCGGCCCCACAGACTTCAGAGAGAACATTCAGTACAGCCACAGCCTTTAATGATGTGCAATTAAAACACTATGTATCTAACTCCTAGGAAATGCTGGGCTTAGAGAGGGACTGCTTACACTGAGCAGGTGCTAATGAACTCCCCAGATCACAGAGGCATCATTTCCAAATGATACCATGGATTTATTAAACATGCTATGGAAGACAAATGTTATTATATGAATACATAGGGAAAGACAATAGTTCAGGACAACTCCCTGGACTTCTGGTTCCACTTTACATGCATGACAACTTCTTTTGGCTCAGAAATAACAACAGAAGAACACAAATGAATACCTTTAGTGATTTGTGATCTCTTCCCATAAATTCCCTTTTTGGGGGGGAAATCTGTATTGCACGACAGCTAAACAGATGAGGAGAGGGAATGTTTCCTTTTATTCCACTAAAGTTTCCCAAAAGAACCTGAGGAACCAGTATTTTAAGCATCTCACAGTTAGATTAAAAAAGACTAATTAATTAGTGTGTTTTTTGGAGTTTGTGCAGGGGAAAAAAAATCTTTCTAGGACATAATCCAGAACTGTGATGCCTCTTGAGCTGAGAGTCAGCAAGTTTTGTGAAAGGGCAAGCTCAGACTGAATTTCTTCTGGACCTTCACCATAGTGAAGGGTTTGCTGAAAAAGCCTGCTTCTGTGTCTCCCTGACTCCAGGAATTAGAGCTAAAGTCCCAGGTGCATCTCCTTTGAGGTGATGAGAGCCTCAGTCAAAGCTGGATCAGCTGCAGGTGCTTCTCCTCTTTACTTGGAACTCTTTCTAACAAAAGCACTCCCCCCTCTCCTGAGCATCCAATGGCTCTCTCAGGGGCTCTCTCCTCTTCCTAAGTTGTGTGGACTTAGTGCAGGGCACTCCAGATTGTTTTCTCTGCTTCCCAACCGGTGCATCTCCTTTGAAGTCAAGGGAGCTACTGTGATTTTTTTGCCCCATTGAGATGCTCACTATGGAAGAAGTATATAAAAGACTACTGCTCACAGGGTGGGAGCTGCTGGTTTCCAGTTTCTCATTAATTTTTCACTTGTCTTCTATTTCAGTGGGTCTACACTATGCTCCACCTTTGGCACAGACACAAATACTATTTTTTTATGTGGTTCAGTGGGAGGAATGGTTTTGATCATTAAAAGCAAAGCAAAAATTATTTCAAGCAAAATTCCAGAGCCTCTCTGCATCCATTTATCTTTCCATGGCTTCCTTAAAGCATTGCCTACTTACTCTCTGGGGAATCTGTGCTCCAACTGTGTTTCACCACATTTACAGGAGCAGTCACATATGACCAAGACTAAAATTTAACCTTAATTGCCCACAGGCTGCTGCCATTGAACCCTGTTGGCATGTAGGAGTTTTACAGTGTTGAAATGAGCCCAGCAGAAACAATAAGAAAGGCAAAACCATATTTAGATGTGAACCATCTTTAAAAATATTAATATGCTAAAATCTAAGTGATGAAGGCTCACATCTCTTGGAAGAATGTGTAATTTCCTGTAATCACCGCCTTAAAATATTCCCGATCTGGACTTTGAAGCAGCCGAAGAAGAGAGGGGTGTCTGGAGAGCCCAGCGGTGCTCCTTGCTGAGGCAGGGCTCGGGGAAGTGAATCACTGCTGTGTGACTGGATCCCTGCCACGCGCCGAGGATCAATAAAGTTTTATGTACCTTCCTCGCAAGCCTCGGCTTTTGATTCCAGGTGTTCACATTAATCTGGCACACAATGGAAGGGAGAAGTTGCTATGCTTGCATGGAGATGGCAGCACAATCTGCACCGGCTTTAGTCAGCAAGAGCAAGAAGTTTTATTATCTAAAACAACTGCCCTTCTTGAGGCCTCTGTGCTGTTTGCAGCAGCCCACTGAGCACTGAGGCCAGGTAATTCCTCCAGATTCCGCGGTGTCTGGGGTCTTCAGTGCTCAGTGGCATCATGCCCTGTGAGGAAATCTTTCCCTGTGATCCCATCCCTGGCAGAAGTCAAACCAATGAACCCCCTGGGCACAGAGATGTTCAGGGAAATCACAGCAGAATAGGACAGGACATAAGTTCATTTTAGATCTGACTTTTACAAGAGTGTGACCTCAGAGTGTAAAACCAGCCCTCAGCTCTCCAGAGTAAATCCTTCCTAAGGACTGAAGAGTTTGCATGCTTTTGTAGGTTTAGGGCACCATTTTAACCCCCAGGGTTGTGAATACTCTGTTTAATGACACCTGCAAGTGTTAGAAATGATTACAGCCCTCAGACTGGAGTAACTGGGGACCACAGTGTGTGCTGCAAGCATTGCTCTGTGCAGCTGCCCTTCCCACCCAGAACTCCTCAGTGGAAGGCTACTGAGAGCCACCTCTCCTCTCCACGATCTCCCTCCCTGTGACGTGTCCCTCCTTGTTTCATCTGACATTCCTATCACCTTTAAGAAGCCTCATAGAGAAAGGGCCATGAGGTTTGGATGCAATTGGCATATGGATGGTGCTTAGGTTTTTTTAATACACAGTTTTTATAAGACTGCTTTAATGTTTGCCTTGGCTCTTTGATCTCCACTTGAAAAACGTTTTTCATGGAGTTTGTTTGAAAGCACAAATAATCGCTTACCACAACTAAGGGCCAGCAAATAGTTCTAGAAAAGAGAGAAAACCAAAGAGAATCCATGAGCTGACGGAGATGCCTTGAAAGATGTTTTAGAAACAGCTTGTAACGGCACATTTTGCAGGACTGTTCATCAAGTTAATTCTCCTGTTGCCTTGGCATTCCTGGATATGGTAATAACAACAAGGAAGGTTGTAATGGATTTCTAAAATGGGAGTGTTTTAATAGATTTTAGTAAATTACATTGTATTCAATACTGTAGTGTTGTGATATGACACACTGCAGTGAGAGATAAAGTCACTTGCAGACATAAGCTGTGGTTCAAAAATAAATATGATGATTCTCAGGAAGAATGATATTTAGCTAAATACGTCCCTGGAAAGGGAGCAGCCCTGAAAACTGTAAAACAGTGCTACTCTGGCCTGATAGAAACAGGAGCAGCTACAGTGGGTGGGGAGAGCTACTCCAGCTTTTCAGGGCATTTGTAGCAGAAGCCACTCTTGTCGAGGCAGATGAGCTGTAAACTGAGATACTCTGATGAAGGAGAGTCCTCTCAGGGTGACTCAGCACGACTAAAGGTCCCAAAAGCCTTGAGGCAACCTACAGGCAGGGTGAAAGCTGTCCATATTATCCTGCTGATCTTGTGGATCTCCATAATAGTCATGTGGGGTGCAGGTGTATGGAAGAAAGCTCATGCTGAGATAGGATTTATTACCTTTAAAATCTCTCAGGTCTGGGAGAAATCCCCCTGGCAAAGATGAACCAAACTGCAGAATATTTTAAAAATGTTAAAAGTCAATTCTTTCTGTCACTAACATTAAACTACTGTAATGTAGACTGGTTAATGATGGTGCTTCATGAAATAAGACATTAATCTCCACTTGTAATGCAAGAGCCATACAACTTGCTTCAGCCTTAATCTTTTATGAGTTATGGACTCTTCTGTGATTCATAAAACAAATAAATCACACCTCTGAGCTATCATCTATTTATTACTGCTTTTTAAATGTTCAACACAGTATAAAAAGGGTGTATTTTGCTTGCCAAAGGTTTTCAGCTACTGAGTAACATTTGGAAGCAGAGTCCGGGTTCTGCCTACAGCTGGACATGGGTTTGGTCTCTGTTCCTGAAGACAGCCAGCTCCCCAGAAGAGCAGCCACGGGGCTGGGTGTGCAAATCCATCCTATGCGTTCTGGCTGTTTATAGTGAGTGAGCCAGCTGACCTAAAACCTGACAGACAGTCCCTGGCCTTCCTTTTTAGAAAGAGACAAAGGCTGACCAGTGAATAGAACTGGCCAAGTTAGGAAGCCATGGGAGAATAAAGGGAAAGAATAATTTGGAGCAGCAAAAATCAGACCAGAACAAATATTGGAATTATTGGGAGACTTATTCAAGCCAGAAGTCACTGGTACTTTACCTTTAGCACGCTCTGTGCTTATTTCAGTGTTATTTTCTTTGCAGTAGACCCAGAACCCAGCCTACATCAAACCTGCTGGCCTGGGGGCCCGGCAGACCTGGGAGGGGTTTGTGTGCAGCCTGGCAGCAAACTTTGCACCCAATGTTTACAGTGAGAGAGAAAAAAAGTAAAAGCCTCTGGTTTTAGGAACCTTCTGTGATTCCATCTCTGAGGACAGTCCTCTTGGTTGGTTCCCAACCTGCATCACAAGGTTGGCAGTCTGTTTGGCTTGGCTGTTTCCAAATCCTACTGCTGTCAGCAGGGAATCAAATTCACTCCTTCCACCTCCTGCCTACAAAGACCGCAACAACTCCCATTGTAGCCACTGACCTTGGCCTTAGATTTCAAAATCTCGGTGACCCAGAGGAATGACTGAAGTAAACAAATAAAGTAAAACACATGCCTCTCGAGTGCAGAAGGCATGAAGTATATACTGCCTGAAACCGTGCCCGTATTTGTGCCTGCCCAAGAGGAGGTTTGTGGATACAGGGATGTGCTTTCCAGACATTCTTCATATTTGTCTTGCCGGTGACTTGCTTGAAGGAATTGTGAAAATACGGCTCTGTCAGGGCACTTCTGGTAAGGTAAAGTAAAAACTTGGTTCATTTTGGCTGTGCTACAACTCCAGCACTGACTGTCCTACTGCAAACCTGCTCTGTGGGCTGGAAAACTGCATGGTAATTGTGTGTCCTCTCTAATATCAAAACCCACTGTTTATAAACAGTGACCAAGTGCAATCAAGCCTTTCCTCTTGTCGTATGATGCATATTCCATTAGACAGCACTCAAGCCCTGTGTCATATTTGGGTAGTTTCTTTCTGTGAAATGCAGGTGGAATTGGAAAACTGGAGCTCAGTCCCAGATGATGCAGACGATATTTTCTGCTCCTGTTGGCAAACAAATAAAAAGATGTTTTCAATACAAAGGACTACTATAATAAATTCAAGAAGCACACTGGTAAAATGCAGTCTGTCAAGAAAATAAGTGTTTTCCCAGTAAAAGGGGGAAAAAAGCAGAATTCAGAAAAAGAGAAGGAGAAAAAGAAGCAGAATTCAGAAGCAAAGTTAGCAGAAGTTAGAGAAACACTCCTAAATCTCAGGAGGAGTAAAAGGCTGCTGCTGATCTATTCCTCCTCTTGTTTTTCAAGAACTGAAGGGTTTGGTGTGTAATGGTGTAGTGGTGGTTACAACTTTAATTTCAGTTCGCTTTTCCCTCAGAGATGTTTCCTTGCTCCACGTCCGTGAGGAAGCTGTCTGGGGGAAACTTCCACTGCAGATGCTGCTCTAACGTATTTACAGAAAGAATCACGGCTGCTGGTGTTAGAGCACCCATAGAGACTCACATGCTTTAACATCCGAAAGTGAATTCTAGTGCAGCTTCTTGTTTTCAAGGGAGCAAAATGAACAAGTGGAAAAATCTGGTCATTAATGACAGCAAAGCTTCCTATGAATGATCACTGCAACAAACCTCAGGTTTCCAAAGCAGCTGTTGATAAATGATGCCAGAAGGTGTCTTTTGGCTCGGAAAGCTGCCCATTTTCATAAAGATTATGTTCTGTAGCCCCTGCAATTATATTATACTGCTCTTGCACCACTCTGTGGAATTTCGCTTTTCGTTTCTTCCAGCTTCATGCAGACCCAGGCAGGTCTGGCCTGTTTATTAAAACTAAGCATCAATTTGTAAAAAGCCTCTTGATTGTCTAGACAACTAGTTGTGAAAGTCAGCTTTGTTTCGTTGGCTCTGCATCCCTGGGGGTACTGACACTGCTCCTTCTGTTCCTGTCTGTCAGTACTTACTTGGCCAAAAGTTTGTATTTTTTTTTTCCCCCCCTGTATCTGCCAATTATTTTTGTTTTGGAAACCAACTGAAAAATGTTTCAGTGCTGTTTCTTGATACTTTTTCTTTTTTAATAAATAAATGCCAACAGCCTGGAGCTTATGAGCAGCCCTACAGTAATAAAAGGATGTACACAGCAGGCAGTACTCAATTTGCAAAAGAAAAACAGATTAACATTTCAGGTTTCTGAGGGCTTTTTGTCAACAACAGTACATTTAAAAACATCAATCTAGTAGTAATTGCATTATCAGTGCATTCTCAGCTGATTCTTTGGCTGATTCCCTTAATATCATGGAATGGAGAAGTAGCTATGGGAAGCCTTTTTAATATATATAAAAAGTGAAAGCTTGGTAACAGTCAAGTTGATTTGACTGCATGTAATTCCCATTCCTGGGACTGGAATGACGTGAGTACTTGGGTAATGGCAGTAGAGTGAACACCCACAGCCAGGCTACAAAAACTGGTACCAAGTCCTATTCCTGGGCACTTTGACAGAAAGAAAGTTCATTGTAAGCTGACAATGAAAAAAGAGCACTTAGGAAAAAAAACCCTCAGCAGAGACTTTAAGGAAACACCACGGGAATATCATTTGCCCGGTTCTTTAGCAGATGCTCTCCAGTCACTGTTCAGGGATAATGCCACTGATTGCAGCCATGCAAAGAACACCACGGACGAGACGCTGCTCTCCTGCTCCGAATTCCTATGAGCCCCTGAGAGCTGCCAGGAGCACCCTGAGTGCAGAGCACAATCAGCTCCCGGGAACCTGCTGCTCCTGAATGCCCTCCCTGAGCAGCTGCCCCACCAGGCTCCCCGGGGACGGCTGGGGGCAGCTCTCCTCCTCCCAGAGCTCTCGTTTTGTACTGATAATACCTGTGAATGACACGGGAATACAGAGAGCCTGCTTCCACACTGCACTGGGCAAAGGCTTGAGTATTTTCTTATTTCTTCTTTACAGTTGCCCCAACTGCTGGGGGTTTTGTTATGCTGGTTGTCCCCTCTGGTGTCTCTCACCTGGTGGAGAATACACCTTTCTTTGTAAAATTTTGTAGTATAGAAAAGCAATCTGGAGTCTGATTTTATGCTAATTCACTTAGACACTTCTGATAATTTTGTCTTATGTATATTTATTAGGGTTTTTTTTTCCTTCTAACATCATTAGATTTGTTTTGAACTCGAAGGTCAGCTCCTACACCAGTATAAATCAATGTAACTACATTGATTTCAAGGATTGCAGCATCTTTCATTAATTCTTATTGCCAGAGATAGTGTAGTTGTCTCTGAGGAAGAATATATATATATATATGCATTTTGATTTCAATCACAAAGAAAAAAGAAACTTCTGTGAAGAATATGATTCTGTAGCATGTCATTAACCATGCAATTAAGGCCTAGTGGTGTGAAATGATCAATACAACAGAATCTCAGCCAGCCACCTCCAAAGATTTCTTTAAGTCCATGCCCTGTGCAGTTCCCTCTCTATCTTCATAAAGGAAAGCCCTGATTCTTGCACAAGAGATCCTACCATCATGTTTTTCTTACTAAGAAAAATGTGGTTTCCTTATCTGCTTGTACTCCATTAGCAACCTAAAGGACACACTCCCAAGTAAAACTACCTAAGTCTTACTCATTTTGATTCAATCACTCCAAATAAATTCCAATTGTTCATCTAGTTAAATTTCCCTACTTTTATTGGTCTATGCAGTGAGACAGGTAGACTCCTGCATTCTTTGAGCTATAAATTAAATATATATGGAGATAGAGAAAGAGAATTAAAGTTACGCAAAATGTTTCAGTGTTAAAATGAGAAGTTATGCCTTTAAAAATCATTTCTGTTGTAAAGGTGTATCTGTGGTTACACAGACATCTTTTCCCACTTTACAGGGAGTTCCCAGTCTGTGCAGCTCTGGAGCTTCTCTGCCATGCATGCAGAAAGCAGCTTCACCTGAAACCGATAATTCTCTCCAGGGAAAGAGGAGCGTTGCCTACAGCCAAAATATGTTTTATTAAAAACAGAATCGTCCTTGTCAGGTCACATCGTTCCCCCTGAACTTGAGGGATGCCGAACACCGGTGCCAGGTTTGCCCCGTGCTGATAACGCCATCCGTGGCTGGTGCACAGATAAAGCAACAGCAGCACGGGGCCGACACCTCCCTCTGCGACCAACATTTGCTCTCGGGTTTGGGAGATAAGAAGCATCGGTGCCCCTGGTTGAAAAGCACCTCAGAAAATGAGGTGCTGCACTTGATAAGAACAACCCTTCACGGGTCTGTGGGCTGCTGTGTGGTGGAGAAGAGGAAGTTCAGAACCTTAGGAAATGTTTTAGATACTTGTAAAATGTCAGATGTAGCATATATGCACTTCCCCTTTCCACGCTGATCCCCGCTGGTGCATGTCCAGCTGAGGCTGGGACCTCTCCCAGCACATCCCCCTCGGAGCCCCCGGGCAGAGGCTGAGGCACACGAGCAGCACACACGGACCAGAGGGCTCCTGAGCCTCGCGTTCCCATGGAGGAAGTAAGGTAATGAAAAGGAAGCCATAACCTGCCCCTGAATTAACTACTTCACAAGGCATGGCATTAAAAAACAGTATTCCAGTGAGCAGATGGCTTTGCAGCTACAGCCTGGGATAGGTCTGGTCTTTGGCTCTGTCTCCTGTTTCCCACAGCCCCTCTGGACCATGGTGTCACCACAGCCTTGTGTAACTCCCACACTGGACCCAGGGTCCCAGGGCAGCCCTGCAGCGTGGCCTCTCTTCCAAAATCGTTGAATTAACTCTCTCCTTGCTGGCTGCAATTCCCTACCTTGTTGCAAACAATAGTGGAATCATGAGACATAACAAGAGACCAAGATAAGAGACCTCAGGCCACCACAGAGCTTTGGACTCTCTAGTCCAGGAAAATATTTTTCCTATTTATTTTTTTGCCTGTGTCTAGCTTTGTATTTATTTGATGTCACATCAGTCAGCACGGTGAAAATCCCATATAAAAAGTCTTTACTATCCCTTGAATTTAAACAATCAGCTTTTCATAGGTCCATATTTTCAGTCCCTGGAGCTGAAACTGGTGAGGGACACTGTCGTCACTACTCACTGAGCTGGAGAACTGGGCCCATCAGAAAGTTTTCTGCCTCCAGTGTTTTCCCTAGGAAAACTGGACTGTCACTCTGGTAGTTCTGGAGAGAGGGAAAACTGTTGGATTAAAGCTGCACAAAGAACAGTCAACACCAGGAGCCTAAGTGCTATTCATTTTTCCTCTAGTGCCTTCAACCTCAGGGTAATTAGAACCATAATGCGGACATTAATTATCACAACAGACATAAGGATCTAAGATTAGATGTATTTTACAGAATGCCTCATGTCAGTTCCTAAGGAAAGGGGAGGCAGGGCAATGTTCCAGTGCTTCTGCCCCTGCAATCCAAACCGTGTTTCCCAGATCCGTGTTCTGGATATTTAGCATAACGTTTTTGGAAGTCTTCTGGCAACTTTAAAATCTTTACAGGTGCTATTATTGAGGTGTCAGTTGTCATGGAGAACAAGATAATATTTCACAACATAAAAATACCCCATAATCATCTGAGACGGTTGATGATATTGCTGCTGGGCATAGTCGAACTCTTCTTCACATCACTGAAGACTGAGGCTTTCCCTCTGCTCCACACAGCCCAGCTATAATCCCTCCTGATTAGAGCCTTTTCTCTCTGATGCTCCCCTTTGTCATCCACACACAGGGAAAATTGTTCTGTGTTGAGTTCCGTGGTTCGTGCCGCTTGCGCAGTTGTCTTTTTAACGTGGAAGCAAAGCTGTCTGTGCCTGAGCAGCAACAGGATTCTGACTTCTAGTAAATCTTTGATTAATGAAGCTCAGGTAAACAGATTAGTCATTAACCTTTGCTTCTCATGATCAGATTACTTATTGATGTAGAGTGGCTGTGCTGCTCCCGTGCTGCCAAGGATGGGAATCTTGCTTTCCTTCAGACTTCAAGAATCTTCCCACCATCTAAGAGGACCTCCCTTTCAGGATGGGGAGATTAGGGAGCTGCTGCCCCTGCAGGGAGTCATCTCTTTCCTATGGGATCTCACTGTGACCAGGGCACTTAAATGTAAATATTTATAGGTTCTGCCCCATAGCAGTGTGCCATTTGTACCTCCGGCTCTGTTCCAGCCAGGCAGCCCTCAGTGAGGGCAGCTCTGCTGAGCCACAGGGGAAAGACACACAAACTGGGACAAGTTTCTTAGAAGAATGGTACCCTGTGAATCCATGGCTGTGCAGGACAACTGCTTAAACCCTTGAGAAAGGCCAAATCTTTGGTCAGGATCGCTGCCCATCTGGAAAGGGTTTGCACCCTGCCTGGCTCCCAGATGAGTTCCACCAGCTTCCGTGGGTGCAGAGACTCATCTGCTGGAGCGGTGGAGCTACATTCAGAAGAGGGTCTTGTCTTTACATGGCCTGCAAATTGAAATATGGGAAGGTTATGTAGGACTAAAGAGCAGGAGTGACCTATGCCTACCTGCAGCCTGTAGAAGCAGAGAGGGAATTCCAATCACATATTGATCTAATTCATCAATCTCTAACACAATGGATTATATTTAAATCTGCAGACATTTACACTGCATTCACTGTCTTGAATGCAAAGAATTACGAGCAGAATAGATAGGTGAAGCTTCATGTTTTCCAGCTGATCAACAGACTGAGCTCCATGTTTGCATGTTCAGTTTTGCATCTTGTAAACCCCTGTCTTCACTCCCATTTCCAGTCCCAGGATCCCCCGTGCACATAGCTATTAGCAGATGGAAATCTAGCAACCTGATCTGTAGGCCCAGTTGGGTAATCAAACATTTAATTACTAACAATTATCCATTAATGCTTATAAATTAGGTTGCCCAACTACTTCTACAGATTACAAATATTTGCATCTAGACTTGTCTGCAAAAATGGAAGATGCACGTGAAAAGCTACACTGCAATGTGCAACGCTGCCATTTTCATCTGGACTCTTCAGACCGACAAGGAAAATGCAAATATTTGCTGCATCACAAAAGTATGCTGAAAATTTGAAGCTGAACTTGAAGAAATCATGTAAACTACATCCCACATCAAATTCCAGGCTTGCTTGATTTCTCCCATATTAAAACTCTTTTTCTTTTTTACCCTTCTCTCTTGCTTCTTCTTCTGGAGTTCCCAGCACCTTGATTAAACATTTGCCTCCAGCCCAGGCACATGTATTGGTCCAGAGGGCTTATTTTATTCTGAGTTACTTCCTGATATTAATAATGATTTTTTAATGACTCATCATGCTTCTAGGAATGTTGTTTATTAAAATAAAGTATAATAACGTGATGATTTCAGGTAATACTTCAGAGATGAACGTGTGCTTTCCACTCACACTCCCAACTAGGAGAGACTAACCCTCTCCAGTAAGAACACACTATATTGCTGTGCAGAAAATGGAAACCAATTCTATAAAAGGGCTCCAGTTCCCATCCTGGTAAGTAGGTTTGGCTTTGTTATAAAGGCCTGTTGCTGCTGTCTGTTCTGTTACAGCGATGTGGTTACGATCTTGCCCACGACCTCTCCCTTTGCTCACCAGGGAAATGTTGGAGTGGTATTGCCAGCGTTGGGACTTCAAGGCTGCATTTAAACTGGTAATTCAGCCGTGTCTGGAAGTGTTCCCAGGACTAGAACTAAATTGTTTATACAGTCAGCTGCTAAGCTGCTCTCTGGCATGAGTTTGGCCCTTCTCTCCCTGAGTGGACTCTGGTCCCAGCATGGCCAAGGAGCAGTGCACATGCAACTCCCACTTTTTTGAGAGGATAAATGACTTTACTTGCATCCGTGCTGTCCACCTGCTGCCTTTGGTCCTTATTCCTGGGTGCATTTTATTTACCTGATGAGGCAGAACCAAAATGCCTTGATCTCTAATGGAATGGATATTGGATATAATGGATATAATGCCTTGAATGCAGTACCCAGGCAAACAATTTCCTTTGGAGAATCACATCGATTTGAGGCAAAGGTTGCACATGGCAGGGACCAGGATTAGCCACCTTTTATATGCAGTAAAACGTGATACATATGCAAAATTAGGCTCCCAGTCAAAATTTGAGCACAATAAAGATAGGGGAAGCAAGGTCCTCAGCTGAAAACTAATGTCCCTTGTTGCAGTATCAGGCTCAAATATTGTGCCAAGGGAATAGTGCCAGTAAGAAGAGGGTGAGACGGTTTAATGGGATTTTAGTAAAATATGATATATTTTTTTTAATTTGCCTGAGTGTTTTACTCTTTTTAAGTAACTCTGAAGGGATCATCTAATTCTATAGATAAGCCATGTATAGTCACCAGCCCAACATAAATTAAATGAAATGCCTGCTGAACACAACACTTGCTTCTGCTGAGAAAGAAAGAAGTTGTTCAAGGACTACATACTTTCTCTCTTTTTCTCCCTCCCCTGGGGTCTCCCTCCCATCTTTTTTTTTTTTCTCTTCCTTGATGCCCAAGATGGTTCCATTACTCTTGCAAATATTAATTCTTAATGCAAACAGAATGTGTCAGGTGCAGGAGGACGTAAACGGAAAATTAATTGAAGAGCAATGTGTAGACTTGTGTCACAGGGTGTCCTCAGCATGCAGACTCCAACGGGGGCCAGCCAGGGACTTGCTGCCCCTCAAACCCCCCACACGGGGCACAGGGCTGGGCTGCTGGCACAGGGGGTGAGCACTAGTTTTTTTAGCAATAACCAATTCCCCTTTTGGGGGGTGGTTGTCACAGGGTCCCTGTTGCAGAGCAGGGTTGCCTGCAGAGCCAGGGCAGAGCCCGACCCAAACCCCGGGAGAGCACGAAGCAGAGCTTTGTCACCGTCCTCTTCCAAAGGCATCGGTCCCATGGGAAGGGGCAGGCTCCTTTCAGCTGCAGAGTGCCTTTGAACCTGCTCTGGGCAGCAAAGGTCAAACCCCACCACGGACTGAGCGCTGCTCACAGCCGTGAGCAGGACCTGGGCTTGGGTCTGGGGCTTCGTGCCAGCCTCTGACAATGCAGAGAACATAAATGGATCGATGAATTCTACTGCTTTATCTGTTTCATAAATTGTCCACAGATTATGAAGCTGTACAAATCATTGGCTACAGATGCTTTGTGAAAAGAGAAATTTCTTGAACAATTCATAACAATTATTTGTAATCTGTGTTATTTTGACTAGACTCTGTTGATGACATAGTGATTTTTATTTATTTTATTTTGGCTCATTGATTAGAAGAGTTTTAGATTTCTGAATTGTTATATTTGGAGGTAAGAATTTAGAATTTGATTTCAGTCAATAGACTTTCAGTCCAGAAAAGATAAGGGTTCACTCATTCCACATCCTTACACAGCACAGGCCAGAGGTTTCAGGCAGTTCTCTCCCCACATACTTTGATGTGTGAGTACATTTGACAAAGCTTTATCTCCTAGAAAATTATTCAGTCTTTCTTTCAAGCCATATAGAATTCTCCTGCTTTCAATAAA
This sequence comes from Cephalopterus ornatus, assembly GCA_013396775.1. Lineage (NCBI taxonomy): Eukaryota > Metazoa > Chordata > Aves > Passeriformes > Cotingidae > Cephalopterus > Cephalopterus ornatus. The sequence goes on along the minus strand of VZRE01013664.1, from coordinate 802,839 downwards.
AACCCCAGATGTTCCCATGACTTCCCTCTCATTAAAATAATTTGCTACAGTATTCCTGGGAAACTAATAGAAGTAGTTGAGAATACAAGCAGAATTTGTAATGAATTTACACACACTTTTTAGTAGTTTTCCAGCAAACTGGTGGAGGTCTGGGGCTGTTGCTGCTCACTTCTGTCCAGACTCGTGACACCTGGTTTGGTGACACCAGCAGCCTGACCCTTTCTCTGGTCAGAGGAGAAAAGAAGGTGTCCCGGGTGGGTTGGATTTTCCAAGGCTGGACTCATTCCTGACTGCAGTGGGAGTCTGGACAAACCAGCAAACCCAAAGTACCTCACCTAGATATTTGAATTCAGATGGGAAACACCCTGGCTCTACTTGCTCGTCCTTAGGGTTGGTTCTTGGAGAGAAGGGACAGGGCACAATGCTGGAAACGTTCAAGAAAATCTGTCCCCCATCTCCAGCAATTCTTACTGGTCTTTTCTGGTACCACTGAGGTTTATTTTGAAGAAGCCATCAGGCTCAAGGTTGCTTCCACTCTTGATGAAACTACAGCTCTATTTCTCAGCCTTATCATCAGCATCCTGAGTCTTTTTCTTACTCACCAGGGTAAAAGGGATAGGTCAGATCTTTAACAAGCACAATATTAAATTTCTAAATCCTACTTTCTCTCAGGATTTATTTGACTAGATAATTTCTATTTATTTTGGACACATTCTGAGATCATGCCAATAGAGATTTGTGGAGGAAAGTACAGATGATGCAAAGTATTTTGTTTTTCACTCTTAACCTCCCCCTGATCACCACCGACAACAGACTTTCTGCCTCCTTTCACATTTCCATTTTCTCTTTTCCCCTCAACACTGTTTCTCTGCACTCAGCATCTCGAAAGCAATGCTGTAAAGTCTTCCAGTAAACGTCTCATTTAAAGAGTGAGGAAGCCTGAATTAAATAGGGCAGGGACTCTTGCTGGCTGAGTTAATGGAGATGTCTTTCAGTGAGATGTCAGCTGCAGACAGTTCAGCTCTGTCAGAGTCGTGACAAACCCTCCTCCCACGGTGTGAGTGTATGAACAAGGGGCTGTGGGAAGGTGTGTGATGGCCTTTGCACTGGGCTGTGGCTCATTTTGAGGTGTCTTCTCATAACTCAGGGCCACCACAGCTTATAACCTCATAGAAGTGAATGAGAACAGCAAGAAAAGCGAGTGCTGGAAGCAGGACCAGCTGTCATTGACTCAAAGGCAGAGCAGAAAGCCCATCACCTTGGTCCAGCCTTGTTAATAAATCATTTATGTCCCGCAAGCAGTGGACAATATGGATGTGTCTACATGACATCTCTAGAAGACAATCTGGCAAGTCTGGAGTGTGAAATGATTCTAATTGGTGTGACTGAAGGCAGAATACGGTACAATGTTGTCCAGTAGCTGAACATTTCATGATCATAATGGTCCTCTCCAGTCTTTAGGGAAAAAGCATCTAAGAGTGGATGATGTACTGCTAGTGCTGCATTGCAGTTAGAACATTGGAGCTACTAAAAATTAGCACTGCTCTGGAAACTTCCAAAATCACGCAAATTTGTACTATTAAGCAATCATTATGGTAATGGACAATTTCTTTCGGTGATATCTGCCATAACTTGGCAATTTCATGAAATGTGAACATTTCAGAAGTAGCAAAATTTCTGTCCTTGCTGGAAAAATTTAAAACAAAAAGGTTAATTAAGCCCAAGCTTTCTTTTCTGAAATACATGCTCTCAGACCACCAGCACACCCAGAAGGTTCTTCTAGTAATGCCTTTTTTGGTGCAGAAAACCATCTTGTGTTTTCAATAATGATTCCAGCACGAGGAGTTTCCTTGTTTTGACAAAAGGTGTTCCCTATATGTTTAGAGCTGGGTTGGAGCCTCCCTGGTGAGGGGAGCAGACAGGGCAGTCCCACAGCTGTCCCCGCTGTCAGAAGGGCTGGAGCTGAGGGGGAAGCAACAGCACCTTTCTCTTCCCTGCCCCTGCCCTCCTCTTCCCCTGCCCCCTGTGCCTGACCTGGGCACCAGGAAACCTGCCCCCGGCTGCAGGTTGTTCTGCTGTTACCCTGCCCCAGAGACAGGCAGACAGACTGACGCTCATGACACCACTAACATACAACCACGAGGGTCTGAAAAGCCAGTGAGAGTGCAAACACAGGCAGAACACGCCTGCAGTGTGCTCAGGGTGGATCGCCCAACACCGAGGGAAGCAAAACACCAAAGTTACGCTTCCGCCAGACAACAGGAGTGACTTGGCACAAAAAAACAGGTTTAAAGGCTACACTTACCCTTCCTCACCCACCCCTCTGTCTTCTCCTGACCGCAAATAGGTTGTGATTAAATCTTCCTAAACAGGAAAGAAATACTACATTTAGAAGTTTACCTAAAAATGTAAAGAGATGTCAAATGGAAAATGAGAATGGCACAGAGGAGGAACAGCTTCCCAAGCCACACAAAGGTGATCACAGTTCACATCTTACCAGAAAGGTGGGATGGTTCACACCTGGAAGAGTGTGAGCAAGGTAATGCCCGGTGTCTTCCTCATGAGGTTTCGTCAGAGAAGCAGGACTAACTCCCATCACCATCCATTACTGAATTCCTGAAAAGAGTGGGTTAATGGTTCACAAAAATCAATAAAAGATTGCTGTGATGGGAGAGCCATCCTGGAATGACAGAGTGCTTTTTGCTGCCAGCAGTACTCTTACATTCACTAAGAGAGCAGAAGCTGTGATGCTGTGTGCCCAGGGAGGTGGTGGATTCACCGTCCCTGGAGGTTTTTAAACTGAGGTTGGACATGGCTCTTGGTGCCATGATCTGGTGAACGGACTGGAGTTGGAGCAGGGGTTGGACTTGATGCTCTCTGAGGTCTTTTCCAACCCAATCGATTCTATGATTCTATGATTCTATATCTAATTCTGACTTAAAGTCTCTCAAAGTCCAGTGTTCTCCACCTCCTCTACTAGTGACCAAGCAGGTTCTTATCCATCGAGGCTGGAGCTGCTGGTGATGTTAAAGCAAACAGCCAGGACTGTCCCTGTGTCCCAGCACAGCAGGGTTTGTGCTCCCTGGCTGAATTTCCTTGGTGTTGCCCCCCAGCAACAGCCCATGCAGCCCATTGCTGCAGAGTCCTGGGTGTTGACACACACACTCAGTCTCTTAGGGCTTCCCCCTTGCACCATCTGTCCTTTCATTACTCAACTTTTCCTGTCTATTTATGTATTTCTTTATTTTCTCAGTAATCTCACTAAATATACAGTGACCAGTACTCTTTAGATCTATTAAAGAAGGCTGCAGACATGGTTTATATCCTCACTTCCCACTTCAGACGACTTCAGGAGCCCGAAGGACCGTCAGAGCAGTGTCCCGCATATGACCAGGTCAGTGGTCGTTCAGGAGTTGCAGGAGCTTCCACAGCTAGAGAAAAGAACATGATTACAGCAAGAAAGCAGGAATAAGATCTCACACCACTCGAAGCTTGACTGAGCAACTCTGACCCCACTGGCAAAGCCTCCTGATGCACCCCCAGAGCAACAGCTCCAGCGCAGCCTTGGCTCCGGGGCACACACCAGGGTTTCACTGGGGACACCAGTAATGGATCGTCACCTGCTGTTAACAACTCCTGTGCAAACACACACTTTTGGCTATATTGTTTGTTGGGCTGCTTTTACCATAGATCTAATCTCTTCACCTTTGGCATTGAAAACGTGTTTTAATTAACCCACTAGCCAAACATTAGCCTGAGACAGTCTGATCATTTTTAACTTTATTTTCCTGAATGAAAACAATGCTGGCCAAATTTACTGTACACTGTCACCTTAATTACCTGTCTCAGACAATCCCTTTCCTCCTCACTTGCAGTTTATCACAGTATAACACAAAAACTCTTCCTCTAAAAAAAACTTTAAATGCTTCTGAGATTCAAACCGTAGATTGCTTGTGCAGCTATAATCTTAAAAAACATCTGCTACATTTGTGTGGTAAAGGAAGTCTCTTTAGAATACAGCCTTTGATTTCTATAAAAGACAAATCAGGCCACATGTTTTTGTTTTGAATGCTTCTCATCACAAGAGGAAATTTTCTGCAGCTTGGAATTTTGAAGGCATGAAAAATGTATTTATTTTTTTAAACAAAGAGCGTACATAAGAACATCAACAAAACTCCTCGGAAGTGTTAAAAACCATTCCAGTATCATCTTTAAAGAAACACTAACAACTGCCTGACCCACATTTTGATCTACCTCTCTGTCTCAAATTTATCTGGGTCCTATCATGTTCTTGATTTACACATATAACTCCCACTGACCTTTCAGACCACAGGAGCTTCACCCACCATTAGTTCTGGAGCTCCCAATAGCCCAGACACGCAGAAGATTAGGAGGTTTCACTGAGCTTTTTTATATTTGTCTCTCAAAGTAAGTGTGTTGATAGTTTGGTTTGACAAAGTGGATTTGACACCAGTGTGAATTGAAGGTATGAACTGATGGAACCTTGTGGCCCAGGGAGTCCGGAGGAGATTTCTTTTCCCTGATTCTGAAGTAGCTGTTTCCTAAGAAACTAGGGAAAAGTAAAAACTTCTATTTCTCCATAGGGAACCCTTCATTTTAGATTTTAAAACTGGTTAGTTGCTTCCCAATTCTTCCGCCTACATCTCCCCTCTCTTCTCCATGGCAATACTGGAAATGCCTGCACTGTTGGTTTTCCAAACCAACCACACTTGTAGGGATCATCTTTCCAACCACCCAAATGCTTCATACTCCGTTTCTCTTCTCCTCTTCATTCCCCCAGAGACTGACAAGGAGCTTTCAGCTAAAACCACCCCTGTTGTTCAAACCAAGGGTCCAGCTCAGTGTGGAAACACGTGGTTCCATGCTCCCCTTTTCCAGGGTCAGAGGAGTCCACGTGTCCCAGCTGAGGCCCAGGGCAGGAGGGGAGCAGCAGGGATGTGGTGCAGGAGCAGGACTCGGCTCCATGCAGTACTTACACCAGGAGCTCCTCTCTCTGGAGTGGTGCAGCTCTAGAACACAGTGCCTCTTGTCTTGGCAGAAGGGTCAAAGGAACAGTCAGCATCTCCCCGTTAATGAGCTTCTAATTACCAAGATTAGAAACTTTTGGGTTTACATGCTGGAAACAGGTTTTTGCCATGATTTGAAAGGGAAAAGCTGCAGTTCTGCGAAACGAAGACACTAATACAGAGAAACAATTACCATTAAATTTTAAAAACTCAGATCACCAACCTCATAGCAAATCCCTTACAGTTTTGGAGGTCTGTCAAACAGGTAAGGCTAAAAATTGTCCTGCTGATAGCAGCTGTGACCTGGAGCACATCCTTTCAAGTGATAACTGCTGTCAAAGTGAGGAGACAAGCAATGAGGGCAGAAAGGCACTGCAGTCGTAGCAGCTTGCATAGCTCTCACAATTTTTATTTTCATTCACTGGAAATACCTCCTTAACTGTCAATTATATTTTGGTTCATGGAGGAATTCTTGTTAAGTTTACTCATTTTTGTTACAGTCATTCAGTGTTAGCAGTTTTCACTCACCCCATGTTTTAATGCCAAAGAGGTATCAAAATTAAATATACAAGGCCCTGTCAACCTTAGGTGTTGTCCAGAGCTCACTGCAGTCAATACCAAGGTACCAGTGACCTCCAGTCAGTTTGGGGTCCACCTGTCTGTGACCTGTGCCTGTGGCTCTGCTCTTCCTGCCAAGTCTCTAATCAGCTTCAGCTTTAATATTCTGTGAAATACAGTATTTACCTAAAAGCACAGTAGACTCTGTTTCATCTGAAGATGTACTGCAAAAGGGGATAATCTTTCTTTTTCAAGTGGAATGGGCAAAGTCCATGGAGATAAATTTTGAAAGGTGGGAAGGTTCTGTCGTGCACTTGGTCATTCATTGCTCTGACAGAGGTATCAGGCCTTAAGCAGAGTGGACAATGGATCAGAGCCCTCCCCGAGCTCTCCCCACCCTATTTGCCCTGTAGAAATTCCTTACCCAGTCACCAAACCAAGTTCCTCCACTCCATATTCCTCTGCAAATCCTCACTGGAGTCTGCTGTAAATGATGGCAGATGTTTTTCATTACAGCAAAGGAGCCTCTTGTGCAATTAGAGAGACAGAGCTTTAAAAAATTTTTTTGCACAGAATAACTGTGTATTTACATAGTTGTGAAATTGCTTTTCTGATAGAGTCAGATTTGCAAAACATTTGGTGCATTTTCTTTTCTGTAATCGTGTCTTCCCCTTGCTCTGAGATGCAGCATTCCTTTTAAACAACTGTCTCCTCTCCTTAGTGTCCTCATCTGCATCACGCATGGAAAAGAGATCCTGGACTAGCTGTCCTTCCAGCATTTGTCCGAAGCCTCGAGCAATGCATGGAAGAGCTCCCAGAGGATTCAGTGGGGTTTGGCTTGGGTGCTCAGCTGTGGGTGCAGTGAGTAACCAACCCACTCCACCCTGCCCGGTTTCAGCTTTGATTAATGGGTGTGCAACAACAAAGATTCACAAAGCTTTTCAAGTGCACCAGGCTCATTTTTGGCCAAAGTTTGCAGTGTTTCAGGCAATTTCTGTAGAAACGTACAGAAAAGTTGGGGCTTTCCTTGAAGCTGTGGCAGCTGGGTGCACTCTGAGCTCCCAACTAAAAGTATGATCACAGGGGAAGCGGAGTCCTGAGCTCACTCCTGAGCTGAATTTGAGAGGCATACAACTGCCTGCTCTTCTGACACTTCCTACCCAGTGTCAGTCCATTCAGAAGTTCAAGCAATTCAAGAAAGTTCAAGCATGCATTTCACTTTTATTGGGGCAGAAATATCAGCTATGTTAAAACAGCAAATAGCCAGGATTCTGCTTTGCTGTGAATCTAGACCCCTTTTAAAAATTCTAACCAGATTTGGGGAAAATTCAGACACAGATTCACATATTACCATTGCAGTTAGATTTTCAGCTCTTCTTTACAGTTATGACACTGAGTTGTAATGTATTTAGCCTTTTTTAATATAAATAATCTTGTTTCTCAACTATAAAGCAAGTGCAGGTGGGGGGGTGTCGACTGTCACTGCAGGATTGAAAAGAGGGAGAACTGTTTCTGCAGCCCCTCACACTGGATGGAGTCCTGACCTTTGTCTCCCGTGTTCAGAGATGGAGAAGACATGAGTAGCTCCTTTCCAAAGAGCTCAGCTCCCTGTAGTTCCCATTATGACTCCATGACTCAGCACCTGACATGATCTCTGCCCCTGACACGAGCAGGGTGAAGAGAAGAGAAATACCCAATCACCCTCGGAGCGACGAGTCCTGCTGACAGTTAATTTGCCGACAGCATTCTGTGGCTTTGTATATTAATTAAGTAGTGAATTAATTCATTAATGTTGCCGACACAGAGAGCAGAACATACCTTCATTTCATAATGCCTAATTCCATTATCAACAAGCTGAATTCTGCCCTCAGCTCACCTACATGTTAGCACTGCTGACTCCAACAGATGCCACACGAAAACGGCCGGGGGCAGTTTTTGTTTCACTGTGCTACAGCCAGCCATGGGGCTTTTTCCATCCTGCAAGTAAATTTTCCTTCAGAAGCTTGGCGAAGTGAAGCCTCAGACACTTTTGGGCTCTTTGCCCAACTTGAGAACAAGGGGCACAAAAAAAAGCTCATTTTTCTCAGCAGCTACAGATTTGACTGACACGGAGGGCTGGTCCTATTAAGCTGAGATCTGGCCTGGGTTCAGTGTATTTAGAAGCCTAGTTACAAACACATTAAAAAAACTTAACAGAGATTTTGTCAACCTATCAAAGACAAATCAAGAGTGATTTCCCCGCTGCCTCTGTTGAATTGGGTAGATTTCATTTATTGACTCCAAGTACTGTGTGCTGGTAATTTTTCCCTCTGTCTTTCCCTCCAGAGGAATTTGACATGATCAGATCTACTCTGATGCTTCATAATCACATTTTCTTTCCCCTTCCCCTCTCCTCCTTTGCAGGGTGCTTTGAGTGTTGCTACCAGGTATAGAAGATGTGTATTTCAGAGGGAAGGGATGGGCCAAATTCAGAAGTGTGCTTAACAAACCTAACTCAGTAAAGTCTCCCTTAATCTATCCTGCCCTGCACTATCTTTGGCTTGTATCTCATAGGGGCCCTTGGAATGGCACCTACAGGACTGCTCAGGTGAAAAAAAAAAAAGCCTTTAAGCACAGCTTTTATGGGATGTGGAATGGACTAAACCCCTTCATCTTGATGCACCTGCAGCTTGATGGGCAACTTCATGGGATGGAGAAGATAAAGGATGTGAATTTAAGTACAGCATGGAAGGGGGTAAATGTGTGTTGGTGTAAATGTCACTTGCTGGCACTAAAAAACGATTGCAGGAAATTGCCTTTTGGAGGAAAATGGCCATCGTGTAGCTGGGGCCACTGGATTTCAGGGCATGCAGAATAAATCTGAGCAGGACTGCCCAAAGCATTCCCTGCAGTTCCAGAAGCACTCCTCATCTGGGCCCAGAGTTTAATTTTTATGTCATACTGATTTTTAATTTGCACGGCACACACTTCTCACTGTTAATCAGTGATACCTGCCCTCTGGGCCTGAGGAAAGGTGGAGAGACCCACACAGAGGCTGCCAGGTTCCCAATTTGGGGGAGAAACCGCTGTGAGCACCCTTGATCAGTGTGCACGTGTAAAGCTCGGCGTGACTGACACAGCCTGGCACATTCCCTGGAGTTTGCAGTCACATTTGCAAGGATTTTGAATGAAACCCATGTGAGCCTCAGTGGTTTTGGCTCTCAGGAGCCGGTCCCAGTGTAGACCACATCACGCAACTCAGCCTTGAGGGACCCGGGGGCCACAGAGTGCAATGCCAAAGTGCTTTTAGAGCCGTCGGCAGCCCCTCGAAAGCCTGCAAGAGCAGGAGCACACCCAGCTCCTGCCGGGTGGAGCCTTCCCGGCTCCTCTGCAGGCACAGGGCTGGCCTGGGGCTTGTTAGAGAACACAGGATGGCAGCAGCAAAGGGCCACCGGGTTCCAAGTGCCCAGAGGCACCCCAGGGTGCACGGGGGTGTTGTCCTCGCTGCGGTCCTTTGTCACCACCAGCCCTGAAGATCAGTCAACCGGAATGTGGTGCTGAAAGAGCATCCCCGGGAATGCAGCTCTCTCATCCTCAGCCCGGGGGCTGCAGGAGCCGAGGGCAGCCCGGAGCAAGCCTGGCACCCGTGTCCTTTGTTCTCTCCCCTTCCTGGAGGAGAAAACCAAAGCTAAGCAAGATTTAAGTGATGTGCTCAAAGTCAGACTGTGATTCAGTGATCAGCTGAGAGAGCAGACGTGCTGTGCTAGCCACTATTCCTGTTTCTCCCAAGTTAATGTGGATGGATTTATTCAGTGCATATTTATTTCGTGGGTTTCTTTTTTCATGACATTTCCTCAATTTCTTGACTTACAGTTTTCATTATTGTGAAATTTGATTACAGAAACCAGGCAAAATCGCAGAGCAAGGCATGTTTCCACCATGCAATTTCACTCCAAAGCAGCCCTGTCTCAGCCTGAGGAGTGCATGGGGAGAGGATCGATTCTGAATTTGCCAAGTGACAGAATCATGAGAAATATTCTGATCTTATTTGGATCCCACCGAGAATATTTCATAGGCTTGAAATGCCTGCTAAGGTCTTTTTTCTCCTTTTTACCTGATGTTCCACACAGCGAAATAGTTTGGGAATGAAGGAGTTTCTGGATCCTCAGTGATGTGAGCTGCTTTGTCCTTTGCTTTCTGCTTCTTCCTCAGCACCCGCTCGCTCAGATTCTCCCTGATCAGAGCAGGGCGGGCAGGATACAGGATACAGAGACTCTCACAATGTCAAAATGTAGCATGCTGGCCTGCAGCAACTCTCCAATTTTTCACATTTATGTGACACTATAAAAGTAAGTAAGAGCCATGATTTTATCTCATGCCCTAGCAGCTAGAATTTACATAAACTTACAGAGGTCTTGAAATCACAAATGCAAAGTGAAGTATTGGGGATCATTAAAATAAATCACAGTCACAGAAGCCTGAAACTCCACTAAAAGCTCTTTTTCTACAATCAGTCTGTCTGGTCATAGAGTGCAACCAGCAAACAGTTTTGCATTCGGTATTCTGTAGATCATGTGAATTACATCAATCTCTATTTTTATTCTACAATCTCATATTTAATATTACAGAGTTACCTCCATTAACTATGTTTAATTTGGCTTTATGTTTGTTTATTTTCTTTGTCATGTCATTTTTTTCCCCCTTGTTAGTTTTGTTTGGCACTTGTATAATAACACTTTGGAAACATTAACTAATTAACCTTCTTAATGCTCCTGGGAGGTACTGGGGGCTACGTCAGCCTTACCCTGCCTCCCACCTCATGATGCAATAAGCAGGAGTTGTCTGATTTGCATAAGGATGAAAAGAAAATTGTCTGGAACGAGACTCAAATCTGGGGTTCCTAGTTTGGATTTTTTCCGTTTCCCTTTTGTACTGGGATTACTTTACGACTGGTTGGTTGTTCAGATTCAGAAGGAATGGCACACTGAGGGGTTGTACCCCCTTCCCTGAGCTCCTTGTCCCTTGGTACAGGCATTTGGGGCACCCCCAAGGCAAACGTGCAGTGTTACCATCCCACCCAACTGCATCACCACCACACAAAGAACAAAAGCTAAAGCTTGTATGACTGATCCCTTTGGCACCACAGGTACTGCTAAAAACACAAATATCACATTTTCTGGTGGATACTATGCAAACCTCTGTGAAAAATGGTCCTTACCTTCAACAGCCCACAAACTCCTCTGTATATGCACCTTCTGGCTGAGTACTGAACCCACTACCAACTGCCAGAGAACTACTGTAGAATCATAGAATCATTTAGGTTGGAAAAGCCCTCTGAGGTTATTGAGTCCAACCATTAACACTGCCAAGCCCACCACTAAAACCAAATGTCTGGGCCAGAGAGACAGCATTGGAAAAGCAGCTTTTCCAGAGGGTGGCTGGAAGGGTAATTACCTTTGAGGCTTTGTAGCTGGGAGAGGCAGTAAATAGGCTAATGTTATCAGAGGGAGGAGTGAGAATACGGTTAGGTAAATCAAGTCAATCACAGGGATGAAGGCTACCCAGGAAGCCAACTCCCAGGAAGCACAGTGTCAGAGCAGTGCCTTGGGAAGGAGGAGAGATAGTTTGTGCAACAGGGAGTGGGGGAGGCGGTGGGAAGAGTGAACCCAGTGGAGCCCTCGGGTGCTCTAGGGACCCCATGCCTTGCCCAGGGGTGTGTGGCTCAGAGCCCTGGAGTGATGCAGGAGCAGGGAGGTCCAAGAACTTCATGGAAGGCTGGAATGGAGAAAACCAGCCTGTATGTGGGGACTGCTCCTGAAACGGAGAGGGTTCAGCACAGCCACCTGGGCTGAGAGAGCCAGACACACCCCAAGCACCCGGGCAGCCCTGCACTCCCAACCAGGCCACTTCCACTGCAGGGTTTGTTCCTTGGCATGAAAAGGGCGTCCCTCTTCCGCAAACTCTTCCAGTGAACTTGTGTGTGAGCATTTCTGAACATTTCAGCATCAGCCCTTAGCTGCCAAGTCCTTGGGTTTGATGATCCTCCTACATTCCCCTCTGTGCTCAGGTGTTACCAACCAGCCAGTGAGAAATGCGAGTGCCCCAGGGCACTGCAGCACTGGGACAGCTTCCCACAGAGGGGCTCCTACAGCAGGGGCAAAGCCAGCTCAGCTGAGAGGGGCAACAGAAGGGATTCAGCACGTGTCTGCCAGCATTGTAACTGTGGTGGACTGGGCAGCCCTGCCTGCACCGGGCAGCCCTGCCTGTGCAGCAGTGAATCACAGCACTAACCCCGTGCAGGCTCCAGCACCGCTGCCTCATGTGCCAGCACGCACTTCAGGTGTTCCCGACTGTTGGGATTGCATGGAGAGGATGCGGAGTGCTGCCTGTTCACTGCTGTGATACCACTGCCAGGCCTCAGCAGAGCCCAGCTCCTCAAACCAGAGTCATTTCTGCTTGGGAAGGCTCTTACCAGGCCCTTCTCTGTGTCTGACTTTTCCAAAGAGGAGGAGGGTGAACTGGGGATCACGGGGGACAAAAAGGGTTTTGATGGAATATACATGTGTGTGAGTGGAATACATGGCTGTATAATGGAAAAGCACAGTTTGAAATGTTTGCGAAACAGGCCAGTGGTGGGCTGAAATGTCAGCACTTCTCTCCTTTTTATGTGGTAGGAGAATAAGATTAAATTCCCCTTAAATGCCGTAGTGGCTTCTGCCTTATTAGAATCATCTCTCATAACATTTTTAGAGTATTGTGTGGAATCCACTTAAACGAATCCCCATGAAATGAAGAGAGCTGTTAGAATAATCTGGCTCTTGTGCAGTGGGCTCTGCCTTGCACAGCAAGGTTTTGCTGTGTGCTTGAGAGGGAGAGCAGGCACCAGCTTCCCAGCTATTCATATTTAAGTATCTCAAAAGGCACCGAGATACTTGCAACAATATTGTATCACACTGCTATTTGAGCAAGGAGAGAAAGAGCTTTGAATAATTAAAATCAATTAAAAGGCTAAAGGATGGGGATTCTTCTTGTCTACTGAGAACACTTTATAGCAGTGGGTAAACGTTTTCTTGCCTTTCCCAATAATTATCTCTCTCAAACACACGTACCCAGACACAGGCTTGTGCAGCCACAGTCTCTTCTGGTGTAGGTTTTGGAAGATCTCAAGGTCGGGTATGTGAGCACTTACACCCAGACGGTGGTTCCTGAGGAAGGTGGCTCCAGCTGACACAACCTGGGCTCTGCTGAGGACCAGAATCTGCTCTCCTAAGTCTGTGCATTCAAATCCTCCTGGAAATAGGCAGCTGCTGGCAGAGCTGGGCTCAAAGTGCCAAAGAAGAGAATTCTAATGTCTTAGATGGACACACTGCCAGTGCTCTGTGTGTGTGTGTGGTTTGGGTGCAAGGCTGGGAGCAGTGTGGCCCCAGAGCACTGTCATCCCACCAAGCTGCAGTTTAGAAGATTAACGTCTGTCAACTTGAAAAAAAAATAACTAAATATCCCAGCTGCCCCTTGATCTGCCCCATCAGCTGACGTCTTGTGTGACTCAGGGCATCTCCACCTGAACGCCCACTGACCTCAGCTCTTCCTGGGAGCGATGCAGCCCCGTGAGGCAACTCCGAGGGATTGCGTTACCTGCTGGTGAGGTGGCAGTGATGCAAACTGCCCTGAGAAGCTTTCTGCCTCCTCATGCCCCTTGGCGCGCTGCTCTGCCTCTCCAGAGAGCCCCAAGTGTTTGCCTTTCTCTGCTGCCTGATTCAAACCCCCATCACTCCCCATCCCGTGGAACCCCTGGAACAGAAGGGGATGAATCTCTGCCTGACACATGCCCTGCGACAGAACAGCAGCTTGTGAACAAACACAGAAAGAAGCCTTTGGGTCTGGGCTGGCTCCGGAACAGATCAGTTTGTTTCTGCTCTGATGTGGGCAGTGCACGTTAGCAAACAGCACACGATGGGATATGTGTCCCAGTGAGGAATGTGCGTGGCTTTTGGAAATGCCAGCTCCTGCCTTGGCACTGCCAAGGGAAGAGCAGCCCTGTACAGTTGCACTTACTCCCACAAAAATCATTATAAGGGTTTAATAGTTAAATTTGCCTTTAATAACTCTTGTTCCCCATCAGCACCTTCTTGCCTCCCTCCCCACTTCACTAAGTGGTTTAATTGAAATTATGGAAATATTTTTGAAAAATGCAGTGAACAAAAATGACATCTTTGCTCTTCGGTGAACATGCTGGAAATTTGAATTTTTCTGTAGTTTTCACTGGGGAAAAATCTATTTGCCCTTTTATTTTTGTTTTCTGACAATTGAAATGATACAAACTTGAAAATATACATAAAGGGAGAGAGAGAAAAGCACCAGAGTATGTTCCAGGTGACCTGTTGTCTGGAAGGAGAAGCTTCTGTGCTGCCCAGCGGGTGCCAGTGCTGGTGGCTGTGGGGAGGACACAGGTGAGTCCAGGATTCAGGCTTGGACTGACTCAAAGGATTGGAAACAAGTTCATCCACTCAGAATCACAGAATCAGCCGGGTTGGAAAGGACCTCTGAGGTCATCAGGTCCAACCCTTGATCCACTGCCACTGCGGTTACCAGGCCATGGCACTGATGCCACATCCAGTCTCATCTCAAACACCTCCAGGGACGGAGGACGGACTTCTGCCCATGAGCCTGGCCAAAGCCAGATTTCTGTGCAGGGCACCATAAGAACTCTCAGTGTAAAGCAGATAACAAGAGTTAGCAAGAACATTTCCTCCATCCCTATTCAGGAAGACCTGTTAGTGCACGATCCAGAGTTTCCTTGAGCGCTCTTGGGTTTTTTTGGACAAGCCCGTGGACTCTTTTTCCCCTCACATTTCTCGCTCAGCTCCCCTGAGAAGGCACAGACAATGCCACCCTCCTCCTGCCGGGGTTCCTGGACAGCAGCAGCGTGCAGTGTTCTCTGTGGTTCAGATGCATTTCAAACACGGGCCGAGTGCCAGGATTTCGTTAAGTGAACGAGGCAGGAGTGAAACCACACCGAGTGCTGCTCCCATCACGGAGCGCCCCGCGCCTCTGCACCCAGCAGATGTTGTGGAAACAGCCCAAGCCAAATAAAGCAGGGGAAGATTACCTCCATAACGAGCTAAAAATTAGTTCTGCACCCTCTTGAAGGGATCAAAAAAAACACCCCACTTGTTTTCATAAAATAAAGGGTGTTAGTGGCACAGACACAGGCAGGCATCAGCAGGTGTAAAGCATTTTCTCTCTCAGTATCTCGTATATAGAGATTTTAAAGATAAATTCAGACTCACGATTAAATATATCCAAGTGAATCTAAGTGGCTATAAATTGCTTCTTCCAGCGTACAAATCATACCAAATAAGAATCCTTTGAATTTCTTTGCTTCTTAGACCCTGATTTATTATCTGGCTAGGAAGTGCTGTCATCACTGACATGTTTAGACAGATTAACACTAACTAATTATGGTCTATAAAGTGATTAAGGCTGAAATATCATTCTTTTACATATATTTTAATTTTTAAAAAAGGCTTTGAAATACACGTAGCACACAGTGTGTGTTGTCCTTTGCCTACACAGGGTGTTCCCTCCAGTTTTAATACAGAAATCTCACACACACTTTTTCCCCTGCATCCGCCCTAAAATACTTTTCTCCCATCACTGCACATCACTGTCCAACAGCCGTGTGCTCTCACCAGTGGTGGTGAAGGAAAGGGACTGGCCATGGAGGCAAACAGCGTTTTAATGGATAATTCCTTGCTCAGCATTAACCTGGAACCAACGCTGCTCTCATCTCCTCACCACTGCTGCTTTGAGCACGGGCTGTCCCTCTTATCAGTGGAGGAGATGAAGGGGTTTGCTGGGAAGAGGAGGCAGCCAAAACTCGAGTCAGTGTTGCTGGGCACAAAGCCTAGGGGTTTTCCCCATTTGCTCCCAATTTTCTATCCCTCTGAGCTTACTCAAAGGGGGCAAAAGGAGAAACTTTAAAGGGAAGTCCCTTCCTGGTTGTTCTCTGCCCACACGGACATTTTCTTCCTCTCGCCACCCCTCGGTGCTGCATCCAAGAAGTGCGGGGAGGGGAAAGCAGAGAAGGGGAGCAGTGTAACTAGTTTCAAAGAAAAACTTTCTTCCTCATCAGCAGAGCTGAAAGGCTTTGAAACAGCCTCACTTTCTGCACAACAGCTACACGTAACACTTCTTTTGCTTCCCCTCTTTTTCTCCCAGGAGGAGAGAAGTTAAGAACCTGAGAGATTTTTTATATTCTTCATTACTTCAAAATGAACACTTTAATTCAAATTTCGGCACAGTTTTGCTCTTGTTCTTTTCTTTTTTTTTTTTTTTAAGTGAGACATTGAATGAAAGGACTACTTTATCCATTTTTTTCCTAAACATTTTTGGGGAGTGGAGTGATCATTAAAACTTACTGATACACGAGTCTTTGCAGTTTGCAATTTAGCTTACGTTGAGTAATAGTTATTTGTCTGAGTTAAATTAATGGTGATGGATTTCTTTCATATTTCTTCCTCACTCTGAATAAGATTTACTGAATGTAGCTTTTAAATGTCATTATATATGTGTGTTAATTCACATCTGCATTTTTGTGCTGGGAGGGGTAACCTATTTTCTGCTCCCACTCTCCGTGGCTGGGCTCACATGTTTCAGGGGCTAGTTCTGCCATTCACAGCTTTCAAAGAGCCCTGATTGGCTTCAGTGGGAGTTAAAAGCACTTCAGGGCTTTAAGAAAGAGGTCTGATCAGTTTTTAAAGCGTTCAAAGATGAATGGATGTAACTATTATCTGTGAGTTTTCAGAAGTTTCTTTCGGCGACAATGTGATCCTCAGTGCACTTAGCGGGGTTTTTTAAAGGGATTTGGTATATTGTGGCAATAACTGCAGAGCAAATGCTACTTACAAGGGGTCAAAATCGGTTGTTCATCCATCAGAAAGTCCCAGTCCATGGATGTGACGTGGGAAGGCTCGGCTGGGAGACCTGGCACAGCCGGGCATGTGGGCTCCCGGGCTGGCAGGGATCCTGGAGCCCCAACCACGCTGATTAAAACTTGTGACAAATTTGTGCCACCACCCAAACCTCGAATTCCCCCAGGGCCCCCCCGGTGCATGGGGGCAGCTGTGCTGTCCCCCGGGACAGGGGAGCGGGCACTGCGGGCATGGACCCGCCTCGGGATCCGTGTCTGTGCCCTGGGAAGGGCCAAAACGCTCGGGAGACATGAAGAGTGCCTGACAAAGCTCCCCGGAGCTGGGGTTGGCAGCATGACGAGCACATTCCTCCGTGTTCCTGCATCGCCCCCGGGATCCAGCCCCACTCTGAGAAATAAGCTTAAGCACCTGCATAAGGCCTGGCATATGGTTAATGCTCGCCTGAAGTGGGGCAAACGTGCAAGAAACATCCCTCTGAGCCCAAAACCGAGCTAATGGAGATTGGAATGGCGCCACTGATTACAAGGGACTATCCTAATTAGCACCAGGCAGAGAGACAGAGCTTTATGAAGCATAAACCACACCTCTGCAGTATGTCCCACCAGAACCCAGCAGCCCTAACTCTGACCTTTAAAATCATATTAGTTTGGTAATCTCAGTTACAATAGTAAAGTGCTCTTAAAGAGATACGATGAATACTGGGGCTTATGTGTGTGTTTGTATAAAACATATATAATCAAACTGACAGCTGACTTTTAGTTAATCCTTTATAATTGTGTTTTCTGGAGAATGTTATGGAATGTTCTGATTTGAGGGGAAAAAAACCCACATAACCACATAACCCTGTTGATTTGTGGCAGAACTGTGCATGGCTTTGCACATGAAGCTGATCAATATGTGTCATTAGTGTCCACATACATAATTTTTATGGCTCTTTTTAATAGGGTTTGCTTTATGTTTTATTTTGAGATTGCTAATGAAAGACAGCTATTTATTTAGAGGTCAGCATTAAGCTTGTTGTGATGAAATATGTATTTACTTTCTTTGTACTTGATAAGAATAATGCCTGTACGCTTATTATGTCGGCAGTGCAAGATTTATGATCTCCACTACTATTAATGTCTTGGTTTTTCAGTGCTTAGATTTTGTAAATGAGCTGATAAGTAGACACACTGTTGTTACTTAGCAACCTTAATTGAAATTTCTTAAACAAAATACTTTCATTTTGGAATTTCCCAGGTAATTTTTTTTGGCACTTCTTTATGTGTTTGCTTTCTGCTTTCCTCAATTTGTTACAGGAAGATACCTCGGTTGGTTTTTTCCCCCCCCCTTTTTTTTTTTTTAATTAAAAGAAAACAGGAGAGGTGACAAGGAAAGCAAGTTTCAGCCGGTGACCCCCAGCTCCTCCCTCACTCCTGATTTTCCGCTGGCATGCGTCAGCAAAGTTTTTACGAGAAAATTGAGCGGGTCCTCTCGCCACGACCTTTTCGCAGGTTTTCAACAGCGCATAACCCTGCTGCAGAGTTGGTGGCCAGCGCTGCGGGCCGGCCCCGGGGCAGGCAGGGCAGGGGGCTCCGGGGGCACCGCCGTGTCTCCTGGCACCACGGCACCTGGGGACCCGACACCCAGCCAGGGCATCAGCCACGCAGCCCTCCCCTGGCCCTGGCTGACCTTACTGCTAGTAATGCTTCTCCAACGAGTCTTTATTTATTTGTTTATTTAGCCATAGGCTCCACGGCAGCTGTCCCTAAGAGCCTTTGGAAACCCACCTGTAACGCAAAGGTAAATGTTTTGTTAAGTCACACATCGGGTTCTCTGGTTTCCTTTTAGAGGAGAAAAAAAAAAAAAACAACAAACAACCCCAAAAAACCCACAACTAAACAAAGGGAAAAAAATCCCTGTGCTCCCATCTTAGCACTGACATTGATTTTCCTCTGCAACTTCCATAATTGTCTGAGTCTTCGGGTGCTGTGTGAGAGATCACACCCTGTAATCATGGCTGTGATCCTTCAACAATTATTCATCCTCTTCCTCCTCGAGCTCTTTATGGGGGCACAAATGTTCACAGGGGTGAGAGACCTGTATCAGTTTAATCCCTCTGCCTTTTTCCTTTGAGCTTTGGTGCACTCAATACCTTTGTCAGATGTAATTATATCTGGGTAACGAGGAGATGAGTTCTGAGCCGAAGTGAAATAGTCACAAGGTGTGTGAGCTTGCCCCACACACAGAGGCAGGAATTACAGGCTGAGGAATAAAAGTTTTTCTTGTCAGTGTGATCTGAGAGGTGTCAGAGGAGCAGCAGCTACCAAGAACAGAACAAGCCAGGGCTGATTTGACCTGACTCCATATGCAGATGGCAGAAAGCACCTGGATCCTAACATTTGTTGAGAAGAAAAGCGTATTAAAAAGAAGAAGCAGTGCAGCACGTCAATCCATTTAAAAAAAAAAAAAAAACAAAATGGAAAACAAAAAAACCCAAAGATATTTTTAGCAGAGGCCCCAACTTAGTAAAAATCATCCACATTGCGTTTAAGAAGCCATTCCAGTAAACTCAAGAGGGGCTGGGACGTCTGAATGCCCCAGTTGCCCATCTCACCCCAAAAGTGCCTCTAAGACCCTGGGGTGGCACCAGCTTTACAACCGAGAGCAGAGTCACTCCGTCCAAGTGAGCGCCAGGCTGGGTTTTATAGCTGGGGTTTATAGCTGGGTTTTGTTAATCCCCTGGTTTTGTGTGAATTCTGCTGAAGGGGAAAGGGTGTGGAGGACTCGGCACTGGAGCTCCTAAAGGTGCAGCATCCAGCAGCTGCTCAGGAAATATCAGCAATGCCACGTCGGCGGGCTGGGAAGGGCAGCAGAGGGAAGCACAAAGGCCTCTCAACCCCTTCACTGCGGCCAAAGGTGTTTCCTTTGGCTCCTCTGCTCCGAATGGGGGGAGCAGATGGAAGGAGCAGCCACAGACCTGCGCTGGCAGCACGATGCTCATTTTAGGAGAAGCTACTTGCACAGGGAAAGGGGGAGCATTATTAACCTCTTGGCTCGTGGGATGCACACGGACACCTTGAGGGTTTGGAGAGGGGGCTGGCACCCTGCCTGGGGGCACACACAGCTCTGGCACCTTCCAATTCCCTGCCCTGAGGGTCTGCAGGGCTCCCCATATTGCAGTTGTGGGAATTTCCAGTATTTTGCTCATTTAGGAATTAGAGCCATTGGCCACTTGAGGGTGGCTTTGCCAGGGCATGTCCTGCCCCTCTCTCAGAAAGAAAAAGTGATTTATTAGAAAGGATGGTAAAATGTTCAGCATGGTGTGATACCTGACCTGTCACCCCCAGCACCGCTGCTGGTGTGTGCTGAAGGTGTGGCTGAGCAGCACTAGAAGGAAATAAGTGGCAAAAAGAAAAGTTTCACCTGAAAGCAAAACTCTCAGTATCCACAGAAGTCAAGTATTCTCAACAGCAACAAAAAATGTGTGGATATTCATGTCATTCATTCCACATTCACTTCCATTCACAGAAATGTCAAATTTCTTTCAAACTCTCCTTGCCCCCCTCCCCCCCAAAATGCCTAATTGAACTAAAACCTTCAACCCACTTTGCTGTTCTCTTAATTGGGGTAACTGTGGAAAATATGGTTTTATTAGGAGGTCTCTCAGCAGCATTTACGTCACTGGTTGCAGTGAGCTCCCCAGAGAATGTTGAAACACGTTGGTGCTGGGATGGAAGAAAGTTTTATGAAAAAGCAATTGTTTTTCCCAGCTGACTTCACCCGAGTGCAGCCCAGATAAAGCTCCTCGCTCACACACCTTGGCCTTTTGCCTGCACAAGGTCACCAAAATATCCAGTGGGTGGAGGACAGGGGCTTTTCCTTTCCCACCAGCTGACCCACCAGGGCCAAGCCACTCCAGTTTGAAACTATTTTTAGATCCAGAGCAACCCATCTGATGACATAATGATTGTGGAAGCGATGCCACGTGGGGCACCTGGAGGGACAGCCGAGGAAGAGCCAGGACAGTGCCCAGCAGTGCCAGCACTGGGAACGCTCCAGGGCGGCTGCAGGGGCACATCCCAGCTGTGTGAGAGCACCCTGCTCTGCCCACGGACATGCCACCCCCTTGGTTTACAAGTGTAGTTTGGTTTTTAGTTATTTTTCCTTTGTTTAGACATTTCCAAGTGGTCTGCTCCAGCCTCAGCTCACAGGCAGCCTGAAGCCTGTGCCCCCAAAGCCGTGGGAGGCTCTCCACTGGCTTTAAAGAGGTTGGAGCAGCTCACCCAGATCATACTCACAGCCAGGTCACTTCAGAAGCAAGATTGCAGGGGTGGTATTTCTCTGCAGTGCTGGGCACTGGAAATACAGGTGCCTTCTTGTTATATTACTTTGTTGGAAATGTTTATGGGAACATTTGAGGGAAGGATGGCTTTGGGTCTGTAATTATTAGGAGCTGCTTTCTGTCCTACAAGCCCAAGGCCTGAGGTTGCATCCAAAGCAAAATGATCAGAAGGAAAAAAGCAGGAGTGGGAGTTTTGAAAAAATTCTCAGTACATGTAAATGTACTTCCTTTTTCCCTAAAAGTTTGCAGTTCTGATCAGGCTTAATAAAACCCCTTGAGACCAAGGATGTGGTAAGCACAAACCAGAGTGATGGACTCTGTAGCTTCCTGGTCAGCACCAAACCCATGGTACCACCCCATAGACACAAGAGAACACACACGAGTGTAAAAGTGTCTTTTTTATTATGAGATGAATTAAAATGAATTATGATTCAGGGACATCAAAACTCCAGTAGCATGAAAACCATTTTATGGCCCTGTCCCAGCAGCAAGACCCCGTATGGTTGGACTGTGCTGCTTCAGTGCTTCTCTCCCCTTCCGCTGCTCTCCCCTCCAGCCTTTGTAATCTCCCTCCAAGCGACGGGACTCTATTAAAACCTCAGACACGCTGCTGGGAGCCCCCCAGGCTCCTCCCATCACTGCCCATGCTGTGGCTCAGCCTCCGACACCAAATGAAAGGTGTATGGTTTATGTAGGGACAGAGGGTTCAAGGAGGATATTGGCCCTTTCCCAAGCCAGATGAAGTCAGGGAAAACTCATCCCATCCCTCCAATGGGGCTTGTAAGAGCCTCTCAGGAGCACAGGTTGGGGCGTGCTCCTGCCTGCTCTGAGCCAGCCTGGTGTCCGGGCACTTTGCTTTTCCCTGAGTGTGGAAGGGAGGATATGAAAGAGGATGTTACACAGTCAGGACAGTAAATTTGTCTCTTGGCATCCTGCTTTGATAAGAGGAGGAAAAAAGCCCAAAACCACAACACCATAACTAGCATTTTCAGGACAAACTGCCTGGCAACAGCTCTAAAAAGGGGAGGAGAAAACCCGAATGGCTCATTACAATTAGGTAAAAGAATTTAAACCCACATATTCTCAGAGCCAGTGAAAGCCTGAACGCTGGGCAGGACATGGCTGTGGAATGGCCCATACCTCCAGAAGGATAGACCCCCCAGTAACACTGTGGTGTCCTGGCAGCACCAACAATAGTCATTTGGGTGTCCTGGCTGTTAGAATCCATATCCTGGCTGCTGGTTTCCAGGAGAGAAGGTGGCCCTGCCCTGGGTCACTGCCACTCACTGGGGGAGCCACTGGTGCCCCCCTCACTGACACGCTGCAGAGCTGCTGGGATGGCTAAGGAGCCACGGGGTGGTAGCAAGAGGGCTCAGGCACGTCCCAAAATTGGTGTGCATGGCTCCAGAGGGGCAGGGGAGTACCCCATGGCTGTGGGAGGTTGCTCCTTGTGCAGCTGGGTGCTTTGAGGGCAGTGAGGGGCTGAGTGGTGCCATGGGACTGGCCTGGGGGAGATCCCCAAAGGCTCTGGTGCTCCTCTGAGTCACCATCCTGCCTCCTCCTCCTCGCTCGGGGCTGAAGGAGCACCCATGGCTTTCCAGGTCACTCTGCTCAGGCCATGCCCACGTCATGCCAGCTCTGCCCTCCCAGGCAGTGCCACAGCTCACTCTTTTCAGGGCTGGGCACCGGTGACTTTGCTTTGTTGCTTTGCTTTCACCTGCAGGAGCCAAAAGCATTAGTAACCCACGGCAGGGAGCACAGGGCAATCTTCTCTCTTGGGCAACATGCAAACACCAAACAGCAGTGTCTGAGCTTGCACGGGGTGTCTCACCTGGTTAGCAAAGGCAGCGAGCAACCCTGCATCGAAACAACCCAAACAAACAAACACCATCTTTCTGTGGGGCTTTTTAGGTGAGCTACAAGCAAACAGCAATACCCACGGCCAGTTAGTCGTGTTTAAAGAGATCTACTTTAAATACTAGCTACCGAATTTAAAGCTCGCTACATTGCTGCTGTTTGGTTGGACTCAAAATATCGTGGAAATAAAAATAATTAGGCTGCAGGTTGCAGCAACTGTTAGGAAATAGTGGCAGGACAATGAAAGAAATGTTGAAAAGAAGAATTTCAGTATGAGGCCCATGGCATAGTAAAAATCATTGGCTAATCATATACTAGTCAAAAAATCACAGAGAGTCACAATTTCATGTGGAAGGGTGTCAGGGAAACCATACTTTAAATAAGGATCAGCCAGTGTTAGTGGAAGTCAGAGACAGATCCTGAAGTGACTGAATGAGTAAAAAGCAACTGTTTCCACTCATATTGCCTGAACATATTATTTCGTTGTCACGAAACAAGTTTGTGCAAAAATTAAAAAACGGCAATTTGCGTAGCTTTATCATACTTGAAAATAGACTGGCATAAAGAATGATTTCAAAAATGTTTTGTTGTTCAGGAAAAGCAAAAGCAAACTGCTGTCTGTCCTGCGTCTGAGCTGTCTGTCCCACAGCCTCCTCTCTCCTTCCCCAGGGAGATTAGGTCATCAAAGCTCCACTGAAATGTTGTTTTCCAGGGATTCTGCAGGCACGTTAGTCCTAAAGGTAAAGTGCATTGATTTCAAGACACAGGGGCATACGAAATTCAGAGCGTTTCACTTCCCAAGCTCCACTGCAGAAGCTCAGTCTGCCACTTGCAGGGAGTCTCATTGTAACTCTGATGGCACTGCTGGGGGACACGGCACCGGGCTGCAGATTTGGCTGGAGCTACCATCACACCCCCCAGGAAACCCCCAGAAAATTGTTCCAGTATTTTGTTGCTGGTCCTTGGCAGTTCTGGGTAGCAACAAGGGCCTCAGCAAGGGCCGTGTCAAGGGCTGCATCACCCTGTGTGTTACCTGAACGCTCGTGGGGACACCTGGGAGCTTCTCGTACCCAGGCTGGAAAAGTACAAGCCTGAGACCTGTCACCTCTACCCTCCTGCGTGTCTAATTATTTGCCCACGTATTGCCTGGCCCTGCTGGGAGTCCTGGCAAGCCCTCGAGACGTCTGCTCCCTGCCGACTGCTCCGGCTGGAGACTCCCGGAGCGGGATTGTGCAAGGCAATAGAAGCGATCCCAGAACAGCGTGTGTCCGATACACCCGGACTGGTTTGCAACACAGGTGTGTTTTTGGCTGGGCAGGGTGGGTCTGGCTGCACCTCACACGTGGAGTGGCATCAAAGGAGGCACTGGGTTGAAAGTGGGTGAAGGAGACAAAAGGCAGGGTTGGGAGCGAAGCCTGGGTGGAGGATGAGAAGCGGGAGAGGTGGCGGAGGAGAGGCTGGAGTGTGGGTCATGGTTACACCGTGCTCTGCAACAGCTCCAAAGGAATTACCTGGGGAGTGAGTGTGGGGAGAAAGGCAAGAGTTGTGCCAGAACAGGAGCATTTATTAGATCCAGAGGATAAATGTGCCACCCATGCCCTGGGCATGCCCAGGCACCCAGACCTTGGCTCCCCATCACCAGGGGCTTCCCTGCACCCAGAGGTGCTCAGAGCACCTCAGAGCCCTGTGCCTCTCACTGCCCACACTCTCCCCAAAAGCTCATTTGCCAGCTTTCCTCCCCAGCCACGCTCTTTGGGAAGGCAGCAGAGCTCACTCCTGTTCAATGGGACAGAGCATGGAGGGGCACAGCTGGCACCTGTCGGGCTGTGAGAGGTGGGCAGGAGGGGGCAATGAAGGTAAGATTCAAGGGCTGGCACTGCCTGCTTCCACCCCGAGAGGAGAAGGAGCTCTTCCACACACGGTGTATCCCATCACCCCAAAACTGACTTGTCCAGACCAGTCGGTAGCCTCTGCACAGCAATTAAACTTTGCTGGAATGGTAAAGCCAGTCTCTATAAATCCACATCCAAATTGAGTATTTTTTATGATGGAGGCCACAGCTTAATATAATTAACTGTGACTTACACGCCGGTTACCCTGGTGTGATGTCAGCTTCTCCACACTGTTTATTTTAATTAAAACAGAAATTGTAGGTCTTGAGTGCTGGTAATTACAGCCCGTGGACTCAATTTGCCAAAGCCCCTAATTAACCTGTTATGTGTCTACCTGACTTGAGGTGTTAGTTGAAACATGACTGGTGCAGTGGCATTATGTTGTCTGCAGTGATGGAAATACAGTAGGAAGACGTGACAGGCTCTGTGATGGGGGATCCATATTTTAAGCTATTCTGCATGACATTCCTTTCACTTTTATGCAGATTACCAGTTTCCTACATGAGACTTTGTAAGTGATAGACTAGCTGAGAAAATGGATTTGATGAGAAGTAGCCCTTTGCCAGAATAAATGCCTCCTGTGTATGCTCAGAAGGGTTTGGAAATCTGGTGCCTTTGAGGCAGCAGATTGCAGCAGGGCAGCTGGACGGGGTGGGAAAGGCCACTCATCTTTCCCCTTAATGCTTACAAATACTTCTGCCTAACCTTGTCAGCTCCCTCTGCCTCAAGACACTTTAAAATGCAAGTGTTCAGCCACAAACTCACATCATTCCTGTCCCTCCATAATTTCCCATCTCGTGCCTGCTGCCACTTTTATTGTATTCATCCCCCATAAAGACTCTGCATATTCCCTTGTTCCCATATCCCCATAGCTACTCTAGTTTCTCCTTTCTGGGCTTGTGTGGACCAGCCAGATGTTTCACCACCAGTGCAGGCAGAAGTTCTGTCATTTCCCACAGTGGTTCGGAGCAGGGCCTGGAGATGGACGCGCTGCCTGGCATTTTCCAGACCCAACAAAACCACAGCTCTCCCTAAGCTTGGAGCTGCACTGGCTACAAAGAGCACTCACCTGTTAAATAAATGCTTCCAAATGGAGCTGCTTTGCACAGGTCAGCCTCTACAGAGTTTGAACCTGTGGTTTCGAGGCAAAGAATATACCAGGTACAAATTAGATTTGTACTGCTTAGATTTTCCATTTCATTGTCTTTTCTTACCGTTTTTTCCCCTTGCTCATTTCTGTCTTTCTCATGCGGCGATTTTACAGGTAACCTGCACCTGAATGATTATTGTAGTAAACAATGCAAAGAGAGGTGCAGGACCAACATCTAATGTAGTTTCTTATTGGCTTTAATGTACCCACCCAGCTTCAAAAATCAGTTGAAAAGTCTACTCTGTACTTCAACTATTAAAAGAAGGCAGTCTGTTCCTTTAGGTACAAATGTGAACAGTGGTAGCTTAATTTACCTTTTAATTGGGTGACATAAAAAAAAAAGGCAAGAATTTCTCTTACGGACCGTATATTTGAAAAGAGAAGATACTCTTAAGTCCAGTATATACTCGAGAAATAGAAATGTGAAATTCTTTCCATAGGCTGCACTTCTTTTCAGTTAGAAGTCCATAACGTAGGATAGCAAAGTTCCCTTAACCATTTTCAGCACTTTGTTTGCTGCAGATTTCCCCATCATTTTGTGGGGAGAGGGACTGCCTTCCATGTAACCTGTCATCATTCAAAGCTGTATTAGTCCCTGAGAGGAGAGCTGGGGGAAGCAGAGGGGGACAGAGGGAAAGGTACACAGTGTGTGCATGATACACATTAGCCAACAGCCCGCACACATTAATCTTCACTCGCCAGGAGAGACAGGCCAGCTCCTTGGGGCTCCGCCACCACAACCCTCTCCCCCTCGTTCATGAAGATAAATGCCCTCGGAGTGATCAG
The DNA here is from genome assembly GCA_013396775.1 of Cephalopterus ornatus. Lineage (NCBI taxonomy): Eukaryota > Metazoa > Chordata > Aves > Passeriformes > Cotingidae > Cephalopterus > Cephalopterus ornatus. The sequence continues at coordinate 776,332 of VZRE01013664.1, read as the reverse complement.
CCATCATGTGCTCTTTATGCATGTACCAGATGTCTCGTAAGCCAGCCAGCCAGAAACCTCCTCTGGCCGAGCAAACAGGGGGATGGCAGCAGGGAGTGTCCCACAGGTGCCCGGGCACCCCTCGATCCAGGGTGATCCTGTGCCAGGAGCTGACAGCTCATCCATCCTCACCAGCTGGGTGGAGCTGGGCTGGGGGAGCCCCGTTCCCGTGCAGATTGCTGCTGCTTCTCCATAAGCCATTAAGGTGTAAATGACAGGGTTTTCCTAAATCCATTGCCCAGGAGCATCTCACGCAAGGCTGATGAGGAAACAGCGAAGAATAAAATGGGTGTGGAGGTTTCTGGGCCTTGAGGAACAAGCCGTGACAGTGCATTGCCTGGCACAGTCTTGCTCCTGCTTTCCCTCTTCCTCCCCTCCAGAGGTCGGACACTGGTGACCTCAGATTACCCAGCAAAGTGCCTGGTGCCACATTATCCTCACTAATTTGGGAAGATGCTGAGCAGGAGTTGGCTTTTCCAGCTGTGAGGCTGTTGGGAGGGCATGGGTTTGTCTGGAGCACACTGACACAGACTTCCCCTGCCCTCTCACTCTCCTTGTTGTCCCCATGGACTCAGCTCCCTCTGACTTTGACACAGCAATGGCCAAAGCGGGAAAGCAAATCCTGTGGATGGATCCCGGATCCAGCTGCGAGGCTGGACTGCCCCAGCACCTGCAAGTCTGAACAGAACCTGGTCTGTGCATCCTATGGGTCACTGCCTCCTCCCACCCTGAGAATCTGAATTCCCAGCAAGGGCAGCCTAATCCAGGATAAAACGTAGAATTAGAGAGAGATTAAGTTTGTTTCAACAGCAAACTCTAGACTGTTGGTAATAGGCATGAGTCTTCTTGTACAGAAGGAGTGGAATCTTTCTTTTCCTTTGGAAACCAACAGCCAGGTTCCCATCCAGGGCCTCCAGAATCTTGGCCTATATTATTTCATATATTAGAAATTATTCTAGGTAATTATATTGCTGTTGAATTAGGGGAGATACAGAAATGGTAACACTAAGTATTTTTATTACTATTATTGCTGACAGTTGCAAGGTTCTCACTAGAATGGGAAGCTCAGAGTGTCTTACGACACAAATGAAAGAAAGACCCATGGGCTCTCAGTGCTATTTTGTGTCTTGAAGAAATACCCAGGAAACTAAGCAACACAATTAGCAGAGTGCTGTTAGACCATTTATAACAGAACCCCCCCAGATTCATTAGGGCCGGTTCCAGCTGTTCTCAGGCAGAGCTAACCAAAGGCTCTCCTGTGGTGCTGTGGGACACTCCTGGCAGCACGGGGTGTCCATCTGCACACGACAGGCACGGAAATCAGGGGCAGGTCTGCAGGAACCGGATCCATCAGAGAGAGCATCAGAGCCGGCTGCTGCCCTCGGCTGTCGCGGAGACACACACACGGCAGGAGAAATAACTGTGTCCTGTGCTGCTGGGTGTCGGTGCATCGACTTGTGGACATGTGCTGGACAGCCTGAGGAGGAGACTGCCATGACTCAGCCCTAGGAAAGGGGTTGTGTTTTCCAAACGGGAGCGAACCGCTCCAGGCTCAGATCTAAGACTCGGGTTCCAAAGACCAGAAGTACTTATTCTTCTCACTGTTTTCCCACAGATCTCCCCACCTGCGTGTGCAAGTACCTGGGCTGGTACCTCCTCCTGCTTGGGCAACCTGGGTCAGCAACACCATTGCTCAACCACAGAGCCCCACTGCACTCTGGCATAGCCCAGTATGGGCTCTGGGATCCCTGGAGTCAGGAGGCTCAAACACCTCTAGGTTACAGGTCAAGAGTCAACTACCAGGATATTTAGGTTGCAAGTTCATAGAAGCAGAGACCGTTGCTTTGTTCTGTGTTTGGGTAGTGTCCTGCCTGTGGGGCCATGACTCCAGGTTAGGGCCCTGCAATGCCACACTAATACAGTGAAATTAAATAATAAATTAGCAGCAATAGCCATAGTAATTAGCACTTGCTTTGACTTGTTGCCACGGACCCACCAGCCACAAACATTAGTCAGGGTTTGTGATCATGTCTTCCACACTGCAAATGCTTGCAAAACACCTACTGTCTCTTCACACATGGAGAAGAGGGGAAAAGTCAGAAGAACAGTTGCCTACCACAGATCTCCTCAGCCAGACTCCCCTGGGTTGGCGGTGTTTTCCTTCAGCTGTAAAAAGTCTCTCCCTGCTCCAGCTCCACCAGGTGTGTGGGTACTGATCTCTGCCAGGTAAGGTCCTACACTGCATCTCCTGGGGGGAAGCAAAGGGAGGATGATGCTCAGCTGGATTTCTTCTTTCTGTCATTGAGTATCAGCCACAGCACGAGTTAAAATAGGGGCATAATAGGATAAATGAAAGGGAGTGATTGAGAAGATGTGGGCGATGTGACAGACAAGCAAGCTCCTTGCATGTTGATGAGAACGGCATTATCCAGGCGATGGTTGATTTCTTTTTGTCTTGTTTAAAGGGCCAGCATCTTTGAGAAGCCTGGATTTCTTGAAGGATAATAGCTATATTGCAGAAAAATCCCATGTCTTCTCACTGAATCAATTCTACATTCATTTAACCCAAAAAAGCCACAAGGCAATTTAAAACAAACAATTTCAAAAGCAATCCAGCATGGGACAGGAAACCTTCATAGGAGTTGTCAGCCTAACACACAAAGAGTGGGTCTGTGAATAGTGGGAACCCATTGTGAAACAAGCTGATATTTCAGTGAGGTTTTAATAAAGCAGAGCATCACAACAATGGAAAGTCTGCCAGAACTCAAGGACTACATGTGAGAAAGCCTCTTGCAGCCTCTGTGTTCATCTTTCATCAGAGATGCTTGCTAACACCGTCACACCATTCTGCTTTTATAGTATATGCTTTTTACACTTGCATTATTCCCAGGCATTTACTGCAGCCCTGCAATTTGGGGGAGGACAGAACACTGAGCTCCACAGGAGGAAAATGCGTAGATGGATTTGAAAGCAGTTCTTGCCGGAGGAGCCTTAAGGCCTAGGTGTGTTTACAACCTTGACAAAGTTACAGAAAGATGAAAGAGAAGGGAGAGGAAAACATATAATTAAGTAGTGTGATGTTACTGGGCACTTATAAACCCAGAATGAATATGGGGAACTTTTATCACGGGAGATGCTGGTCTGTTGTCATCAGCTTTCCCACACAGAGGTCATTCAGGCACAGAAATGGCAAAATAAGACATCAAGACTCTCTCTGTAGAAGACACATCTCGAAGAGGAGTCCCATCAAAGGTAGTTTGGAGAGAACAACAATAATGAACAATTTGGTTATGAAACAGAATACTCTGGAGGCAGTTTAAAGAAGGCAGTCCAGGTCCAAGCTGTTGTGATGGGAAAGAACTTTTAAATTGCTCAGGGTTTAAGGGGACCCAATGTTCCTTCTGATTGAGGAATCAGTTCCATCTGGAGATGGGCCAGCTTAGGATCTATGAACACATACAAACTCCTGTTGCAAGAGAGGATAGGAACTGGTAGGTACAATTAGACTTCTCATGCATTTTAACTGTGATCTTGATAGTGACAGCAACCCAAACCAGATAACACTGATGTAGATAGAAGAAGCCATTCCACAAGCATTTAGGGACAATTCCTTGACTCAAGGTTCTAGTTTGAATTGCAGTAACAATCCGTGAGAGGAAACAAAATTAATCAAAGTGATGTTCACAAAGTCATAGTGTTAGACACAACTACTGCTGTTACCAGAATGACAATTTGCTCTGCAGTGTGTTGCTTCCCAAAGGAGGCCAGTACATATCACAAATTCTAGTATAATCCACTGATACTACTGGCAGTCAGTTCTCTCATGAGCCAAGACCAGAAATGTGGCAGCACAGTGTCCGTAAGGAGAAAAAGGGAAAACAATGTTGATCCGGCAGCAGGACAAGCTGCAAGTCTCTCTTTGTGCAGTAGAAGCTGCACCTCTCACTCCCAAAGTCAGCTGGTCCAGTCCCCTGCTGGCAGCTCACAAATCTGTGCCCTCCAAACTCATCATCTGATGGTCACGCACAGAGATGTACAGCTTGTGTTATCCTTCTGCATAGGTTAGAGGAGATGCCATGGCCTGGTAAGACACCCAACCTCTCGCCAAAACCTTTGCTCACTGCTCCACTGTCCCTGCAGTTGGTAGAAGTGAGCTGCTTTCACCAGCTTTTAGCTTTCCCTGTGTCAGTGTTTGACCCAAAATGATACTCTGGATGGTTCCCAGCAAACCACTGAACCTCATGTGATCTGCAAGTGAAACTCACTTGTCTGATTTTTGGCTTACACCCTCCTGCCACAGCACTTCCACTCCCCCAGTCCCCCTGCCACATTTCTCCCTGTCCAGACCTGGTCCCTGGTGCAGCACGGGGTCCTGGAGCAGAGCCATGAGACCATGACATCTGAAATGACATCTTTCAGATACTCAGGAGTAAACAGTTTCCTCACTGCTCTTGGGAAGGATATGGTTTCTGTGTTCCTTCCTGGAGCACATACAGGTGATTTCATGGCATCTTTTACTTACCACGGCCAGGGGTGTTACAAGGTGAGGTGCTTACCCAGGGCAAAATGATATCTGAAAGAAATAAAAAGGTTGGGCAAAGGAGTGGAGGGAAAGCTGAGACCATGGGGTGGTGATCCAGCTTGCTGGAGCCTCAACGGTGGACAACAGCAGGGCCAGGAACCCGAAGCTCAGCCTTCCCAGGGCCAAGTCATCCTTCCAGCACGGACTCTGACGGGGAGTTCTGTGTCCATAGCAGTGATCTCATTCATGCCCTAAATTAAGCAGGGCATTTCCTGTGTCTGCAGAGATACTGACAGCATCTGTCAGCTGGGTGGGGTCCCAGGTATTCTCTTGTCTCAGATGCCATCCAGAAACATCAGGGCTAAGAGTGATCCCGCTGCTGAGTGGCCCTGCCTGTCATCAGCAATGCTATGACTGTTCCTTGTGTGAGCAGGTTAGAGCTAAGGAACGACGAGGTGTGAGGGCTGTGTTTATTTCCCTGGGTTTTAATGAAGAAACTGGAGCTGCTGTCAGCATTACCCGTGGGTGCATCAGCCACAAATCAACACTTGAATAAATGAACTAAATGACGTGATGTCAAGTCTATATTCACAGCAGAGTACTTGGTCAGAGCACAGACTGAGCACTTTGTAACGTTCAGCCTATCCCCAAAATAACCCGTCGGGTAAAAGCCTGAACTAATTAACGAGTAGGCGTCCTGTTCTGAAAGGCGAAGAACTCAGGGGACACAAATGTTAATATTTAGTATCACTGAAACTAATCAACAGTAGGAATGTCTACAGAACTCTAAATCTGGCATTCCTCATCCTCAGCTCCCAGCAGCCAGAGCTGCAAACAGCCACAGAGCTCTCAATTCTGCCCTGGAGTGGCAGCTCCGCTGTGCACCGTGCCCAGGGGATCCTGATGGGAATCCTCAGCGGGACAGCTTGGGTGCTGCAGCCCCAGGGCTGGAGCAGGGGGAGGAGGGAGGCAGATGACTCAGGAACCTGGAGCCCTCCCATCTTTGGGAAGAGAGAGCTGGTGACATCGGCAGTGACTCAGGCGACAGGCACTGCAGGCCCTTTGCTCCAGCCCAGTCCCTTCCCTGGGGTGCTCAGCGCTGCTGAGCTGTTTCCTTACCCAGGGACTGGTGCAAGAGGGGCACTTTGTCCCAGGTTCCAGGAGGGATTGCTCGGCCGCTTCAGAGCAACGACTGCTGAGGACAGGCTCTGCCATTTGTCTGGGAGGGCAGTTTCTTCCAGACCTTCCCCATATCCCATCCACGCATTGCCTCCTGGACGTGCAATGGAGGCACAGTGCTTCCCACTGCTCTCCTGGGCTCCTGTGTCCCACAGAGAGCCTCCCTCATCGAGCACCAGTATTTACATATGAAGCAGCACCTTGGCTGGACTGGCAGTTTTCTGCTGAGTGGTAGCAAATTTTGTCTAAAAATAACACTAATTTAGCCCCCTTGGCCTTCAGTTTAACCACTCAAATATTCCATCCTAAGGAGGTGACAGCCGCTTTGATCTGCTCTAGTGAAGGTGGATAGAAAGTTTGAGGCTTGCTGGAAGGCAGCTGTTTTTCCACTGTGGCCTTCTGGGGAGATCTTGTGGGTAAGGGAAGGATGAAAGCACAGGCGATGCCTCTCAGGACCTTAATTACCAGAGGGAAACACCTGACTTCTGTGAGTGTGTGTCAGCTAACACCAGCCCTGGGACCCACACTGCTCCTGCAGTCAGCGAGCAGCTCTCCACGGTGCAGAAGTGTAGAGGAAAATGAGGAGGAGCAATGAAGAGCTGGAAAATACAGGAGCCCTCAACTGCATCTACACTTGGCAGGGAGCCTGAGGAATTTACAGGGTCCCTTTGGTTTTTGCAGTCTCTGTCCAAGGAAGATCTTCTTCATGTAGGAGCTCCACAGAGTTTGGGTGCTACTCTGCTGGCTGTAATTAAGTGCTACTTGGCTAAACGATTTTGTTCAGGTTATATGTGATACTTTCCTGGAAGTCTATTAAATGCACACTGTTTTCCTAAGATAGAGGCTTTTGAAGCTATTCCAGGCTTTCAGAAAGATGCATTTAGACAGTAGCAATAAATAGGAGGATGAATGCTTTTCTGTGAGTGCCATGTGAGGCCATCAGAGGCAGATGAGAGTTCTCAGCACAGCTGGGTTTGTGTGTGGTGACTGGGCTGGTTCCCCTTACAGAGGTCCTGCAGAAGTCCAATGGCTTTCAGTAGAGACTTGTACAAAACTGCTCCAGTAACATGAACCCTCGGTGTCAGGCAATCGGGGACTTTCCAGCAGTCCGTATGACAGGAGAAATGCTATTTTGAGATGTTCCCTCTTCCTCTTACCCATTTTGTCTTCAGTGGCTTTAGGTCTTGAATGCTCTCCGTTCACAGCAGGTCAGAGCCCTTTCTCCCAGGCAGACACACCAGCCATTCGTGCAAACCCAGCAGATGGAGACTGCTCAGGGGTCTTGTGGCACGAAGGAAGCCTCTGGAACAGTGTGGGTAGGTTGGTCTGTCCAGAGGTGTCCTCTGTTGAAGTTTTCCTCAGCTCCTGCCTTACTGTCAGCTCACAGCACGGGCAAGCATCAGTCAGCAGGGCCAGGGTCTGGACAGAGCAAATGGATCAGGCTGCTGCAGTTGCTCTTCTGCTGAGTCTTTAATCCCTGAAATTAGTAACTAAATTGGCAATGGCCAGGGCTGGACTAGTCAGCCAGTTACTGTAAAAAGACTCTGAGTGACACCAGCCAGGCTCACTTATGTCTCAGGAGGGAACTTCAAGCTCTCTTGCATATATAGAGATTGAGGGAGCAAATTTCAGAGAAATCTGTGCAGCTCATTTGATTTTTCTATGCAGCAAAATCATTGTCAGTTCAAATCATGACATGCAGGCTGCAAGGAGCGATGGGTTCTGGGGACTGAGAAGGAATCTGAAATTGGATCCAGGCTCTGAAGCAGGCCCATGACCAGTCTCCAGGCATCCCCAAATTCTGATGTGGGAAGAGCTGGTTCCGAATGCCACACATAGTCCCCAATTCTATCAAGGTCCAAACTGATTTTTGTACTTTTTTTTTTTTTGTCTGAATACCACCTTATATATAGCCCACATATCCCTCACTTACTTAGGGATGCTTTAAAATGGGGATCAAGTTCTCGTCTGTCACAGAGCACTGAGGAGGGATTCAAAAACTCAGGAGGAGCCTATTAGATGTTTTAGGGCAGGTTGCCAGTTCTTTTGCCAGCACACAGACTGCTACAAATTCTTACACGCACATACATAGTTCAGACTCGCCCTGTGCAGTGACACCGACCGCATTTAATTCCCGTGCATACCATCCCTCTTTGCCAGCCTCCTCTCCAACGCTTTTTCCTTGTTCTCAACAAACACAATTCTAAATTCAGTCCCTGAGTTTCCATTAAGGATGAGCAAAACACAGCTTTAAACTCTGAAGCTGTTTTAACCCATTTGCTCCTGGATCAAAGAGCTCCCCAGTTTTGTTCCAAGAACTCAGGAAACTTTCCCCTACTGAATTCTTGCAGGGGGAAAAAAAAAAAAAAAAAAAAAAAAAGGACAAAAAAGAAAATTTTTTTACAAAGGGGG
>VZRE01013664.1:716437-768170 GCA_013396775.1 Cephalopterus ornatus | reverse complement strand
AAAAAAAAAAAAAAAAAAAAAAGGACTAAAAAGGAATTAGTTTTACTAAGGTGGAGCAGTTTCTTTCTCTGGTGTGGTTTTACTTGCAGAGATGTGAGTTAAAGGAATGATGGTGAATACAATCTTAGGACTGATCTGAGTCTTCTGTGAATATTCCTTTGTGGAGCACACTCCAGTGTATTCTGGTCTGTACTTGTGGTGGTTGGTAGTTCAAGGTCACGTTAAAGAGGCTGAGAGTGCAGCTCAGATCCTGCAGCACCTGCTCATGCCTTGGCTCTGGTTGTTTTTCAGCAAAACAAAAATTACATTAATAACTATAAAAAACAATCTCCTGACACGCCATGAGGCTTCAGTTTGATTTTTTTTTTTGTTCTCATGTAGAAAGAGGCAGTAGCTGGAGCACGGGGTGGGTGCATCGTTCAGCACTGATGGAGTTAATCGTGATCCCTTTTCCTATGGCCGTCCACCACTGGGCGAGGGCATTGTCCATGATCACAGCACTGTGTTAAATGTGCTGCTCTTCCTGGAGCCATAATGTGAAATACTCGGGGCTGTGCTAACAAAGACCTTACACTTCGTTTTGCGTGTGAAAACACGGAGCTTTTCCACGAGCAGTTCCAGGCCCCTCATGGCATCGTGGTGCAGTTTGTGCTTTTACAGTTCACCCAGAGCTGCCTCAGCAGATCCACCAGAAATGCCCGTTTCCTAGGATTTAAAATTGGGCTGAAACTTGGCATTTCAAGGCTCATCTGAGGAGCCAGTTTCTCATCTTGCCCCAGATTCTGTCATCTTCAAAGGGTGAATTTCTATTTCCTTGTAACTGAAACTGGTAAGAGTCACCCAAAGAAAGAGTGAAAAAATCTGAGTATTAACTTCAGATCAGGCATGTTTTAAATTGAGCAATGAGCACCTTGCACATACAGTCATGAAATACTTATTTCCCCAACGGGGAATTAGTTATTGATAAATCCGTGATGTGATGTAGCAACAACTTCCAGTGTACTGTAAGATAAGAGTTAGCATTTAATCAGCCAGGAGAATCAGATGCAATGGATACCACATAATAAGCGTTATTCTTGTGGAGTTGCCAGCTGCAACCCAGCAATTTTAAATTGAAGCTTGCTGGTGGTTTTCATCACTCTGATCTGGTCTGAGCTCTGCACTCTGGATCCCTGTTGCCTGTTAGCTGTGCAGTCGTGGGGGCTCTCTCTGGAGAGGCTGAGGGAGGGTTTCAGTCACACCCTGCACAACTCTGTTGTCTCCTGCCCTGCAGTGGGTCCCTCTGCTCCTGCTCCTTCAGCCTGTGCTCCCAGCACTCTGCCTGTCATCCTCCAGCTGTTCTGAGGAAGACCTTGCAGAGGCATTTTAAGTGAATGTGTAGCATTGACTGACAAACGGAAGACTTTCTAGAAGTATTTGATCTTTCAATTCGAGCCTTTTGAAGAAATGATCCACCGGCACAAATATTGCCTGTTTTGTAAAGAATTTACTTCTCTCTTGTGGCAAGAAATGTCTCAAAGACCTGTTTGAGTGCACAAGTTTTGCTTTGCTGCAATGACCTTAATGCATATGTTTCACTGAAGCTCCGAAAGTACTGGCAGGCAAAGCAAAAGATACCTGGGCTCAGACAACATAAGGTACATGGAAAACAGAGCATTTCGCTGCACAAATGCAGAGCATCTAGAGCATTGCAGGGTTTGCACCTGTGCAATTACTTTGATGTAGTCATGCTGGAAGCAAGGAGAGAAAAAACCCAATGTAGACGAAGCTTTCAGCTGACAGAGAAAATAAAAACACAGCTTGTGGTTGTGTGAACTGATCTGTGATAAAAATGTTTGCATAAAATTACATGCAAATGACTGGGAAGTACAAACATACCCACAAGAAAGTCTGTTCCGCTCAGGACCAGAAGCAGAAGTGCTGGAAATATAGGAAGCAAACTTGACCTCAAGGAAGTTACAGGCTGAGAGTGAGAGCCTTTCAGCCAAAACTGGTGATAAAGCACCCAGTTATCTCACGGGGCATGGGATCATCCCCTGGTTTGGCAAGTGAAGGGTTTCTATCTAGCTCAGAAAAAATTAGGTAAGCACCCAAACTGTTGCTGTTTTTACAGTCCTTAAAAAGACATGAAACCTGTAGAAGTGCACATTATGGTGAGCATTTTTTGGGACCCCATCTGCCTATTTGGAGGTGGAGGTTCGTATGGGCATTTAAGATGCAGCAGAGGAGGCATTCCCAAGTCATCTGTCTCATTCACTTTGTCAAGATTATTCAGGGTCTCAGGAATCATAATTCCCTTGGGAAACAGGGGGTAGCCCAGCCAATATGACCCTAAGCTCCAGATCAGTGCTCACCTACTGAAGACAGTTGATCATGTTGCTCAAGTTGGTGTCTCTTGGTTATTTCTTGAAGGAGACCTTGCCTTTCTGAAAGCTTCTCTCCATCATTTTTTGTTTGCAGGTGGCTTCCTCTGTACAGTGAAGGCTGCATCTTGCCTGCTTGTGTGCTGACCCATCTGCCAGAGCCATCAGAAATTTAAACAGGGCTTTCATGAGACAGTATAATACATGGACATACATCTTTTTAGGGCTCTGATAGGTGAAAGATACACATGTCAGGGTGTGTAAATAAAAAACTGGGTTTCACCCTCATTTTCTCCAAAGATAGGAAAAGTAACAATTATGACTTTAATAGCATTGATGCAAAAGCCCAGAAGTATTTTGCTTATCTGATCTTATCTTTCCTTTGATGGTCTGGGTTGCACAATGATTACAGCTCTCTGTGCAGAGGCTGAGAGATAGCACAGTATGGAGGTTATCATCTCACTGCTTCTCATCACGGCCACACTGTCATTAATTACCCAAGCCTGAGTTTAACCAGGAATACTTCTCTTTAATATATATTTCCGGCTCCCATGTATTTCAGGGAAAAGCATTGAATTTATTGGCAAGAGGGACAAACAAAAACAGACTCTCCTGAGATGCAAAGCACATATAAAAATCCAGATGTTTCCAGCATCAGGGATTGAATGTTGTTTTTTTTTTTCCCTTTCTTTTGGTCTCTGTTTTCCTGCCAGGCCCACAGGAAAGCACACACAGAATGAAGCCGCTCTCCAATGGTAGCTTTGAGGTGCAAACTCTACAAACAAGAAAAAACAAACATGGTCAAAACCAAGCGTTTTCCTCCTTTGTTGGTGGTTCGGCTGCTGCTGAGACCCAGCTCCTACCTGGGGTAAGAGTTTTTCCTGTTTCTTGCGAGGCCACGTTTGTGTGACCTGGGGACTTCTAAGGCTGGGAAAGGGGGGCACGAGGGGGTGTCTCATCTTGCAGCTCCTTCCTGCAAGACGTGTCAGCGGTGACTCTCATTGATCCCGAGCGCGTGTGGGGAGCAGATAAATGAAGCTGTGTTTGTTGTACATCTCGGGGTGGCCAGGGCACCCTTATCTCTGCTGCAAACCAGGGGCAACGTGGCTTCTCTGGGTTAGCGAGGAGGCTGGGAGGGAAAAGACCTTGTGCTCAGGACTAAGGAATTTCCCTTTTTATCTGATTAATCTTTAGGACTTCCCTGCCTTCCTTCCCCTCGCCTCACAGTCACGCCGGGTGTAGGGCCGCAGGACTCCCGGGAGTTTGAAGGACATGCTGATTTCTTCATTGTTCATTGCTGCATTATTGAAGGGCACTGGTCTTTCCAAGTTTTCCAGACTTGATAAAACTTTCATAAAGACACTGTGAGGATTCCTCTGCTGCATTGCTACTGCTCCTCTCCTTTATTAAATAGCTGCTGCAATAGGTACTCTGCAAAAATCAGTGCAATTAGTGATCTACATTTATATAAATTTGATAGTGGCCTATGATAAGAGAATGACACTATAGCGTCTTGCTGATGCCACTTTTCTTCTCAGAGTGTTATTTCCCAATATCTTACTCCATCCTGACCTAGCAGTAATGAAGTCAATGAAAACTTTCCTTTTGATGTGAGAGGGAGCAGGAAATAACTCACCCTTAAATTCCTTGCACAAACCTGGCTCTCATTAAAGTTACTGGAAAAAAATATATATGTCCAGCTTGTATATGGAAATTATGCTGATTGTCCCTCCTGGCTGTAACAAAAAAAAACCCAACCAAACTCAAACCCAAAACCCAAGCAAAATAATTTAGGAAAGAGAGCATAAATCCAACAAAGAATATTTTTCCAGTGTATTAAGTAAGTACTGTGTATTCCATGGTTGTGCTTACTGCTCAGTAGGGGAACTCATTTTCAATGGAGGATAGCAAAGTTAATCCTGTTCTGTTTTCTTTTGCTTACTAAAAGAGCTGAAAGACAAGCATTTGTTAATTGTATGTACAGAAAATGCACATGCAGAGCTCAGTTTAATCCCCAAAGTTACAAAGATTCCAGGAAAACCAGTTAAAATTAGGGGGGAGGAGAGGAAAGAGGAAATTCCCTCTTTCTTCTTTTCTTTTCTATCAAAAAATGTTCAGATTGTGATGGAAAAATGAATGTTGAAAACTGCCCTTCAGTTACACTCTGTGAATTTGGGAATTTCTGTCAATTCAATGTATCTTGTTTCACTGAGCTCTGGCAAGAAGTTTACTGACAGGGGAAAATATCTTTATTACACAGGGAATGGTTTGCTTTGTCACTATCAGTTGTGTTAACAGCAACTCCCAAAACACTCTTAGGATCTAATGTTTCAGCCAAGTTTCTTCTGGAAGAGCTAAAACAGGTTCTCTTTAGACACATGAGTGCTGCCTGGCCATGAGGCTTTCCAGAGACAGACACAGTGGTCATGCTGCGTGACAAAATGCCCAGCTCTGCCCAGCAGATATAAAAGTCATCCTGGTGGCAGAGACCATGGTTTGCTCTCTGATGCTGGAACAGCCTTCACTGCGTTTCTGTGTCCTCCCTGTCCAAACACGGCGAGTGCCACACGACCAGCGAAACCGAGCCCTGCAAAACTGGGAGTCGGGGAAGGCTCCCAGGGCAAGGAGGGACTTGAGGAAAGTCATTCTCCAAATATCTGAGTCACCCCCTGCTCAGCAGCTGCCAGCGGGTGCTGCTGCCTGCTCTGCCCCTCAGAGGACCAAATCCCTCCCTGGGCTGTTGCAAACATGAGAGTAGCTGGAAACCTTAGTCACCTCTCTGTTAAAGTCCTGCCCTCGCATCACCGATGAAAGACTCGATCTTTTGCCGTTTTTACTACAGGAGCCCTTCTCTCACCACTTCCCAACGTGCCACAGCAGAACAGAGCTATGACCCACCCTCTCGTGTGTGCTGTCCCGAGGCACAGAAGGCTCTTTCAGAGGCACAGTCCCATTTGGGATTTCTTTCCTAAGACTCAGTCCAGCAGCCATCTGTTGTGCTCTCCTTGTTGACCCCTACCAGGGCACAGAAACCTCCCTGATCCCAGCCGTGAGTACACAGTGACCATAACTACCTCTTCCCTAATTTATTTTTGTTATGGTCTCTGTGGTTACAGTAGCCAAGGCCCCCTTGGGTCCCTGGCAAGTCCCACTGCCTCCTCGACATAGAATTGCTTCATCCTCTTTAAGAGCAAGGACAAGCAGCTTCAGCACAGCACCTAAGCTGTGTTGGCTTCTCCCCTTGCAGATGAGCTTCAGAAACCTCAACCAACTGCGTAACTTCTCCCTTGTGATTTTTAGAGGAACTGGTGTTACAGGCCCAGAGACATTGGCAGGCATTGATTCATCTCAGGAGTCAATCTGTGCCTTCCAAGGATGGTTGGTAGTGGTTATTAAGGCACTGGCTGGCAAAAGGTTGGTGTCTATATCTGAGGTGAAAGCAGTGGGGATTGGACGGAAAAGACCCAATGTTCTGTTCAGCTGCAAGATTCCTGGAGAACGGGGGACTGCTGGTATCTTGCTGAAGATTTTCCTTTGGGGCATGGTGTTTACTCTATGTTCCCCTCTGAAATTTTAGCCCCTAGAACTTGTCTGTTCCCATAGTAAAAGAACTAAAGCAATGGGAAACCCAAAACTGGCCCTGCATCCTGCAGGAATGAGGATCCAGATCTTGCAGAGGCAGAGAGACAGGACAATATTGCTTGTAATGATTGTGGTGCTGCTTCTCCTCAGCACACCCACACTGTTGTCAGTAAGCCAACAGGAAGAAGAAGGTCCCCACGATGCCTGTGTCCCTTCCTCCAAATCAATAACCCTGTAACTAAATTAGGTCATTAAAGATGTGTAATTTCTATGTGATTCACCCTAAACACGCACAAGAAACAGCATCCACAGACAGAGGCTGGAACTCAATCTCTAAGCTTTTACCAAGACAGTCAAACCAAAGAGAACGGCCCCGGAGCCTGGTCCCCATGCCTGCAGTGCTGCTGTGGGTGGGTGTGTTTTCACAGAGCAATCCATGCCCTCACAGGTGTACACACTCCTTTTCACTTGCCCTGGACTTTGATATTTTTCCCCCAGTCCAGAGATATGGGAGAGCAGGAGGTAAACACAGCCCCTCCGTGATTCTGCAGGACCTGCTGGGATTCCCCCAGTGGCCAGTTCATAGGTTCATCTCGTTATCAAAATGTTTTAAAGGAAAACATGTATTCTCCCACCTCTGCTGCTGACCGAGGCTTGGCTCATCCATGGAGGTATCAGCCATGTTCAACTGGATATAAGAAAGGGAATAATTCCTCCTACACACTCAGAGACCACACTCTGATCTGGTGAATTAAAGACAATCAGGGGCACTTGGGAGAACTGCATGGAGACCACCTTATCCAGAGGCAGAATCAGAGCCACGCTGTGGGTGGGAGCTGGGAGAAAAATCAGAGAGGAGTGGGAGAAGAACACAGCAGGAATAATAAAAGAGGGTGAAAGGTTCATCAAATCATTAAAAAGGGGCCTTCTTATTCCCTTCTTGCTCACTATTGGCATTGCAGACTGGACACAGGCACTTGGCAAGGCTCAGGCTCTGGGACACACACAACAGGGACCCACCTCATCTGTCGCCCACTCTGCAGTCCTCCCACTCACAAAACCTCTCCAGGGCCCTCTCTGGGTTTATTTCGGCTTGGAAACCCATCACACCTCTGATGTCATCCCCCACTGGGGCTTGAATTCACAGCAAGTTGACTGGTCCAGCCAAAGAAACACTTTTTTTGTGTGTATGAGGTATATCTGTGGTTCATAAAGCACCACACAGGACTGAAGTGGCTGGAGACTGAGTGATAAACTGAAGCCAAGTATTTATACAACTGGTTCAGAAAAGGGATTTTTATTGATTAAATGCATCATTTTTTCCCATTATACTTCTGGGGCTACTTATATCAACTCTGCTCCATAGATTGAGGCTCCACGAATTGCACAGAACTCAAGCCCAGAGACCAGGGGGAAAATTAAGAGCCAAGCCAATTAATACATACAGTCTTGTGTTTATTAGATGCCCTTTGAAATGACTGCTTGTTGCTTTTAAAAAAAAGACTTGAGGCTCAGCCATTGAAAGTCTGTGAAACCCTCACAGTCTAGGAGTGAATTATTAGTTTTACTTCCATGAAAACTCTGTAAAACATTTGCTTCATGGCAATTGATGAGGCATTTCAGCATGTCTATTTTATCATCACACAGAAAGAATCTGAGAACATTTTACTGCCCGCTAGAGCCTTTGTCCAGAAGAAGTGAGTGTTTTGTCCCAGCAATGATAAAGACCTCCTGTATAGCTCTTGTCTAGGACTGTGCTTTGAACTTTAAAATTAACCAGTGCCGGTAAACAGGAAACACTAGATTACAGTTCAGCTCGCATTAAAGTGTCCTCTTGGCTTTTTTTGTTGTTGTTTTTATGTTTTAGGCAGGGACAAATATAATGTTTCATCAAAGACGAGGTCACAATTTGTTTATTTATTGGGGGTATTTGCACTTTGCATTGCAAGCTGCTGCTACTGAAAGAAACGGGTTGGCATCAACAGGGGAGGAGGAGTAAGCACTATAATGGAAGAAATGTTACCCAATAATTAAAATTCAGTGGTACTGTAAATCCTAATGGAAACAACAATGTGTCTTTGTGTACAATTAATTCTGGGCTCCAGTTCATGATAAAAATTCTAGCTTGTAAAAAGCCTTGACCTCAATACCAAGAGCTCAACAGAGGTTCACAGATCTGGCTTAAAAAAAGAAAAAACAACTTTAACAGAGGGGGAACAAATAATAGCTGGATTTGGTCCCCTAAATATGCTCCAATTATTCAGGATGGTTGAAGATAAGAAGATACAGGAGAAGTACCAAGGGGAAAAAGAGTCCCATAGCCCAAAAAACAGTACAAAGTGCTGCTTGATGTCTGGAGAGAAAATTCACCCTCCCCCCCTTGTTATCCCAATCCTACATTCTGTGGGGCACCCTGTGCGTTAACAGCAAAGTCCTAGGAAATCTTTGTTATTATTAGTTTAATACTTTTTTTATTGTTAACAAAGCAGACAAAACGAGTTGTTCATTACAGTGAGTGACTGACAGGGAAACATGGAGGACTATTCATTAAGTAATTACTACTTTTAGGCAGAAAAAGTTACTGTGCTTAAAGGAGGGGAAAAACAGTGCTAAATCCAATTGTCTATTCTTTTTTTGGTGGGTGTGTGTGGAGGGAGTAATGTCTCATGGAAAAGACAGATCCACAAATGTCAATCAGTTTGACAAGCAATTATCAGCTTTAAATGAGGACGGAGACTGTGGGTAGAGCACCTCAGAGCAGAGTTCCTCAGCTTCTGTGCCGTGGAATGGTGGGCAGAGCTGGACGTGACCAGAAGAGTGTATCTGCAGTTCATCTGAAAATCAGTAGAAATAGAATCAAAGCTCATCATATTTCCTAATCTTCTGTAGCTGAATTTGCATTTTTCTTGTTTCCCACCACTTCTAAAGAAAGAAGGACAGCACAGAGTTTTATGGAAGGAAAATTAACTCAAAAAGGTGTTTGGGAAATATTTTTTGTCAGAATTCAGACAGACTGGATTCATCCTTGGGCTTGGGGTGTTTCTCTGGAGCAATGAATTCAGCAGCTGTAGCAGGTGCCTCCTCCAAAGAAGGTGAGAAACAGGATTGTCAAAAACATTTAGGTGCCTGAAGCCCTAAGATCCCCATGTGATTATAGAACCATAGAACCATTTGGGTTGGAACCCCTAAAATTATGAAGCCCAACTGTTAACCCAGCACTGCCAAGCCAACCACTAAACCGTGTTCCCAAGTGCTACATCTGTGTTTTGAACACTCGTTTGCTCCTGAATCCCCTTGGTTCTCCCCACAGACACACCTACATTTTTTGCCATTGTTAAAAAGGCCCTAGAGCCAGTGTTTAACCCCCTGAGGGCTAAAATATCAGAAATGCCTCCTTCAAGTCCTTGCACTGGAAAACAGGGAAGAGGCTCTTCACTTACCTGGCACCATAGATCAGTGACAAAGTGCTCACAAAAGGGAGCTGTGACGGTTCTGAGAGTAACTTACAGCACCTTGGTTTCGATAAGAGCTGTGTGTGCTCTGATGGTTGATTGCAAGGCTGTTTAGGAGGTGCCGAAAACACAGATAAACCAGAGAGAGATGTGAGCTCTGTGCTTGTGGAAATCTATAAAAAGAAACAATTCTGCATTTCAGCCACTGTCTTTTGATCCTTAACCAGAGGTAGGTTTAGGAAGGAGCTGGTTTCTGTACACTGCAGCTCTGTTACAGAAGGAACAGAGCAAAAGTAGCTGTTCATGGGGAAAAGGAAAGGAAGCTTAAAATGAGTGGAACTGTGGGAAAATAGCACTTTCATGCAAATAATCTTTACAGTGAAAAACTCCATCTGCTCTGGCCCTGTGCATTTGAACTCATTTTGTGCCGTACTGGGGCAAGCAGATTCCCTGGGAAATCAGTTAAAAGCAGAAGTCCCAGGCTTTTGCGTGTCTGTGCACACCCTTGGCGTGTCACTGAACTCCATTCCCACCTCAGCCACGAAGCACCACTGCAGCTGGTGGGATTCCTCGGGAGAATCATTTCCAAGGAGAAATGGCGTTGGCATTTGGTCCATTTTAGGCAGAAGGGGAACATGTGCACTCACGTCCCAGACGGCTGTGCCTGCTGAGAGCCGGTGACAACAGTGACAACCAGTGCCATAACTCTTGCTGATCCCAGTGGGGCAACAGCAAGTCCTTAATCCCCGTGCTGTTTCCAAGCTTCCTGTTTTGAAATTGCCATAATTAAATTCTAAAGACTGAGAAAGCACCAAACGAGTTGCCAAGTTTATGTCAAGCTTTATCAGCTGATCTCATCATAATCCGGTAAATAGCATATCATGAACATCAAATCTAATTAAATCCTCTTGAGATACGGGTTAAAAAACAGACACAAACAAGAATCAAACATTTAAAACCTGCTGCTGTACAATAAGAATTAATCCACAGGGAGAAGTGAATTTCCTTGAAATCTGGACAAATAAGCCTTCTATGTTCTCCTTTCCCAAGAGGCTCACGCTCTCTCTGGCACACACAGTCAGAAGGAAAATGCAGTTACTGGATTTTTACTTCCAGCACAGATTGCATGAAATGTAACTCCAAAGTCTGTCTTCTGAACTAGAATACAGGATGGGGCAGAGGAGACATTTTATTTTTTATATCTATATATTTATATTTAGTATATTTATTTGTATATTTATCTCCAATGTTCTCAGCAGTAGGTGCTGTCCATATGCAAAAGAATGATCTCAAGCCATAAAATGATCTCCAGAACAATGCAAAATGCTGTAATGTGGACTCAAAAAGGCAGCAGTGACGTCGTTGTTCTTAAGCCAGTCCCTTGATCATTACATTATCTGCCAGGCACCTTTCGAAACGCATCTGAAATGCACCAGGGGTGTCTGTGTGTGTGCACGAGCCCTCAGGGCTACACCTATGCTACTAGTAAATTAAACAGTGGCAGGTAATATTCCCAGGCATTGGAATTTGATAGTCTGCATTGTTAAATTCCTAGAACCTGCCCTGGCACATTTTTGACCTGAATCAATTAGCGTTCTCCCACACATGTCCCGGGAATCTGGGAGTTAGCAGAGCCAGAGACCATTCCCAGGAGGTGCCGTGGGCTCTGCCGTGGTGTGCGGGGCCTGGAGGATCGGAATGATTCGGCCCTGGCCCGGGGCAGGTCCGTGTGCCTCTCTGCCAGGGAGACAACTGCCCCATTTCCTCGGCAGAGCTGTTGCCTCCCTGCACGTCCCAGCCCTCACCTGCTGCTCTCTTGGTGTGGGAGTGCTCCACCCTGACAGCAGAGCCCGTCAGAGCTGCGGGAGAGGGCAGTTCGGGACTGGGTCTGCTGCGTGACTCCATGACCCACAGCTTTCCGACACTGAGGCGCTCTCAAATCCAACCTTTCCAATAAGGTCCAAGAGGTTTCAGCAGAGCAGAACGTAGTAAAAGGGCTTCTTTGTTGCCATCCTTCTCTCTTGCTATGAACCAGCACATCCCTGGTCTCCCTGATCATCAGCAGGAAGCTGATGTTTGTACCTCTCGCAGCCCTTCAATGACCTCACTCGGAAGAGCGTGAATTCATACCAGGCAGTAGAATTCCACTCAGGCATAAAAGCTGCCTTTTCACCTCCAGGATTACACTGAAAATCAAAGCTGCAAACGGATTTGCCTCAAGAGAAGACAACAGCCCCTCTCGTGTGGATTCACCCTACCCAGCTTCATGTGTCTAAAATAACACCTTACTTCCTCAAGGCTTCCTCTGCAGTCAAAGGAACATGACACCAGCAGATGATTCGATCCATCTCACACCTAACTTGTGACTCCACTCATACAAGGAGCATAGGCCACCAATCATCAGCATTTCGGCATTTCAAATTTGTGTCTTTTGCCTGCAAACCTGCAGCGCTTCTTGGTCTGCCCACTTCTGATGCTGACTTTCAAGTCTTTTATAAGCCTCACCAACTTTATTTTCACAGGAAAAGAGAAAGAAAACTAATCAGCTGTGTCCCTGCCACCAGTTCCAACAGCAAAAACTGTTGTCAGAGTTACAGACCTGATTCCAAACAGAGTTTCTGTTCTTGTCACAATAAAACCCCTCAAGTTTCATAGCACCGAGGTGGCTCAGAAAGTGAACCAGGCCCCTTGCAGAGCAACTCTTCATCACAAATGGTTCATTCCCATGACTGTAATTTCGCCTAAAACAATGGTAACTGGTCCTACTACTTCCTAACTTCACAGCTACCACCAGGGTGGATGCTGGACTAAAGTTCTTCTCCTGTCCAGGCTTTAATGCCACCATTCTGTATGCTGTGATTATTCAAAAACTCTTAGAAAGATGGATGTGGATGGATGGATGGATGGATGTGGAAGCAAGGGCACAAGAATAATCGCTTTAATTTACATGCCCACCAAGCATTAGGTGTAAGGGACCAGCTGCTTCCTGCAGGAGGAATGGATCCCAGACACTTGCATTACAATACTGCACCCTACTTAAATACTATGTAGTAATATGGAATTAATTCAAGCAAACTGCAGTTTGTACCTGTAGCATTTGACATGTGCTTAAAACAGGATTTTTCTTCCCTATTCACTGGCTCTACTCCTTAAAATAAATTTATTTGACTTGCAGAATCTCAGATTCTCACCTGCCTTTTTCTCCTTGGAAATGCTTCAGTGCAGGATGTTTTCCAAAAGTAGCGATTTGTGATGCCTTGCCATTTGGTAAGACTGTGACTTCCCTGGTTCTCTCCCTCCTCCCTCTGCTCATGCCATTCACGCTGCCAGTCCCTCCTAGAGCACAGCACGTGTTTTGGCAGACTGTGTCCTGCCAGACCACCCATCATCCTCAGTGTCTCCATTAGGATAGTGCACCTTTAGTTCACCCTCTTTTCCATGAGGTCTGCAGTCCAATATGCAAAGGCAGCTTCAAAGCGAGACGTTGCCAAGCTTATTTACAGAGAGTTAATGACAGAGAAACAATGGCAGCAGAATAAAAACAAAGATCAATTCAGCCAGTCATTTGGCAAGGAAGGAATACACATTTCCCTTCTTTCCAAGGTTTTGCTTTGGGTCCAGAGGGAAAGGTCTACTGTGTTCAGAGAAAATAAAACTGCTTGTGTTGAGTATCAAAAGAGCCAGAAAAGCCAGTGACCTGTGATGTCTTTAAAGCAAGATAATATTTAACAGCTTTAAAAGGAAAGAAACTTTAATCTTTAAAGATCAGAGATTATGACTGAAAAATAATAATCTGTCAGTGCTATTAATAATAGCAAAAAAACCAGTTAACACCTTGACAAATTCTGTGCACAGCTGATCATTTTTTTGCTGACTGGGTCCTACAACCTCTAGGCTGAGCCTACAGCTTAGTTACCATGAAGCTGCTTATCAGATGTGCATCCATAGCTTCACTACCTTCAGTCACCATCATTTTAATATCAAGACAAGGGCACAGGATCAAAACTGCACCTTGACACTTCTTTCTTTGTTGCAGCTTTGATGCTGGAACAGTTGTTGTGCCTTCAAGGTTTTTTTTTCTCAAAGACACTCTTCTTCTTCCTCCTGCCAGTGATGCCTTAGTATGTAGATGCATGTTTGGTACCTAAGGGGCATGTCCCAAGTACATCAACATCTTTTTGAATATTGTTTGTACAGCCAGTTTTTGGTGATGAAATCATTTTGTTCAATGTACAGGATCTTTTACTTCATTGCAGTTTATTTCTGCCTTTGGAGCTGATGCCCTTTCTCAAATGCACCTGTTGAAACTCATTCTTGCATCTCATTTAGAGGTAGACTTCAATGCCCCACTCAAGACTTTCCAACTCCTCCAGTAAGGATCCACTGACTGCAGCTGCTCTGCTCCGTGAATGCAAACTCACCGTAGGACCTGAGGCAATGCTCACTTCTCCTTCCCTTCCCTTCCCTTCCCTTGCCTGTGGAAGCATCCTCAGGGCTTCTTGTGGGTGATGCTGTGGACACTTGGAGACGAGCGCTCCTGGCTGGGCCCTCAGCTGCTCAGCCCTGGCACTCCACGCTGGGCCTTGCAGCCTCTGCCATGGCCAGTGCAGGGCAGACACAGTGGCCTTGGGCCCCTCCTGCAAGGAGCAATCCACACGGGATTTACCAGCTCACAGAGCCTGGGCTGAGTTCTGGATGCCTTTAAAGAAAATACCAGCATGAGGCGCTTGGCTTCAGGCTGTCCTTGGGGTAGTCTGTCTCGGCTAGGTGTAGACACAGCCTTTGGCCCAAGGTGGAGCAGCATTTGATTCCCTTGGATACTGTGGAAAGATTCATAGGAGGCAGGGAGGAACATGCCAGAGAACACTGCTGCTCACCATCTAAAGGGGAAACACCTGTGATGTACTGGCATTAGAAATAAAAAAAAGCCTTCTTCAAGAACATAAGAACATAAAGCTTGGAAAAAACACCATGCTTCTCCAATAACTCCAGCATGCTTCAGTTCAGCTTCATTTCTCCAGTAGCCAAAATACAAGAGCCTTTGTGGCCAATAATCTCTTCTGCATTGCAAAGGTTCTACCTGGTTTAACCTGGGTATTCACTCCTGACCAAGAGAAGTCCAGTCAGGAGCAGAAGAATGAGATGGAAGGACACCTATTCCAAAGAAGCCCGTAGTCAATAGAAAAGCTCAGTGCTGTTCAAGTATTTTACTTCACATAGAGATTGAACAGAGTATGAAAGTCCTGGTACTTCAACCTTCCTAAAACACTTTTGAGCTCTTCATGTCTATGCCATTCCACATTCCTATGTCTCAGTTAGAGCCAAGTCACCTTTCTAGTGCTATATACTTCCAGTATAATTTGTATTTCCTTTGGTTAGCACTTCCTCCCTCATCTCTGTTCTCTGTCTCCCCTCTCTCTTCTGCCTGTTTATATTCTGATTTTGTTTTTCTGCACACTTCATCCCCTGACTGATGCCAGCAGCCGCTGGACAGTGTGCGCTCAGAGTCCTCTTCCCTTTTCCCAAGAAACCACACTTGGGTTTGGGCAAACACAGTCAGCAGCAGAAGCACCAGAGTACAGCTCTGCAGACCAGTCAGCTCTCCGACAGCTCAGGGCTGCGAGCAGCAGCATTTCTCCAGCATTGCTTCTATTAAGGCCTCTGTTCCTTCTGTTCCTACCTGATGCCAACATCCCCTCAGGCTGGGGGCATTATCACGTTTAATAAGTCATTATCCCAGGCCTGAGAATTTGTGGTAGAACCACAAGAGACTAAGACCAAGAGAAAAAAAACTACATTGTTCTTACTTGTGAGTAACAGACAGGTGAAGAGGCCCAGATTCTGACAGACTGTTATCCGACCCCACTGATCCTTTGCAGCTCTGGCTGCAAGTGCCTAACTCCAGGCTGTCTGGCAAAGCCCAGCCTGATATCTGGGTTTCCAAATACCCCTGGGCAGTGAGGGCACTGCCCTGTCTCATGCAGCTCGTGGCTGCACTGCTGAGCCTGCAGTGAGCTGGGGGAATACGAAGAAATGGGAAGCAGCAGTTCTCCCAGGAAGCATTTAGGTGGCAACACTGATTGAATCATTTTCTAACTAACAGTCCTCATTATTCTGAGTAACTAACCAACCAATTAAAGGACATAACTCTGTTTAGTTGGTAGAGTCACCTACTCGGTGACTAAGGAAAGCCATAACAGAGATGCAGGGAATAGAATCAGCAGTCACAGGAGTGGATTAAACCTCTGCAGTGGACTATTCCCACCATGCTCAGATGATGCTGAGCACTCCTGGACACAGGGACTCCTTTCATTCTGTCTGGAGAGCTGAGTTTTGTGACGTAAATGAAAAGGCAACACCCGGGGAACTACCGAGGGCCAGCGATGTAAATGCTGTAAATGTGCTGAGAGCTCCAGGCTGGAAACAAAGCACAAGGCAAAGCTGCTGAGCCATCCTCAGCATCAGCCTGGTGGCTAACTTTCGCCTCTGAGGAGATTTAGGGCCTCAGTGGCAGGTCTCAGTCTCACCTCCCCTGCAAGGGGGGTTGGCTAAACTCAGCCCTGGAGTGGGGTGTCAGGGGAGGATGGCAAGAGGGATTTTCTTTTGGTTTTTTAAGTAATAAAAGCCAATCCCGTGCCTTTAACCTTCAGGATAACCTTGTTTCACTCTGGTTCTCATTGCTGGACTGCTCCTTGATGAGCTTTTTATGCCTGATTAATTAGTACACTGAAGGGAAGTGGGGGCTGCTCTGTTCAGCAGCTTCTGCCTCCTCCTGCCTCCTCCTGTGCCCAGCGCTGCAGCTCCGTGGGGTCTGCAGGTGCCCCCTCATGCCTCTGCTGTGCCCTCTCAGTACTTCTTTCTACTTTTTGACTGAATGCTTTCTATCAATTGAACCACGTTTATTGAGGTTAAAAGTGAGTCTATAGGCTTTGTTTCTCCGCTACTACAAAACTTTTCAGAGAAAAAGAAAATGCAGATGCAGGAGTGAATGGTTCAGATTTATGGAGCATTGTCTTCCAAAGAGCGGCTTTTACAGTGTTATTGATGACAAGAAATCATATTTTTTTAGGAAGATAACTTTGCACGTCCCATTATTGCCAGTGTGTGTGCAATCAAGAGAAAAACACTATTTGTGGTCCTTTAATACGCTAAATTATTTTGTGTCCCACTTTTCCCAGGGGCACAGGAGAAATACTGACCCTCTTGGTAAATCATTTGCAGCTCTGCCAGTAAAAAGTATTGGATGAAAGCTAAGCAGTATTACCAAGGATAAAAATGAAGTCAGGCTTTCTGCTCAAATAGTGTTTTGGCTAAAACTGGAAAAAATAAAACTGCAAATCAGATGTGAGTGTACAAAAAAAGTCCTTGGGTAGTGGAGCCAGGTCAGGTGGTGGCTTAGTCACTTTGTCACTCTCTAGAAGTTATGGAGCATTCAGCTCCAATTCACCAGGAGAAGCAATGGTACATGAGTGCCCTTGAGACCCCTCGTGCAGCCTGTACTCCCCTGGCCATATAACGTGGGCTCAGCCGTGCAGCTGGTCCTGCTCTCTTCCCTGTCCTCTCTCCAGGTCAGGTGAGGGCTTTGCACTCCACAGAACAGGAGTTAATGACTTAATGTAGACATACCTGGGTGAGGTTCCCAAGGGGGCAGGCAAGGTGAGTCCCTCCTGATCACTCCTGATGAGTCAATGAGCTTGATGTTAGCCCCAGGGTGAACGCTGATGTGCACCTTCCAGATGCTAACAGGAGGGGAACGAATCTTACTGGCTTTGGGAAAAAGAAAAAAACACCTTCTTTGTGGGACTGTAACCCCAAAGTTACAGCAGGGCCCCTTCTGGCTGTTGTTAACAGCAGTGGCTATTGCCCAACCTCTTTGCGGGCTGCTTCTGAGCCCTGGTGATGCTGCTGTGGACTCAGCAGAACTTCACTGCAGCTGCAAACTGGCATTTCTGTATTCCAGAGAAAAGCTGCTTCGTGGCACCATCCTCAGTGTTCCAGTGCTTTGCTGAGTGCATGATGGCATGTGTTAAATTCAGAACTCATGGAGTAACTAAACATTCAAGGAGCCAAGTTCCCCTTCCTGCTGGAATTCCAGGCTTGGAGCTGCGGAAAATAGTCTGGAAGGGACCTGGAGAAGTCCTGTAGTCCACCTCTGTTCCCAAAGACAGGATCAGGTCTAGTTATGGTGCTCCTGCTTGTCTAACCTGTTCTCAAAAGCATCTGGGGACACAAATCCACACGCTCCCTGGGTGATCTCTTCTGCTGCTCACCTGGGCTTTGACTCACAGAATGGTGAATTCCCCCAACCTGATGCAAGGAGAGGTAAAGTTTTGTAGTGAAAATATACCTTATATGGAAGGCATGGTGAAAGAAATTTGGAGATAATACATGTGTATCTCACCTGTCTGGTATTCAGACACTGTGACCCTGAGTAACCCAGACCAGGCACTTTAGCTGTAAATAACTTCACAAAGTAACGAGAAATCAGTCCCTCTGTTTTTGAAAGCTCTTCCTTAGCAAGCCTGCTTTGGTAGGTTGCATTTCAAAATACTGTCCTACTGGTTTAGTGACGTGTGTAGCCCTATTTTACCAGAGAGAATTTCAGTGCTCAGCTAACCCAACTGGGGAAGCTTGAGTTCAGTTTAACTTTGTTTTCCAGCCCAGTGCCTGGAACAGGAGAGTTTAGACTGAAAGTACCTTTGAATTAAAATTTGCTGTAAAGGGAAAACTGGATACCTCATTTAGGGTACCTTCTACCTCCAAAGTACGTGACCAAACCTTGGTTTTTTTACCTGGTAAAATCCCGTTGGCTTCTGGAGAGGCTGAGCTGGGCAGACCCCTGGAAGTTTCTGTGGTACTGTAGGACAGGAGGGTTTGGCAGTGCTGAACTTGCACAGGCACTGCTGATACAGGCACGCTGTGGAAGCAGAGCAGCTCTGTGAAGCAAGATGCACATGATTTTCTACCCTCTTACCTTGGCTTATTCTGAAATGTGGCTCAGTGAAGAGCAAAAGGAACCTGGGTGCAAGAGGCACTTCCTCCATCAGGAATTCCTCTCCAGCAAATGATAAATATCCTTCTAAAGATCGATCCTGAGCCACTGCCTGTCGCTGGGGGAGGATCAGTGCCATGGCACGGGGCATGGGACAGACACTGAAGCACAGCCTGTGTTTCTGCTCCGGGCAGAGGCACAGCAGGGAGCTTGGGAAGACCTGGGAGCCTCCTCCACATGGACAGAGCTGGAGGGGTTGGTTCCTGCCCTGCCTGGCAAAACTCGGGCTGCCAGGAGACACAGGACTGGATTCACGTGAGAGTGCAGCCTGTGTGAGCTGCAAAGGAACCACTGCACAGCACGAAGAGGAATAACCTGGGCATGGTTTTAGCCTATGGTTTAGGCTAAAAATTCCAGCAGTGTCTCCTTAAAGAGCAGCAGCGAGTTGGTGCCATGGAGTGCTCCAGGAACCTCGTCAGGCCACGTTAGTGATGGCAACAAAGGTCCTTGTGCAATATGTTTGCTCCATGAATACTGGAGCTCGAGCACAAAACACGCTCAGTTGGACAGATCCTTCCTCACCTTTCAAAACGGGGTCAATACCAAGTTCAGCTCCCAGAGATGGAACAGGTCACTGCCAGGAATTGCCTCCCAGTTCCCATCTTCAGAGGAAGTGAAACACTTTGGTGGGCTTTGAGACTCCGGATTCCTCTTTGCAGGGAACTCGAAGAACTTTCCTGTCCCCTTCCCGTGGGCACTTCCCTCTGCCCTGCAGAGATCACACACCTCCCAGAGCTCCCCTGGCCACCCCCACGGCCTCGGGTCCACCTGCAGGAACAAGTGGGGAAAGAACAGCAGCCCAAGCAACCTTTTTGTCCCCCTGATCTTACATTTATGTGGCATCTTAGCAGGGTGCAGAGAGCAGTGTTCCTCTGCTGTGTCCCCTGCACTGGCTCTGAGCAGCTGATGTCTTCAAGCTCAGCACTGAGGACAGAAACATAAAAACTTTACAAGAAAAATCACAGGCAATATGTCTCACAGCAGCAAAACTACCCATTGTGCAGCCTGGCTACGCACAGCAAAAACATACATGTGTGCAGGGAAGGAGGGAGATTGAGTTTGAATTAAACTGAATTTCCCCTTGACTCCCAGCAGCCAAACTGAAAAATAAATTATTCACTGAGGCTTATTCCTGAAGAAGCCCTGCAGGACTGCAAGCCCAGGCCACTGCCCAGGTGAATACCATCTAGAGCTCAACTTGATGGCACTTTGCTATGCAGAGGAAACAAATTAATTTTCCTCTTTTGAAACTGGGAGACATTTGCATTAGGCTATGCATAAAATAAAAATAAGGGGGTCCCGAAATAAATTACTGAGAGCAACAAGTATCCCAAGCCATTGCCTGCTGAGAGCTGAAGGAAACAGAGGCTGAGATGAGAAGAAAATGCAGTTTTATTCCCCATTTAAACAGAAAGTCCTATGAAAACCATCCCTTTCAGGCTGAGCATTGATGTCTGTGAGTCAGGGCTTGTTTCTGGGTGTCGAGGGGGGACAACAGCAAACACCTCACAGTGGGTGCCCTCCTGAGGCAGCTCCTCTGGAATGCACAGGAGGAACAGTCCATAGAAATTACCTGGACCTGAACAGAGCAAAAGGGGCTCGTGGGACCTGCCCAGGGCAGTTCTGTGGTGGGAGCTGTGGAACCGTTCAGATGTGCACGAGAACTCTCCTGCTGCAGGTCAGGACATCCAGCACTGGATCTATAAAGAGATGGTTAAAATATTCAGCTTGAAAGTCTGGGGTTCAAATTTGTGAACTTGAGTGAAAATCAGGTAGATTTTTGTAAAGCAGATGCTGCTGCTCTAAATTTAAAAATAAAATAAATTCCCAGCAAGAGAGACAAGAGGAGCAACTCCCCTCCTGCTTTGTGGCAGAACAGAAGGTAATGTTTCGTTTCTGACTAAAACTGAATCATTACAGGAAAAATGTCACTTATCAGGAAGTTTGCTGCAGGTCTTTGACAGTCCAGAAGTGACTTCTCCAGGGACAATCTGCTCCGTTGTCCTTCGCTGGCAGCAGCAGCAGATGTAGCAGCCGCCCTGCCCTCTCCCTGTCTGCCTTGTGGCTCAGTTTGGAGTCATAAAGGGTGGAAAATAGCCTAAGAAATGTGTGCAGGTCTTATCCTGCCTCTCCTTTTCCCTGCCAGGGTTATCAGACACGCACTTGTGTCATCACTGGTTCAAAGGACCAGATCCCGACCCCGCTGTAGCCCTGGTGCCGGAGCCAGGGCAGCTCTGGGGAGCCCCAGGTCACACCAGTGCCACAGTCCTGCAGGAACCAGAGGAACGGGGGGGCTTCAGCAGGAATGGTTTGCTCAGGAAGCAGCATCCCTGTAAGACCTGCCTCTAGTTTAATAGACATATTTGGTGACAGCTGTAATTTGGGAAGATGTCAGCAAAACCAGGAAAGGAATGAAGGAAGTTGGTTTCATTTTGCTACATATGTCTTTCCAATAGGATTTTTTTTTAATCAATTTTCCAGTGTTAATGCCCTATTAATGGTTAGATGAGATCTGACAAAATTGTGGTAATACTTTTCTCATTTATGCTTTTAAAGCACTCAAATGATTTCTATCATAAGTCAATGAAATTAAAATAAATATACAGAGAGAAAGTGTGGGTCAAATTCTCTGGAGTTTGGGTCATTGCTAATAAAGTAACCAGAGAAAAAAAAGCAAAAAGGTCACATAAAGTGAAAGGACAGGCAGAACTCTACCAGAGGTAGGAAACTGCCGAGTGCTGAAGGAAGGGAACAAAGTGAAAACCAGACAGTGAATCATCGTCACTGGTGTGTGCAAAACCCGACTGGGAATTCAGGCAGGTCCTCTTGTTTTGCTTTGCCCATCCCTTTGATTCTTTTTGCAGGTTATTAATACTTCTGCTAAGCAGCTGTTTGAGGTGTCCCAGGAGGGAGTGTCCCGTTCCTCAAGACCATCTGCAGCCACTTTTCTTTCCCTGTAACCTTCCCCAGTCATCCCTCCACAGAATCCTCTTTTTGCCAGGGCAGTGCAGGACAAGGAGGTGTTCTGGCTGAGCTCACTGAGACTCTTTGCCCACCTGACACGCTCTGATTGACACCTTTGCTCTATCCTCACATTAGAACACAGTTTTAAAGATTAAATTCAATATTTAAGGGTACGATAAAAAACTGTAGCCGGGGAGAAAATGGGGAAGAAGAGAAAAACAGATAAAGTTTCTCCTAACTGATGTATTGTGCCTCTAGATCTTTTAAGAGGGAGAGAGAAAATTGGCAAAACATATTCTCTGGCTGTCAGGGAGAAAGGAGAGAAGAACTGAGGGTAACCTATCTAGGAAGGAAGGCATGATCTTTACACCCTTTTTATTTTGGCAGACTAGACTTCAAACCACAAGGAACATTTCTGTTCCACTGCCTGCATTTGCAGTGGGTTTGCCCAGAAATAGCAGATTAGCTGGGAGTTAATCGTGGTATATCAGAAGCCACCAAGGCAAGAGAGATAAGAACCCACTTCACTTTGGGACAGGGCAGAATGGGGTTTGTGGTGATGGTGAGTGCATGGAGAGGATGGTCCTGAGCTGCAGCTGCAGAGTCAGCCCCAGCAAATCATCTCAGCACATCATCACCAGCCTCAGCTCAGCCTGGACCCTCCTGGCAGGCTGGGGGGAGCCCACTCTCTGCCTTGGCATCTGCCAGCAGCCCCCATGGACTCACAGAGGCAGCAGAAGAACCTGGAGGGGTAGAAAACACCAACTATCTCACAGTCTGCCCTTAGCACAGCCCACTTAAACACTTGCAATTTTCTGAAGACGCAGACAGGTTACTGGACTCTTCAAGGGTACTGCTTCTGGCAAAAATAAAACACGAAAAAAAAAAAGCCAACCCCAAATTTACTTTAAATTTAACCCTCTCTGACAGGCATCGTATTTTTAGAAGCACTTAGCCCCGTGTTAATACTTCCTGGACGTGCTCAAACACCGTCTGATGTTGTATTGAGGCAAATTAGTGAAGATGGAGGCTCATAAATCCTCAGGAATTACAAAACTAATTAAGTGCCTGTGCGATGTACTTTGGAGCGGAGCACTGGTGTGCAGGTCTGTGTTTTCCAGACACCCCAGCTGAGCTGTTCTTGCTGCAGGGAACAAGGAAGGACTTTCACTTGCCCAGGTCCCGGGATGAGGAGGGCTCTGGGGAGCCCGTGGCACAGGCCACGGTGCCACAGCTTTGTTTCCTTGTCAGTGTAGCTGTGTTTGCTGGGATCACCAGCATGCCAGGGCCCTGTCACATCCCATCCTCCTGGTTGGTCTCACCAAATCTGCTGCCTGCCCGTGAGCTGATGGATGGCAAAGGGCTCAGAGCTCACTCACTGCTCCTGTGCCCTTCCTGGGGGCAGAAACAGCACCGTGAGGGATGTGTCCCTTACTGTTGGATTGGAGGGAAAGCTGCCTCTTTTTCTCCTTTGGCTCTTCCAGTCACAAAAGACAAGGACCTCGTAGTCCCAGCACTGTGTTCAAAAACAGGCTCTAAGTCCTGGACACGTTGTGACCTCAGGCTGCTTGGAAGAAGAAAAATGGAAACAACAGAAGAGAAGTTGCTCTTGACTCATCACATGGTGACTGGTACCAGTCAGTGGGGAGTCCTGGTCCCATGAGCAGCTCAGAAGTGCTCAGGGGGCACACCTGGTCTCACAGGTATTTGTTCCATGGCTCCTGATCCTTTGCATCATTAAATAAAACACTGATAACTACACAGGGGGTGAGGCAGGGGAGCCTCTCCAACTGGGCAGCTGCTGAGGGCAGGGAAGCACTCCCATGTGGAGTCAGCCAGGGCTGGCTTTGCTGGACACTCTGGGCTGTAGTGAGCCAGCTGAGAATTCTGATTATTCTAAGTAGTTTGGACAGTTATTTTCAGGAATGGGTCAAACAATTAAGGTAAAAACCTTGCACTATTTTTTCTTAATGAAGAACATACTGGTTTAGGTTTTTAGGCCCCTGGCTAGGAACCTTCTTTTCTCCTTTTCGGGGCTGGGTACAGCAGAGCCTCCACTGACCTCAGCAGCAGGTGTCTGCACATCATCTTCCACTTTTGACAGTTCTTAGGCTTAATTTCAGTCTCTACCTTTAAAACTTACTTTTCTCTCCCTGGGAGAATGCAATGAGGTTAAAAAAATACCCAGAAAAATTTCCTTTTTCCCTTAAAAGTTCAGTTTGAAATGCTGGAGTGGAGAAGCCAGCAGCAAGGAAGTCCCACACTGAAACCACCAAAGTCCTACAGGATTTGAGGGAGTGGGATTATGTGAGTAGTTCCTGTGGGTGGATGTTTTCCCTGTGCTCCCCTAGGAGCTGACTGACTCCCAGCTTGTGCTGGCTCGGGGTGGGGAGTGGAGGGGGAGATGTGACTGACTGTGCCTCCACAATGCACCTCATTGTCTTTTCTTCTCTTACAGCTGTTTTTGTGAGCGTGGGTTTTGAGGGACTCTGTGTGTGGGTTTTGTGTGCGAGGAGATTGCAGGGATTTAAAGGGCTGCATTTAGGGAAAAGCTAAACTCAGCCTCCAGGTTTTCATGCTTTGGATTACACACCTAGGTGCTTGCCCACTCACTTTGTGTTGGCTGCAGTTGTGCACAGCCAAAAACTCACAGGGGAGTGCTCAGACTGTCCACATGTGCGAATTGCAGGATTAGCTGCCTAACAATTGGTCCAAAAACATAGAATTGGCGATTTACGGGCTCAGCCAAAATAACAGGTCACATTCTCTGATGGAGGAACTTGGCATTGCCTTACTCAAGTCGTAGGAGCTTTGCAGATTTACACCAGTTGAGGATTTGGGCATAGGTGTTTCCTGAGTGAGAAAAATCCAAAGGGAAAGAACTACTCCATTCAGTTTATTTTTACAGAGCAGAGTCTACAGAAAGTGGTCCCTTTGCCAAAGAAGCCAGAATCACCTCATGGCTGCTTGTGCACGAGCAATAACTCCTGCAGGGGATTCACAAAGTTGTGCTGTGACAAAGTTCTCCCATTCCTGCCAAGAAACGGGAACCACTGCAGTTTAAGGTCTTTTTTTTTCTTGTCCTAAACAGTGGTACAAATGGCATTTCTGTACTTGGAAACTTCAGGCCCCTACTTTCACCCTGCTAATTACAGCTGCCTTCCAGTTGTGGTAAATGGCCACGTCCCTCATAATTGCACATGAAGTTATGTGTAGCCTGGTGTCTTCCCTTCCCTCACCATTCCCACCCTGCTCTGATAACTTGTAGATACAGGATGGGTTGTTGGGGTGGAAAGGGTTCAGAGGACCCACGACCCCTGGAGTCCGAGACCACTTTAAAGGTGCCTGTAATGTGTCTGTTACTCAGGGCTTTGCTCCACTGGGTGTGTCATGTGCCATTTTCCCTTAATGAGCAGCGAGTTTATTCACCCTTGCTGGGTGTTGGAAGATCAAACCACATGGGGTGACAAGATTACAAACACTTCGCTGGAGGGCTGGAAACACTCTGGAATGGGATAAGAGATTTAACATGTTCACAGAGCCACAACTTGCCAGCGAGCGGAAGGTGGTATCGTTCCAGAGAACAGAGGAAACCATCACTGGGCAAGACTGAGATGTGCAAGTTACAGGAAATATTAAAATTCAACAAAATCTGCTCTGACACCCAAGCCTCAAATAACGCTCCTAGGGGTGGATTAATTATCCAGGCAGAAATCCGCACCCACCCAAGCTCACTGACTGCACGTCTGCCAAGCCCAGCCCAGCACTGAGCCTGCAGATGCACAGCCACCCTTTAAACATTGGAATGGTAACCACACAGCTCTTACAGCTGCCACGGGGCACTGGGAACACCACTGCGAGTAAATCACCAGTTTGGCAGGAGATAATGAGGAGCCATGTGCCAGGAGCTCCCAAGAACATGGACAAGAGAACTGGCTGTGTGGGGAGATGAGCAGCCCTGAAGATCCCAGAGCACAGGGAGCAGAAAGCAAGTCAGCTTCATGAAATGGCAAACAGGATGTCCTTGGAGAAAGGCTGCAAGGAGAAACATGTATTTGCACTGCGTTGCTTGGAATGTTACAACCCCAGCTTCTCTTGAGAGTCCCTTTCTGAAAATTCTTGAGAGCACTTCCTATCCAATAAAGAATATTAGGAAAAAATCCCCAGTTCTCCTCTATTTGTGTATCTCACTTCAAACACACAGGCTTTCTACATGTAAGGGTAATCCACTCCCTTTTTTTTGGAGTCGAAGTGGGATTTTCTTCAAGGTCCAAGTAGGTACCACATGCAGCCCTTTCCTTCTCCTGCGGCATGGGCAGCTGTCACCTTCTTAGGACAGCCTGGTTTGGCCATTTAGCCTAAAAATTGATGGCTATTTGGAAGACATCACTGAGAGCTCTCCCTTTCCCTGGTCTCTTCCTGTGGCACAATAATGGCTCTTGCTGCAGGTCTTGCTACCGGGTGTTGGGAAGCTGTTGAGTATGACTAAGGCTGTGTGCATCGGAGATACAAGTGGTGGAATAAAAATGTGCATCTGTCTAATGCTTTCTCACTGTGCCATATAATACAGACTTGGATCCAGGGTCCCCAGAGCCTGTGGCCCAGGTTTTTTAGGTCTAGCCTTGATCTGATCTCAGATAAGGAGGCTCAGTTGCCCTAAATGGTCCCACAGTGATCTGTGGTAGGAGCAGGATCCTACAACAGCACAAGAACTGTGACAGCCTGGAAAGGGGAACTCCCAGCATCTGCACACAGAGCAGATTTCAACATCAGACTTAGCTGGAGCCTGGTGAGGAATGAAAGCCAGGGGGGCAGAAGGTCAGACTTGTGCAAAAGAGGTGAGAGACGCCGGAGAAGGTGGAACTGGGTTTCTGAGTAATGAAAGGTTCAGAAGAGCTGAGATGAAGTGAGCAAAGATGACTAGGGGGGTGTGGGAGACTTCAGGATGATTTTACCTCAAACTGCAGGATGAAAACACGAGAGGAAACGAAATAAGAGGAAACATTACCCAAGCTCTAGGGGAAAATAAACCAAAGATCCCTATAACCAATTTAACCCCTGTGTCTCTAACAGGCTTACACACACCTCTGCACTTTGGGGAGGTTCAGCCATGAACCAGCTTGCACCTTTGCTCTCTGCTCTTTATTCTGGAGGATAAAAAGTGTGGAAAAAGAGCGAACTGGTAGGAGGAATGTTCTATAAATCATCCAGGCAGAAGTAGAGGTCTGACATGATTTTTCACTTGTATCTTGCAGTTGATAAGAAGGTGATTTTCAAATCAACAGACCCTAAAGAAAGATACTCCAAAGGCCTTCTGAAAAAAATTATATGCACAAAGGCAAAGTTGAAGAACTGGGCTCTAAGTGACATTAAAAATGGATCAAGCAATAGTATATAATGTTGAGATAGCATTTAAGCAACAGTGACAGGATCTTAGGGACATTTGTTGGCAAAACTTATATGTGACTACAAAAAAGGAAGCACAGGCACAGTCAGTCACCTTAGTGCCACTGTTTAATGAGGGGGATTGGGAACTAGGAAGAGCTGGATGGCATAAAATCAGAGCAGGGGAGGATGGAACAAAGAGGTGATGCCTGTTACCCAGAGATAAAGAGGACACCGAAAGAGAAGAGATCATGAGGGTATCAGGGCAGCTGCAGGAAATCATCCTGCGGAGCAGTGTCTGTGTTAAGAGCAGGGAAAGTGTCTGTGTGTGTAGGAGTGCATGAATGAGATGAATCATTTGCAGCAGCAGAGTCCCGTGAGCAGCAGACCCAAGGCAGCCCTTGGACACACAGCTGAGGACTGAGTGACTTGATTTCCTGGTGTCTCGCAGGGGATGAGCTCACACAGCAGGTTTCGTGGCAGCACTCACAAAATCGTTTTCCTTAATCATTTTCCTGAACCCAGGCACCTATTTTCCTGTGACTTATAAACACTTAATGCCTTTGAATGCACTGACAAATGGGTTGAAATTGGGTAACACGTCCAAGAGCTACGAGGGAGAAGCAGATATCATTCTATTATTTTTTAAAAAACTGTAGATTTTTAATTGCACTTATCTAGTAAATTATTATGAGCAAGCTGAAGCTGATGGAGCTTGCTCCCAGTTCCACAGCTCAGTGCCCTGTGGTCTTGGGGAGCTGGGTTATCCTCACCACATTTGTGTGCCATGTGAAGCTTCAGCCTGCTGTGACTGGTGGGGGTACAACCAGCTCCATCCTTAATATAAAGGCAATTAAAAGACTCAAGATTTTATTGCTGGAAACATTGCAGATGTGTTAAAGTACTGATATAATTCTACTAATGCTAATTATGTTTTCAGGCACTTCACTGCTTCCTACTGCTCAGCAAGGGCCAAGAGAAGCATCAAAGAACTGCCCCAGTGGTGATGGTCCCCGTCACATCCCCACCTGCAGCACTCAGGAAGTCCTGCTAAAAAACTCCCTTTTCCTTCAGGAGAAAATGGAGTACTTTGTGTAAAACCTGAATGTCTAAATGGAAATCCTGAACATTTTAAGCCAAGTTTTTCCATGGGTTTTTACATTCAGCTTCAACAAGCCAAAGAATCAAGGCCAATGCAATCTTATGTCCTGAGGGATGACCAAGAAAAATGTTTCTAGAAGCTTCTAGAAAATACACTTAGCACTGTGACTGAACCCTGACGAAATTAACCTCAGAAAAGACTGAAAATTAGAGCTCCCTATAGATTTGCCTGCTAATTATTCTATGAAATTGAATGGGGAGTCTTAAATAGCCTTTAGACTTAAATATACATTTTCAGATCCATTATAATTACTTCTCATCTACATGAAAGTAATACCCTAAATAGAGAGTGCTGAACAATTGTAAAGGACAGTAAAGTCCCTGTCCAGAGATACTTAGAATTAGTGCAAATATCAGAGGGAAGAAGGGGGTAAAATAAGCAAAAATCCGAGCATTACTGTGGCAGGCAGATGGCCGAGCTGGGCAGAAGGGGATTTCTCTGCCTGCAAAATATTTGAGAATTTTAAAATGTTCCCAACCCACACTCAGATGAAGCCAAATCTTTTCAATGTGTTTTGCTGAAACTATTTAAAAAAAAAAAAAAGGCAAATAACTAAACGTTTCAGTTTTCAACAACATCG
The DNA here is from genome assembly GCA_013396775.1 of Cephalopterus ornatus. Lineage (NCBI taxonomy): Eukaryota > Metazoa > Chordata > Aves > Passeriformes > Cotingidae > Cephalopterus > Cephalopterus ornatus. Next base: position 739,630 of record VZRE01013664.1, on the reverse strand, counting down.
AAAATTAATCCCCAAACTGAAAGAATAATTTGAAAACACTGGAAATAGCCAGAAGCTGGATGTTTTCTGCTTTTGGGTTTGTTTGTTTGTAAGTAACTGGAAAGCTTCTTCCAAAACAATGGAAAAAGTAAAGATTTTGTGTGTTTGGTTTTTTTTTTCCTTTTTTTACTTTGCAAATTATTTTATGGGGAAATACTTGTGATTTCCTGCTCACTGTGCCTGGGAGTTGGGTTGTCAGAGCAGTGCCCAGAGCTCCAAGCCACGTGAGGGCCACGACCCAGACATTTCTCATCACAGCTCTCCTCATTCCGGAGGGCAGCGAGATGTGACATCTGGGACTCGGGGAGATGAACTTCTCTTGGCTCACGTGGCCAGGGAGAGGTGGGCTCCTCCTTTCCCCTGGAGAGATCCCTGCACAGTGACCTCAGCAGTTGCCAACACAGCCCAGAGGCAGTCTGGGGCTTAGCTGGGGCTCGACACTCCTCTGCAGGGCTCCGGGACACGATTTCAAATGCTGTGCTCATCCCCAGGATGCTGCAGGTTGTGCACCCAGGGGGACCCATCCTCTGGAGGGAGGCTGCAAAGGAACCTTTCAGCAGGAGGAAACAACTGAAAGAGCTCCTGGGAGCAGTTATGTGGGTGCTGCTGCTGCTACCTGCTCCCAAAAGGTAATTGTCAGCTTTCTGTTGCCTTGGCAGATCTTCCCTGGCTGTGTCCAGGTCTCCACCGTTCATCAGCAACTCTGGAAACTCCAGACCAACTCCGTGCAATGTCCTGTGCTTAAAACTAACTTTGTGGCTCCATGCCAAGTTTTGAGCAAAGGAGTAGAGTGATTACAATAAATTTTTAAGTGTGGTCAGCCATCTGCCTTGCCTGGGTGAAGAAGAGCCTCTTTTTTTTTTCCCTGCAGGTGCAATGAGGAAAGGCCACGTTCCTTTTCACACTCACCCGGGGAAGAGCTGAGCTCTGTGTCTTTTCAGCAGACATGAGGGCAAGCAAGGACAGGTCTATAACAGGCAGGGGCACAGAGAGGTAGACTCCCAAAAAAGCAGAGCTGGTGTATTTGTCTTCTACATTGGGTAGTGGACTTCACACACAACAAAGAGCTGCCCACAACATAATTCCTGCTGGCAAGGAGTATTTCCTCCGTTCCCATTGCTGCATCATTTTCACTCAAATGAATTGCTGTTAAGCTATGCCTAAAACCTATGAAAATGGCCAGAGGCACTTCATTGACAGCCATAGTAATTCTATAGGATTATTGAACCGTCCTCAAGAATTTTAAAGAGAAATGTAGTCACCAGGAGAGATGAATAGAGCAGCTCAATGTACAAAAATAATATGTATTCAACTCCACTGCTGAAAGCTCCCCCCAGCCCATGAGGGACACTTGTAACAGCCACGGAGAATCCAACTGCCTTCAATATTTGGTGAGAAGGAAACAATCTGTTCATTTATTCATTTTTAGAAAATGTTATGGCATTTGTACATGGCAATATTGGTTTTGCTACTATAGATCTTGCACAGACTGACTCCTCTGTTTAACTTTCTATATTCTAAATAGGTCCCATTGACTTTCATGAGCCTGCTTGTAAGTAAAGATAACTTAGAGGATCAAAGCCCTGTAAACTGTGTCATTAAATTTTAAGAAGTCAGAAGCTGCACGTTCCCTTCCAGGCTGCACCAGCATCTCCCATGAGTGCTAATGAGACCAGTTCTCATGCCACTGTTCTCTGGACATCAGAAGACACAGATTTGATTTTAGTCTTGATTACACAGATGAAAATAAGCAATAACTCATGAAAATCAGTGTAGTTATACATGGTAGTCAAAATATAGCTGATGAGGTTCGTGTTCATTTTGGGTACCTGTCTGAAGCTCGGTTCTCTGCTAAGTACACAGAATGCAGCAGGTCAGCACAGCAGGGTAGTGGAGCTCATTAGAATTGATTCTCCATGTATTTGTCAATAATCCCAAGAGAAAAAAAAAAAAAAGAAAAGGACTATGCTTAGACTGACAGAGTGATTCAGCTCAGGAATGTGTGGGAAAGGGGAGTCAGATTTTAGCCAAAGTCACGGACTCCTCCATACCTTGTAGGAGAGTTATCCTGGAAATCAGGAAGGTTTTACTGATAACAAGCTTTTGTGGAGTAGTAAGTGAGAAAACAGAAGTGGGGAGGACCTTATCTTTCAAGAACCTTTTTAAGCCAGTGCTGCATGTGGGAGAGAAAGAGGATGAAAGCATCATCCCAACCTCAGTTTTGTGCATTGTTTTTTCACAGCTATCTTCAAAACTAATTTAAAAAAAATGGAAGTTGCTGAAGAACCCCCAAGGCAAAGATTGCTCCAACTGCTGCTCTTTGGCTCTACCTAAAGCACAGAATGGAGGAGAATTTCCAGCCACCCCAGGACCAGATGAGACACTTTCCACCACAGACATCTCTGGCCCTATTTCCACAGCAAAGAGAGGCAGGAGGGGGCCCTGCTGCACCCAGCCAGCTCTGCCAGTGAGGGAGGAGGGGGGCCAGTCCCTCAGGGTGTGCTCAGGAACAGCTCTGCCCTGCAGTGGCCGTGCCTCAGTTCAGACGTGAGGAACACCCCAGGTGGGACTTCTTCCTTCACTCCCAAGTTTTTCACAAGATACCACCCAAGATGACCAGCTAGTGGGAGTCAGCTCTGCCACTTTTGGCTGTCATGCCCTTGCAAAGGCACAGCTCTCCCCGAATTCTGTGAGCATCTCTGTAAAAGGGATTTTTATCCCAATAAAGAAGCCAGAATTTGAAGTAAGACAAGAAGGCACCGGGGGAACTCCTGCCACCACGCAGCAAAAGCTGCTGTTCAGTGCAAGACAGGGAGTAGCATCCAGTGCAGGTTCCACTTAGCACCAAAACCTCAGGGAATACCTTTTGCCGGGGCAAACATCCCTGAAAAGGTAGATGGTAAAACCAGCATATCCTGGACAGAGGGTACCAATAAATCATTCATGAAAAGGATGGGAAACATCACAGCCAGGGCAAAGAGAATGCTAATTTGCTTTGCAGCCTGATCAAATGGAATGACTGGCCTTGAGGGATGCAGCCATTTTGGGGGTTGATTGCTGGAGTTAATACAGAGCATTAACTTTGCAGCTTTGCTCCAGGCAGAACTTGTCCCAAGTGATCTAAAACTTTCGATGCACTTATTCTATCAGAAGATTTGTGTATGTGTGTGTGTGTGACTGCCTAATTAATGAGCTTCTTTTCAATATTAATATGCAGAAAAGTTTACTGCCTTAAAGGTGTGTCAATATATACATTTTTCTAGTTAAAGAAGCTTGCCTTTGGCTATTCTAAAATATAAAAACTATTAATTAAAGCATACAGTGCTTTAGGAAAAAAAAATGATCGAATTGCTGAAGTCTTTGGGGAGAATCGCTACAGAATCTATGCCAAATGTCTCAATTAATTGATGTGCTAAAATGAACAACCTGAAGTATTTTAGTAAAGATTTTGCACAAGGCTTCACCTACTGCCTCCCACCCATCGAAGAACACTGTAGAGTGATTTCAGCCCGAGTGGAACCGAGAAAATACAAATGCACAAACTCCTCCCAAACCTGTTGAGTTGCTCCTTTCCCTGTGTAAGGACCTGCAGGGACAGGGAAGTGTGGAGCCCTTCTGTTGTGAGGCATCACCCCAACAGCAGCCAGCACTGCTGGTTTTGCTCTCCCACCACAGCCTGGCACAGGTCACAGAGTCACAGAACCTGCTGAGCTGGAAGGGGCCCACAAGGATCATCCAGTCCAGCTCTTGACCCTCACAGCACCATCCCCAAGAGTCAGCATGTGCCTGAGAGCATCATCCAGACACTGCTTGAACGCTGGCAGCCTTGGTGCTGTGACCACTGCCTGGGTCAAATGCACCGGGCTGGGGCTTCTCAGACGTTCTCTTGGTGCCTTCCAAGACTGGCAGGGCTCCTCTAAACAAGAACAAGGGCCAGCAGCACGGGCAGACCCGATCTGAAGGTCAGTCCTCATTGCAGAGGATGCTGACCCTGCACCTTTTATCTGGGAGACACCAACAAGGATGGAGGAGAAACGACATTACTTTCATTTTTACATAGGGGAAACTGAGGTATGAATGCGAGACAGATCTCCAAAGCAATTTCTTCATTACTTTTTCTTCCCTGGAAAGCTTCAAAACCAATTTTCTCCAAGTGATTTTTGTGAGAGGTTATGCAGGGAGCCTCTGGAAAAGCCAAAGGCCAAGTGCTGTGTACAAAGCCAGTATTTTAACTTTTTTCCCGGTGGGTGCCTGTATAAAATATTTACCAAATTATCCTTTCCCTTCTTAAATTTCCCATAGCATATCATATTATCCTTTCCTACCTGGAAAATCCTGCCATAAACCTCCACCAGTGACTGCTTCATATGCTGAGCATAGCCTGGCAGGGAGCAAAGCCCTTCAGAGGGCCCTCCCAGACTGTCTGGACCCCAAATTACTGCCTGCAGGTACTACAGCAAACATTCCAGGCAAGTGGAAGGAAATAAAGTCTCTTATCCTAATCAGTCTGATGAGCTGGTGAGGGAAAACAGCTGATGTCCATGGAGCAAGGCTGGAGCGAAGGGCAAGCAGTTACGGCAGCTCTAAGGTTATAACATATATACAAGGTTATAAACAGCCCAGGAGCGTCTTCTCACCGTGGGGTGTGTGGGAAAATTGGGTGGGTTTCGTGAGCAAAGATCAGGCCAGCAAACTTATTTTGCAAAGCTGGCACTAGGTGCTTTGGGCTTTGGATTTTTTCAGAGGAGGTAACTTTTGTATTTCATGTGAGGGGTTTTCATAAGCACAAGCTGACTGGTTGCTGTGAGGTGTAGAAGTAGCTGCAGGTGCAGAGAGTCTTTGGGCTCCTTTTGTTTCCTGTTTGCTGGGGCTGAGAGAAGGATGGGAGGAAAGTCAGGAAAATGAAGAACTGTGAAATATTCCTTTTCTTTCTTCCTCGGCTCCCTATAGTTGCAAGGCAGGTCTCTGCAATACAAGAGATAAGTAGCTGCTCAATTTAGGAGCAGTAGAGTTAAAAAAAGCACATGCTTTATAGATGTTATTTGATCTCTAATAAATACACTGAATATGGGATTTTTGCATGATGCTTTGATCTCGGTGAAGCATATTCTGGCTGAGTTGCTGCCGCCCCTCTAATGAGTGGTGTTGGAGGCCCTACATAAACTGCGGGTAGTAAAAGTGGGGAGGAAGAATGTAAACCCCGGCATCCCTGCTCCAAAGTAGGTCAGGCTCCTCCGAAGGCTTCCCGTCACTCCTCGTGTGGCGGCAGGCACCGTGCAGGGTGAGGACTGCCGGGGTGCTGAGTTCAGGTGAGGTGGGAGGCAGCTCAGGGGCTCTGCTCGTGCTGCAGAGCAGCTCCATATGGCTGATGGTCACAGCTCGGCAGTGAGAGCGCTGGCAGACCACACTGAGAGCTGCAAAGGACTCAGGAGTCGCTACGGCAGATGCCTTATGTCTGGTGCAAACCTATTCTGGACTCACTTGCAAAATCCTAAACTGCCTGCAGAAAAAGTAAATGAAGATTTTTTTCCCATAATTGGTGTATAACCGAGAAATTTGTAGAGAATATACTTGGACCTTGGCAGGGTTTTGGAAGCTGTGCTCTAGCTGTATTCAGCTGCAACTGCAGTCAGGTGCCTCCTAGCCCTGTTTGACAGTGTGACTGTCCACACAGGTACCTCCAGAGGAGCAGACATTGGGCTCTCCAGTGAGCTCTGACCGTGTGTCAGGCACTTGGAGAGCAGGGCTGCTTTATCTGCACAGCCCAGAAAAGACCCTCCACGCATGGGCTTTTTATGACCAGGAACATCTCTAGGTCTGGTGGAGTCCTGATTCACAGCTGACATCTAAGGTGCTGCAATCATATTACTAATAAACCAGCTAAAACAGGAAAGGAGCCTTTACCTGCTGCCAGCTCCTGTAATAACGTGTCCTAAGAGCGCTTTCTTGCTCTTTCAAGTCATGCACACACAAGTTACTTTGCAAAGTGGTCTCTTGTCTGAGCCTCACAAACTTGTTTTACTTATAACGTGTCTTAGTTTGGAGCAAGGACTGCCAGAGGGGAGGCAGCATCACATGGGATTGCACCACAGAAACCACCCAGCTGCAGTGCATTGCTCTTTTTGCCACGGGCTGACTTGCTTATGCAGGTTTGCACTGTTATCAAATGTTTGTTACGACATGGGAGAAAACACTGAGCCGAGCGAGGCCTGTTCTGTGCTCTGCATTATCCACTCTCTGCTTCTCCATGGGAGCCTTGTGGAAAGAGTCTTCTGTAGGGACCCAAAAAAATGAAAAGCCTAACTGTGGGAGAAGAGACTGGCAGCAACTGTCTTTAAAGAGGGTCTCCCAGTCCCTTGGAGCAGCGTGAAAGGTGTTTGTAGACCTTCAGTCTCAGATATGATGAACCTGAATGCTGACTACTGGCTGTTACCGTCTCCCCAACTCCTTTCTGAACCTGTCAGCCGAGTAAGGGACAGTATTTTGTTTCTGCTTGTTTTCATTTTATAATCTGAAACTTTAGAACAGAATTGGCACACCTGAAACTTTGACAATCTGTCTGCAAGAGATGGGCTGGGATTCAAAGAAGCTGCTTGTAATCCTGTCTTCTGGGTGTGGGTTTTCCCCAAATCTCACTTCCTATTGTATGTTTGGATGGCCTCTGACTCCAATTAGCCCAACACAATAAAAACAGAGGGCTGAGTTTCAGAGGATGTGTTGCAGTGGCAGAGGTATCATAGCTCAGTGCTGGCCAAAGGATTCCTATTTTTCCTGCCTCCACACCCCCCTGTCCCTCCAGAAATTAGAATTTTACCTGCTGAAACATGAGCTTTTTTGACAAGCAGCTTAAGGGTTCTTCTGCTCTCAGGGTTCACTATTTTCAGGTTTTTGCCCCATCCATGCAGGCTGGAAACCTTCTTCTTTTAATGAATGCTGGGGCTCTGGTATATACATATGACTCTAAGGTCTAGGGGTTTAACAAAAATACCGGATATCATGAGACTCCTCATAAAATCATGACAGTTAGCAAGCTGAATACACAAAGAACAGTCTTGTACCTTTTTTTCTCTAAAGTTACTTCTATTTTAGAGTAAGGAATTCTAGGAAGAAAAAGAGCTAAGTGCCCACAAAAGATCCTTGTGTCGTGCAGCAAACTTCCTGCAATAAAAGTCTCAGCTCTGTTCCCCTGAAAAGAGGTAGGATCTGAAGATGCAGTCTGTCAGACAATACACCAGTTGAAAACTGAAGGTTCCAAATGTGAAGGATCAAAATACAACAATATTAAAGTATTTTCTATACCATTCTAGACAAATAAAGGAACCCTTAAAAAAAGGGAGCAAAATCAAACAAGGAATCCAGGCTGTGACTGGTTGTCCCCTGGTAATTTTGAAACCTGGTTAAACTTGGGAAGAGAGGCCCTGAAACTTCTCCTGGACAGAACTTGTGTTTATAACTTGAAATGATGATGAGAATTTCACTTTTCATCACAGGCAGATGTCTCTACACCACTGGTGTGTCACAGAATTTAAACCTCAATTTAAAAAGAGTGTAATTTTGTAAGCAGTGAAGTGACTGTGGCAGCAAAGTCTGCAAGTGCTGGTGAGGAGCGAGGACCCTCCTCACACAGGGCCCTGCCACTGTTCATCCCCATCAGTGGAATATTAGAGGTGGCTGCATGGATTGAAAGTGGAGATACTGTTCTATTTTGCAGGAACCCCTCCATTAAACAGGGATGCTTGAAGACCTGTTAAATTGTCTTGGTTTGGGTTTTTTTTCCATTGGCAATAACAACTTTTTCAACATCACAGACCCCTGTGGCCAATTAAATCCTGGTCATCCTGCTCCTCTGATTGCTGGAACTGATCTAGAGATGAGGTACCACGGGGCCAAACCTCTTCACAGGGTTCTTCTTCAAGGAAAAGAGAGAGCTGTTAACCCAAATTACTTGGCAGCTCTAAGAAATTCTAGCAGGTAATTTTTGCAGTGCTGTCAGTCACTCTCAGCCCCCGTGGCTGCACTAGTTGCTCTGAATAACTGCAGTAGCTCTGATCATGAATTACTGTGATTTGTCAGATGTAATATAAACCCAGGGAGGGTTTTGATGCTTTTGCCAGCAACGTGTGAAAGAAAATATTTGAGTGGAGTTGTCTGAGCCAGATTGGGTAAAGAAAAGGGGGTTTAAAAAGCCAACATGACCTGTCCAGATTCATTTCAGGCAGTGGTGAAATCAGCTCACTGGCTAGATTTAAAACCAGTGGATATATTTAATCTGCTTCAATAACTTCTGATGGGTGTTGGACTTCTTTCCCCTGAAAATTATAATACAATCCTGCATACCATCTAAATAATACAATAACCTACTATAATACCTCTTTTCTTGGAAGGATTATTTATGACACTGAGAAAAATAAACACGTCTGAAAACAAAAACATCCTTCTGACAAGAGTGGCTACAATTTGGACAGTGGGAGTTTTTTTCTCCACTGGAGAACAGAGCAACACCACTTGGAGCAGGAGACAGGGAATCCACACTGATCCCCAAGTTTCAGGCCCGGATCTCTCTGCTGAACTGTGCAGAAACTGAACATCAAACAGCTCTGCAGAACCCTTCCTAGGTTACTGCTGGAAAAGCTGAGCAATGTTTTCTGGGTCCAAATGGAAGTTCTTGAAGTTTATTGAGCTTTTCTAGAGAAAAAAATCAGTAGCTGCGAAGGCAGTGGTATTCACTACTATTGTATGGATAGCTATATATATAGCTATATACATCTATAGTTAAATATGTCATTACATGTATAATTACACTTATTTTTTCAATAACCCAGGTGTTAAGAAAATTCCTGTTGAAAGTTCTTGTCTTGCAGTGAGACCTCAGAGAAGGGTGACCACATTTCCCTCCATGCCTCAGGAGCCCACTGCAGAATTGGGTTCAGTTTTCCAACGGGCTCTTTTAAAAACCTGTGTCCTCTAGTAAGAGTTTGAAAGGACAGTGCCTCAGTGTGCATTCAGTTGAGCTTTTCTTTCTCCTCTGCATATGCTGTGACAGGCAAGCGGCTGAAGGTTAATTGTTACTCTGGGATATTATGTTCCTTCTCTCTCCTGTTAATTCTGGGGACAGAGTATGGAAAGGATATCCCTCATACCTGAACCTTGCTGGAAATGTCTCGGTGGTTGCTTAAAACAAATGTTTGTCTTAAAAGAAAAAAGGAAAAAGAAAAAGTCCAAAGGTATTTCTCCTTTAACCAAAAGTTGAATAAAAAAGACAAAATTTTCACCTGGTGCTTTTGATGTTCTTGTAGCTGAGAGAACAGGTCTGAGGCAGGAACATCTATTACTTTTTGGTTGCTGGGGTTTTTTTAACATCAGCAGAAGCTTTATTCCTTTACCCCCATCAATGTCAGAGGTTGTCTGTGGCTTAAACCCCTGTAAAACAAGCTCAGAATTCAGCCCAATAGCTCCAAGGGTGCCAGAAAAATGCATGAACAAAAGAGGTGTTGCATCTTCCAATTCCTTTGATTCTCCTGAGCAGAGGAGAAGCCCACAGTGCCCATTCTAACTGCAGACTTGTCGGGGTGGAAGGGAAGAGCAGGAAGATGGGAGTGGGAAGAGGGAGGGCAGGGCAGAGGAGCTGAAGTGCCCACACAGTGCTCGGGGAAGGGGCAGAGCAGCAGGGGCCCACCAAGGGACTGAGGAGCCGCCTGCCAGCACCTGGGGGGTTCATTTCCAGCTCCATCCTTTGAATTCCAGCTTCTCCTTCATCCAGGGGAGCCACGGGGGAGTGAATACATGAGGGTTTCTACCCAGTTACACCACTCTTTAATGCTGTAGGAAACTGGGAGCTGCTCGACACCTACCTGAGGTAGAGGGAATATTCGGCATCGAAGATTTACGCCCGTGACCTTCTGGATGTGAGGTGGCAGAGCAGCCCATGCTGTGCTACATCCCATATGCATATTCATGGCTCGTTTATTCATGAAAGAAATGACTGGATTAGAGATGGTTTGAAGGACAGTGACTGTGGATTTGAAATGCACTCAAGTTGCTCACAAATTAGAACTCCATCGCTTTTCCTAATAAATTGGTAACTACTGTAAATCCTTGCGTATCAGCGTTGTTATTGGAAATACTGTGTATTTTATTGGATTGGGAACATTTCACAGCTATCAACCTGTCAATTGTTTTAGCACAACACAAGGTTTCTCATGATGATAGATGATGATTCTAAATAATTTTTATAAAGTATTTCTACTTACCGTGGTGTCAGGAAGCCTGCCTGGCTGTGAAATATTGTGATTTTTGAAGCACTCACCTGATAACACTCCTTAATTGTGTAACATTAATCTGTGTGTCAATCAAATGCTTGCAGGCTAATATATGGAATTTTTTTCCTGAGGTTTTCGTAGAGGGGGAGAAATTAAGATCATAGAAAACTGTTGGCAGCATATGAAGGAAGAAGCAATGCCAGACTTGTAACCAACCATGAAAATGCATGTTATGAAGAATAAAGAAAAGATCAACCTTCTTCACTAATGAATTCTACTTTTATTCAGAATTATGTCTTCCAGCAACATGTTTTTTCTTTCTTTCTCTTTCTCCCCACTTCTAACACACTGAGTGAAAAGAAAAAAGCCCAGTTTTACATGTCTTGAGCAGATTCAAACATCTGTGAATAAATAAGCTGCTAGACATTAGATACCTGCTCTCTCAGTTTCAAAGCCCTTTTCAGATATTAGTAAAAGATATTATTTCACCTGACAGAAATGAAAATTAAGTCACATGAGGCTGCTTTTAACAAAGATCATGCAGTGAGTTAGAAGATCTGGTATCCTATATAGGATATGAGGGGGTACAATGACATCCCAAAATATCTGGGAGGTCAAGTACACCAAAAGTTGCTACCTCTAAGCTCAAAGTGTTGAGCACTTTTGCATTCAGCCAGAAGGGCTGTGCAGGGGAGGGGGAGCTCCAGGGACCACAGCACAGAGTGGGTCGCCGGCTTTGGTGACACTCTCCTTCCTCCCTGGCCAAGAAGAGCCAGCGCAGGGGGACTGTCTGTGACTGTCCCTGTGCCAGGGTTATTAACATACTGCACCTGGACCTTCCTCTGACCTGAGCCAGCATGGAACCCTCACCAGCAGGGAATAAATCCCAAGTGCACGTCAAGCTCAGCTCCCTCCTGCTGCTCCTCCTGCTCTTGGCTTTGTCACAGCAAGAGGTTGGGGGCCACAGTCCCACTGACCTGCTTCTGAGCTTGGGGTGGGAAAAGGTCAAAAACCAGCAAAGGTGCCCCCCAGCCCTACAAAGCCCAGCTGCCTGAAGCAGGATGTGCAGGGTCTGCAGTGTCCCATTGTTAGGAGGGTTCCCAGTTTCCATTGCCAGCTCTGCCCTGAGCTCGAGCACTTCGTGCCCAACGGCCCTGGCCAGGCTGAATAGCTGTGGCAGCACTGGACTCGAGGTGGTCTGGCACTTATCCCTATTTATCCACCACACAGCCTTTTCCAGCCATTAAACTGATTTTATATGTGCAAGCCTGTTTCAGCAATTAAAGGAAAAATCCTTTATAGCTTTTTTGGTTTGAATTGGGCCGGTTTCAAACCCAGGTACTAAAATGGATAAAATTATCTTGAAAAGCAAAGGAATTACACTGCACCCTGAGCTCCTCTGCATCATGTTATGAAAGACACAAAGATAATATTTGTATAAATTAAAGCTATTGGAGACGTATGGTATTTCAGTTTCTGCTTCATTAAGTTGTCCTCCAGCCTTGAACATCCCTAGATCTATTCTGCAGCACTTTTCTATTTTAAATTTAATCTACCCTGCTGCAGAATGAAAGCTTAAAAGGATATTGCCTCTTTAAATTAAATGTGGAAAAAAATAACAATGGTGGAATTCTTGCTGAAGTGAATGCAATCAATTATATAAGTTCTAGAATTCATAATATTTTCATCTGTCCTTTAGTCTCCCCACTAGTTCGACAGTATATTTCTTCATTGTTTCACTAGCACTGCAATTACATTTTTTTTTCATTGATTGTAAGAGCAGAAGAAACCACTGCTACCACTTAATCTGATTTCACATGTATAATAGACCATAGGACATGTCTGGATTAATTCCTAATTTGATTAAAAAAACCTCTTGGAAAAATATTCCATCCTTTCCCTGCAATTTCCAAGCAATGGATTAGACCTTTGCAACCCCTCGTGAGTTGTTCAAATCACCCATTATTTTAGCTTTATCATGACAAAAAAGTTCAACCTGTTTTGAGGCTGGAATTTCATCTTCCTCTAATTGTTAGCTATTGGATCCTCGCTCTGTGAGATTTTCTTTTCTCTGTGTGTGCTTGATGAACCACCAGATCCCCCCTGAAGCTTCTCACTGATGGTGAAAATACCACGGCACTGACGTTTTCCCTGGAATCCTCATGACTTTTCTATGGGCCCTATCACCAGCTAAACCACCACACCACCCACTCTGGCATAAGAGATAAAGCCATGATTTAAATCATGCTCTTCTGGGGATTATCCACCCTGTTCAGTCCTGTGTTGGCATCTGCCTCCCTGCCACATACAGAATTTTCTCCTGGGAGTGGGTACCCAAAGCTCTCCTTTCAATCAGGGGCCCCAGCTCTGGCTGCCTGGGTGGCAGAAGGCAAGGCTTGGGTCTGCTACAGCACCCAAAGGTGCCAACACCCATTCCCAGAGGAGCCCTGGCACCGTTACATTCCTGCTGTGCTGGGTCGAAGCTGTTCTGCTTTGTACAGAACAACCGGAGCCAGAGGGCAGGAGGGAGGTCGCAAACACACACGTGTGGGTGAGCGTGCAGGACGTTCCATGTGCACTCAGAACATAAACCCTGCTGCCACAGCTGGTGGATCAGGTGGGAATGCTTTCAGAACACCTCAGCAAACTGAGCCTTAAGCCAGGAGAGGCAGAATAATATCTGATTTTCATGTATGTGAATTAGACGTAAGCTTGAGAGAGGCAGCAAGCTGCTCCTGGCTGTCCCAGCAGCACGACTCCAGGGGTCTGGAGAACCTACTGCTAATGCTGGTGCTGGCTCCAGCCTGAAAGACTGAGGGACAGGCTGCTGGGGATTTTATGAATCTAAACATAAGACTTAATTTTCCTAGTTTCCATAATAGGTGTTCAACTTCTTGTGTTTCTGGGTCATCAGATCCTTGAAGGACAGAGGATGGGGTGTATTGCAAATTATCCTCAAGTTACTGTCCTGCTGGTAGAAAAGAGATACTTTGGAGATGGGTAAGTTCCTAGAAATAGAATTAGCAGAATGTGCGTGGAAGAGACACCCCAAGAGGTGGTGGGACCTTCACTCCTGGAGATTTACTGAGGCAAAGCCATGGCTGACCTGATCAAGTGCTGGCAACAGTCCTGCTTTGAGTGGGAGGCTGGATGAGAGACCTCCTGTCAGCACTTCTGTCATGTGGCATGGAGGCACATACTCAGGGAGGGTTTTCCATAGTCATCTTGGAGTCATCAGCAGGTTCCCTAATGGAAAACAGCTCCTCCTGCACTCCAGCCACGAGAGAGGGCTCTCACTCTCGCTCAGGGAGAGTGCCCTGGGAAAAGGCAAGTGCAGGCCAGGGAGCGGGAATTAAACTGTGGCACTGAGAACAGCAATTAAAGAAGCCAGTTGAGATTTCAAGGAAAAAGCAGGAATCTCGTGGGTATATTAGTTAATTAAAACAGAAGCATCATCTTCAGGCCTTTTTCATTCACAGAAAGCTTCTGTTTCCAGCTAAAGGCATATTGAACCGGCGACAGTAGCTCAAGACAACTGTGGTTGCTTTTGGAATGAAGTTGTTAGTTCAGAGGAGGAACAAACACACCCCTTCCCTGGAGTCCCAAGTTCTTGGCTGGAGGAGCTTCCAGCCCTGCTGTACTGCATGTTCAGGGTGGAGCAAAGTGATTCAAGCAAAGGCAGATGCTGGTTACAGCTTAATTGCCACTGCAGTGTCTTTCTTCCCTGAGTTCAGCTATCTCCTGCCAGAGCCACCTAACCCCTCTTGGAGACTGGGGTCAACCTTTAGTCCCAGCAAAGTCCAATGTCCAAATTCACACAGACTCTGTTCTCCCATGAATGTTGCTGTGTTTTATGCTCCACTCTATTCCTTCTGCATCCCCTTTGGATCACAGTGGTGGGTTCACTCACATCCATCTGCTGGTCAGCTCAGGCCCGTCTGTGAGTGGGGCTGTTCTCTCACAGATAACGTTTGTGAAAAGGAATACGTGATGGGAGGACTTGAGTAGACTTTGGATACACTGCTGCTAGACCTGCTGGGTAACGAAGCGAAACACCAGGAAAAGGTTGACATTAAAACATTTGGTTGGAGTGTTTTTTAACTGGGGGAGGATTTTTTCTTCTACTTTATAAAAAAGGTCTTTTCCATGCTATAACCAAGAAAGGAGGCTGCAGCACTTGGCAAACAAACTTCTATTAAGTGCATTGGCTGGAAATGTTTATACTTTGCTCTAGACAGCTATCTTGAATATACTGAGCATTGCACTGTGCTCTAGCTTGCATAATTCTGACATGGGAGCAAAGTCCTTATGGAGGAGGTGAGTGTCTCTCCTTGGGATTTTTTTTTTTTTTTAATATCAGTCACTTGTAATCTAAGGCAATAACTTGTTTGGAAGGATAGTTTCCTGCTCTCCAGGGATTTTCCCTCTCCTCTTGTTGATTTTAACATCAGGAGGAGAACATTTTTTCAGGGAGTGAAGGGCGGGGGGGAGAACCCCCTAAGAGCAGAGAAATCACCTCTACCTTCCATGCAGGCTGGCAGATGTTTAACAAGGGGTTCTCTGCCTTCCTCCAAAACTCCCCTTCTGCACCATGTTGCCTGGAAATCTTGTGCTTCTTCCCCTTTCACATTTAATTACTACAAATTGCTGAAAACTTTATCTAAACTCCTATCAGACAGACAAATCACCATTTGATTAGGGCAGATAAATGGTCCTATGCAGTTCCAAAAGTGGATCTCTGCTTGCTTTTTGGTTTTGGAGGTTTTTGCCCCTTACTGTCAGGATTCAACCTGGCATTTCCCAAGCTGAGTGACAGGAATCTGGGCTAATTCACGAAGGACCTTGCTCTCTGATTTTGTATATGACTAGAAGATAAGAAAGGATGTAGATAGGAATTAGCATAAGAGACTGGTTAAATGAATGGTCCTCTGGCAGCCAAACAGATGGTGGCTGTTCTCCACCCCTGTGGAGTGATGCTGGTGGGAGGGTTATCCCTGCGGATGGGTGGCCCCCTTACAGCTTGACTTCTCTTCTGCAAGCCTCCATAGAAAGGCAGTGAAATGCAGAGGATTTACTCTTTGCCCCCAGCCCCTGTCGTTGCAGGCCGGAGGTGGGGCTGACACAGTGTGGGGAGGCAGCCGGAGGGCAGGAACCCGTCACCCTGGTGCCATGCTAATCCCGTGGGTAAATGAGAGGGTGTCAGTGCTGGCACAGCTCCAGGACACCGAGCTTGCATCCACACAGGTGTGGCTTCACAGCACTCCAGTTCCCAGAGCAGAACCTGCAGCCCTGTGCCTGTTTCCTGCACGGAGCAGGTCCCAGGGCAGAGATCCACCCCTCCGAAGTGGGAACACCTACGGCAGGAAGAGCAAACTGAAAGATGTGTCTGTGTCCCCCCATCCACATGAAAGAGTCAAATGAGAGTTCACAGGGGGCTGAGCCCCAGAGTTTGATTCTGGTTCTCTTTTGAGAAAGAGTTTCATCAAAGGCCATGGGACTCATTCTGGGCATCATTTGCAGTCTCCTTCCAGGACCATCTCAGGTGGGAGACCAGGCTGCATCAGGAACCTGGAGGAATAATTCACCCTGTTGTCAATGGAGTCTCCAACTGACAGAGCCTGGACAAAGCAGAAAGACTAAATCACCCAGATGACTTCCAGCAAGAATAGTCTCCCCCAGGTCAAGAATGCAGGCAAACCTGACCCGAGGGCTTGCTGCCCTCAGGCCTTGCTTTTATTATTATTTTTTCCCCTCTGACAAATGCCTGGCTGCTGATTCCTCTGCTACCCAGTTTTCATTGTCTGTGCAAGGAGCAACAGCGACGGAGGCCCCAAAGAGTTAATTCAGACTGGAGGTGAGGAGCAGAGCAGCACCCTAGAGCCAGGCTTTCCTCCTGCTCCCGAGGACCCCTGTTCCCATACGGATCTGCACACTTGCAGCTCTCACAGCGAACAGGTTGTTTGTCTTTCAGTGGATCGGAGGGAGTCTGTGTAAACCTCCATGCAACTGACTTTAATTACCTGCCAAACCTGCAGCAGGGCATGAGCCCACATACTGTATGTGACATTACCAGTAGAGCAAGTACTGGAATGCAGGGGCTAGAATAATTTGACAGCTAACATAAAGCACCATGATTTATATTTTGGTTATATTGAGATTTTTTCCCCCCCTCTTTGAGCACTCATATAAATATTTACTTGGATTCTAGGACCTTGCTTAACCCTCACAGTGCCACGTTTCATCTTCTTCCTTTTTTCTTTTTTTCTGATGTTTTGTTTTTCAGCAGCTACTCAAAAAATGCCTTTCATTTTAAAACACAGAAGATTTAAACCAAAAATAACTTCACCTTTAAACTGTTTCATCTGTAAACAATGTGATTCAGTAATCTTGATATATTTACTGTAGACTTCAATTGAAAACAGATTATGGAGAAGGGATTCTTTTAAAAGATACATGACTTTTTAGTAGGAACATTGGGTTTAGATTCTGGAGCAGACATCAGCTGATACTTCTGCTTTGTTTTAAATTTTATCCAAGCCATTTCATTAATTATTGAGCTGAGTAACATGACTATAAGATCTGTTTATCTCAAATTTAAACTTACCTGCTGTTTAAGGATGCTTTTCTTTTGTGTCAGTTCATGGTTTTTGTCTCCATGCAGCAGGACGTAAATCACTGCATGAGAGAGTTCTGGTAATACTGCAAATCGGAAAGCCATAGACTTTTCTTTATTATTAATGTTATTATCATGATTCCTGTCTGTCTGTCTGACTTACGCATGACTCATTTATTACGTAGCCCCAGAGGCTCACAGGTATTTACTTAACACTCTGTTCTTTTAGGTCTGACTTAGATAAGTGAGGACCTGGAAATACCCTTTCAAAACCATTTTCTGCGGGCAAACATCCTTGCTGCCCCTTTCATCCACCTGTGGAGTGGGTTAACCTGTCACTGCACAAAACCAGTGCTGGCCCTAACGAATCTGTGCTCTTCAGCCCTTGAAGTGCATCACCACAGCAACACCCAGGGCAAAGCGCCTGGTCCGCAGGTCAAGGCTGACAGAAAAGTAAGGATGGCCTGTGTCAAAAGGAGTTTAGCAGTCCTGTATTTCTGGTGTCCTGAATGCACTCTGTTTGTCAGCCTCAGCAGCTGCAGGGGGTGGCTCAGGGCTGCAGCTGATAGTAGCACTGCAACAGCACTAACAAAACACGGGAAGCTGGATGTTGTTGGACAACGAGCAAGAGGGGGACCAGACTGAGGAGAAATGAAAAAGCTTTCCTTTAGGATTGCATGAGCAGAGATTTCAGGCTCAAACCCCTTTTTTCCTGTAATTGTTGGCTGCCTTAAATATTGAGAAAATGCAGATTTGGAGAGCTGCAAGGGCCAGCGTTAGCTCAGAGAGCTGGTTATAATTATATGTTCCTTTTCTCATGGTTGTAGAAGCTTTAGGTAATAAGTGCACCACAGTATAAGAGCAAGGAAGAAGCAGTTACCAGAAGTCCAAGGTGCAGGTTTATTACCCTCTGTAATTTCTTTTGTGAATGGGCCCCCTGAAGCAGCAGGAAAGTTTCAGCTCCATTCAGCAGTAAATAAAACAGGATCCACAGACCAACAGGATCAGAGAGGCTTGTGCTGCCGTCCTGCCTCGCTGTTCCCTGGTGTGCCGTGATGCTGCCCTGTGCTCCCCGCTGTGTGATGGGGGCCAGGCCCACAGCCACTCGTCAGGCTGAGCCCTGCTGTCAGTCTGCAGCTCCCCTTGGCCAGGTCACTGCTGCCCCGTGAAAGGTCAGTGGCCTGCTTTAATAAATCACCTGAAGTTCTACTGTAGAACGAGTACTGTTTATTTTTATAAATGCAGATTTCAGGTGCTTGACACCGATTTCTTGCCACACTTATTTCAGAAGAAAACCGTGCTGACCACAGTGCCCTTGTCACTGAGTGTTTAATATCCTTTATAGAGCCAGCAGCACCTTTCTGGAAACAAATGAAGTCCCATTAGTGGGAAGGCGAGGCTAAAGCAGAATCATACCTTTACATTTTATCAGAGGGAGGTTTCAGGCTTCGATAATCAAATGCAGGCACAAGCAATGCCCATATATTTGCAGTACATATGCATTATTGCAATACTGGATGACAATATCACAGTTCAGAAATAACCCCAGCTCTGTATTTGTGTGGACATGTCCTACTATCTCCGAGTATTGCAGTAAAAGCAAGAGTCTGCAGAGAAGGTACAGTTAAAATGGTGCATTAGAGCAGCACAGTGACATTGGCAATGGAGTTTTCTCTGGTATAAACCTTCACCCACTGCCTCCAACAACGAGGAAGAAGGGAGAAGAAATAAGTTTGAGATGTTTCTTTAAAGAAAGCACTAAACTTGGTAAAAGGACACAGCTTTGCTACCTTGCTCTCTGCCCCTCATGCCTCAGGATATCATAAATTTTTGATACCAATAAAACAGAATTTTTGATGAGCTGCTATTTTGCATTAAAGCAACTTTACATGCAAAGATTGCATAATAGGAAGTAAAATTGAATTTTGCCTCAGAACAAGTTCTTATTATTAATTTAAGTGTTTTTTATATATTTTAGCAGCAGCTTATCATTCTATATATTTAATTTCTTTCAAGTGAGAACACTTAGCATTGGTTTCCTTGTCTAAACAAATCTTTTAAGAGAACACATGTATAAAGTGGAAATGCAGTGTTTTGAATCTGTGCCTTAAGACAAACAGTGAAACTTTAAAAGGGGAAATAAAACATGGCAAAGGACAACTATCTCTAAAACCTACCAGCAGTCTCCACGGGACAGGAAAACACGTCTCTTTCTCTATGTAGAATTATTTTTTTCCCTCTTTACTGCAGTATTTATTTCTACTGTACTGTGACAAAACTGCAAATACAATAAGCCCCCATCAGAGAGATTCTGTTTGAGGATCTGCAGTCCACCACAGTCTGTTTCCTAACACTTCCACACCATGATGCTAAAATACAGCGTGTCTCTTCCCTGTCCTGGACGCAATAGCAAGAAAACCTTTTGCAGCACTTCACGCTGCATTCAAGAATTCACTACTGAAAGTCACTATTTAAAAATCAAGAAAAGGCAGAGCTGGAAAGCTTCTTTTAACTCCTCTCTTCTTATTCTCCTTCTTGCATGAAACAAAAGTCCGATGTGGGATCCTACCAGACCGCTGCATGAGACATCACTGAACATGCTACACAGAATTATGCAATAAGCTGTTTAGAGTGCGTGTGTGTGTGTGTGCACAGAACTTCAGATTTAATGTAACCCTGATGGAGCGAAACGTAATGATTTTAAAGGGGGAGTAGGAGGGAAGCGAAAAAAAAAGTAAAGTGGAACTGGCCCAAATAAAGATTAAAAAAAGAAAAAATTAAAATAGCAAAGAGGGACCCTCAGGAGCGGGGCAGGGGGGATGCAGGCAGGGGGGTGCAGGCNCTGCCTTCCAGGATGCAGGCAGGGGGATGCAGGCAGGGGGATGCAGGCAGGGGGATGCAGGCAGGGGGATGCAGGCGGCGGGAGGCGCGGAGCCGGGCGCCCGGCAGCTCCCCGGCCCCGCGGAACCTGCGCACGGCGCTGCGCGGCTGCGGAGGCAGAGAGGGCAATGCCGAGCGCTGGAGAGGTCTTATCTGCCCTCCCCGAAACCCGACACCCCCAGCCCCTAAGAGCTTCCCCGACCTTGGTCTGTCAATCGCCCGCGCTCAGCAGCCCGCTAGAGCCGGGCGGGCACTACGCCAGCCCGAGGGGGAAAGGGGGAATAAAAAAAGAGAAAAAAAAATTAAACCCTAAACCAGCTGGCAACAGTCATCTCGCAAGCCCCTGGCTCATCATTACAACACATCTCGCCTGCCCACCTCAATACGGAGCAACTCATCTGCCGGCCGGCAGCAGCGCTCAGCATCTCTGGAAAGTCTTAGAGTGATGTGTCTATCTTTAGTTCAAAAAGTCTTTTTAGTCTTAGATGTCTCTGTTTTGGAATTAAAGACAATCAGCTTTACACACCCTCCTGGAGGGGCGGAGGGAAGGGAATATTGAGAAGAGTCTATTAAGCGGTTGGCAGCGATAGTCTGTAAGCTGTGTCAGTAAATGGGGGAAGGGGGAGGCTGTTGCCAGTTGTTTGCTGTCTGAGTGTCTCGTTCAATTTGGGAGCAGCCGTAGCCGGTCGCCACCTCCGTCCCGGCGGGGGCTGCGGAGCTCGCTCCGGCTGTTAGCAATAGCTCCTGCAAAACTGCGAGATCGTGATTTTCACGTAAGGGAATCGTTCTCCTGCGCTACACGAGATCACGCAGTGAACCGTCGTCTGGCAGACAAATTTAGCGGGGCAAACCTGGGGTCCTTCCCCGTCATACGCCCCATCCATCCCCGGGGTGCAGGGGCTCCCACCGCCGGCAAAGGCACCGCCACTTCTGCTCCCAGCGCATCCCCGAGCCCCCGGGGCTCCGCTCGGCCGGGGCTGCTCGGGCCGGGCCGAGTCCTGGGCCCGGGCCCCGTCCGGGGACGGTCCTGTCTCTTTGGCACCCCGACCCCATCCTTTCCTGGGGCTGCAAGGAGCCACTCGGGATGGGGCCGCTGCGCGAGGCTTTTTTGGAGGCACTTGGCAGCATCTTCACACCGGAGGGCTCCGAGGGCGAGCGACCGGTCGCCTGGGCGGCTTCGGGAGCGGGGGGTGGTCAGTGCCCGGCCCCTCCGAGCCATGGCCTTCGTGAGCCCCGGACTGCGGCAGCAGCTGCCGCCCCCGGCCCGTCCGAGCCCCGGGGAAGCCCAGGCCGGCGGGGGCTGCGGCACCGCGGGACGGGCAGAGCACCCGCAGGCAAAGCGGCACGTCCGGAGACGGGGGAGAAGAGGGCTTTGGGGAGGGATGATGCTCTTTCCCCCGCAGCTGACACGCAGCTTCCCTGCGCGCTCCGGGGGGAGCGGGGAGCCCCGGGCCGGCGCCCCCGAGCTGACCCGCGCAGCACCCCGCGGGCAGGCTGCTCCCGGGAGGAAAAAGAGGGAAAAGAGGAGTTTTCGCTTCAAGTAGCTGCTCTCCGTGGTTGCCCCTGTGTCAGCCCGGTGATGAACGGCGAGAGATCAAAGTCGATCCCGTGGATGGCAATAGGGAAGGGAATGGAAGGGGATCACCCCTCGCTGAGGGGGCTCCCCCCGGGGAACAGGCAGCGGGGCACAGGCAGGCGCTGCCCGCCCCGGCCCCCGCGGGGCTGCCTGGCCCCGGTGCCGCTGCTGCCCAGCCGCAGGCCGGGCCGAGCACAAGTGCGGGTGGGTTTTGCCCCCCTCGGCGTGTTGAAGCTCCTGCAGGAGCCGCCTGCGCGGGCAGAGGAGCGAGCCCGACCCCCGGCCGGCCGCAGGGACCCCGCGGCCCGGACCCTGCTCCTCGCAGCGCCCGCCGAGCCCGGCGGGTCCCGGTCCCACCCGCCCGAGCTGTGCCCCCGTGGGACTTGGTTGCGTTTTTCTTTCCTTCTAAAAGGAATAAATGAAAAGCCAGGAGCGGGGCCGGGCCGGCAGAGCCCCGGCCGTGCCGCGGGGCTGCCCCGCTGCTGACACCGTTCTGCGGTGGGAATCTGGAGGGCTTTTCTAAGGCCTGCTTTTCCTACTTTTTTGTTGTTGTTGTTGTTGTTGTTGTTCAATTAGGCCTAGTGATTTATTCAATGCATGCATGAGGGGACATTAATATGCGGTGGCAGTTCCCACAAACAATATTCCTCTCAGGCTTTCTGCAGCCATAGCATTTACTGGCAAGGGGGGAGGCCATAGAGGGAAAGCCAGGCTCTCCCAGCCTTTTCCTTTGCAAACTCCTGTCCCCCCTTGGCAGGGCAGCAGGGTACGAGCTTGTTCTCCGAGCCTGACTCATGTAGCCGGGGGGCAGGGACGGGCCCTGGCCCCTTCCAACCTCCCTCAGCCCAGCGGCTGGCCCGGCTGGCTCTGACAAGGCAGGGATGGGGATGGGATTTAAGAGGGGATTTTGTTTTAAGTTACTGTATTTGCTTTTAAATTGTTTTTCCACACTCTCTCCTTAACCGGTTTGTTCTCCAAACACGCCTTTTGCTGTCCCTGCAAGGACAGCTCACTGCTGCTGAGAGGGGAGCAGGGCAGAGAGAAGCTATTTTTTCGGTTTGTCTGGTATCTTGGATTTTGGTTTGAAGAGGGATTTACAGTTCAACACCGTTTTCACACTTTTTGAGGGCAGCAGCGCTCAGACACGCCGTGACCCGGCTCTGGGAGTCCCTTTCCCGCAGCCAGGCGAGGAGCGGGTGGTGTTTTTAACCTCCTCCTGCTCCACTTTAGGGATCTGTGCAGCTATTCTGCCTTGAGAGCAGAGGCATGGTGGTGGGGCTGCGAGGTGCTGAGCCCTGGGGGGTGGCGGAGGGAGATATGTCCCCTTCTCCACACGCACCTAAAGAGTCTTCGAAGCTGCCCATTGCTCATGCTAAAAAAAAAAAAAAATAAAACCAGCCGGAATAAATGAAGTGTGCAGACGGAGAGGAGGATGGACAGGAGGAGAGTGAATGGCCAGCACGGATCCCAGAGGAGCCGGGGAAAGGNAAAAAAAAAAAAGAGAGAAAGAAAAAACTCAGAAGAAAGGTGGCTGCCCTGAGCGCGTCCCCGCTCCCTCCGCCCGGGGAGGCTGAGGCCGGACGCTCCCGCTGCCGGCGGGGGAAGGAGAGCCCGGGGGGGGACATCCCTCCAGGGGGGTTGGGGGGATGCTCCCCCTGCCACGGGCGAGCTCCGAGCCGAGCAGAGGAGGGTGCGGGGCTGAGCGCTCCTTCCCCGCCGGCAGCAGCGTTCCCGAGTGGGCAGAGCAGCCCCGCGCCCCCGCGAGCCCGGTGCCGGCAGCAGGGTGAGGACGGGGAGGGGGCCACAACTTTTCCTTTCTTTCCTCT
>VZRE01013664.1:614961-712347 GCA_013396775.1 Cephalopterus ornatus | reverse complement strand
CTCCCCGGCTCCCCCCGCCCGCACCGCCGCCTCCTCTTTATCTCTTCAGCTGTTTATTTATTTATTTATTTGCTTCTCTCCCCCCTCCCCCCTCTCCATCATTTTCGGCCTCTGCAGCCCACAAAAGGATGAGGGCTCGGGGACATCCTGCCCGTCCCTTTGTTCTAAATATAACAAAAGTCCCCTTTTTGCCCGCTGCCGTCCCGCAGCAAATGTCAAGGCAGCCAGCTTCCCCCCACGCCACGCACAAGCATCGCCCTCTCCAACTTTATATAAGCGCCCCCGACGCGAAGGTACCGCGGGGGGACCGGCCGCGGACGCGCGGCGGGCCCAGTCGGGAGCGAGCGCTGGGCTGCGGGAGGCGCCGAGGGGGATGCGCGGGGAGCCGGGAGCGAGGGAAGCACCGTCTCGGCAGGGCTGTCAGCCCTCGTGTACAACCTCCCGGTTAAAGGAAGCAAATCTCTCCCTAAAGTGAAGCAACGGCATTGACACAGACAATTGCAAATATTAGGGAGAGAAGGGAGAAAATATAATTACATTTCGGGACCGTGTTTGCTTTCCTCTGCTGTTCCCTGAGTGAGTGACTGCATGCAAAGGAGTACTCGGCTTGTAAGGTTTTTTAGTTTCTTTTCTTTTTTTTTTCGGTCCGGTAACAGGATTTTTTTTTTTTAACATTTTGTAACGATTAAGGGAGATTAGGGTTTCTTTTTACGGTTTTTACGCTCAAACAGACAGAAAGTGTGACCCCAAGTGGCCTTTTAGAGAATAACAACTACTTTTCACCGGGGAAAAAGCCACACGGAACAAGAGGACGGGCGTGCGGGACCGGAGCGATGCGGGAGCGGGGCTGCCCCGCTCCCGGCCCGGCCGCGCCGCTCCAGAGCTGCGCCTCCGCCCCTGCACCTCAGCATCCCCCGTATTCCCATCACCCGCATTTATTTAGCCAAAAGCACCCTGAGAGTTCAGGATGTACCTGCTTTCCCGAAATTTATGATGAGGGAATTGCCTTTCTGGAGCTGGGACAACGCTGCGGAGTCCCCCCATCCCAGTCCCCACACTGCGGAGACCCTCCGGTGTGGGTCCGTCCCTGCGGGACGCTCCTCCAGTCCCGCGGCGATATCCGCAGCCCAGACCCGCTTGTTCCTCTCATCCGCATCTCCTCGGAGCCGGCCGCAGCCGAGCAGGGGACCAGGAAGGCAAAAGTCGCGCGAAGTCCCCCCTTACTAAAAAAAAAGAAATTCCAGGGGGTCCCTCTGGCTGCGGGCTGGAGGGAGGGGGTAGCAACCAGGAAGGGGGATTTCATCCCAATCCTCCTTCGCCGTACAGACGCGCTGGGACTTAATGTGGTGTGGCAATGCGTCGTTTGAGTGTTTCCCCACGACATTCGGAGGGGACAGAGCTCGCAGTCGGTAGTGGCCGGCTCCGCCGCTCCCCGCGCCGGGCGGTCCCGGGGGCGAGCGCTGTCCCCGCACCCCGACCCCGGCTGGAGCGGGACAGCGCTCCCGAGAGCACGCAGACCTGTCTCCGCAGGTCGCCCTGCTCCGAACGCGTGTGCGGAAGGACACGCGTGGAACGCACACGCAGACCCGGGGCGCGCCCCGCACTCCGCATCCCCCACGGGCATCGCAGCCCGGCCGTGCGCGGGGCTCTAGGTCCGCACGGCCACCGCTCTGCTGCTTTCTCAGCAGCCCTAGATTTGGGGAATCGCCGCCTTTTCGTTGTTACGAGCGGCTCCGAGGCACAGCGAGGCGGGGAGCCCCGGGGCCGGGCGGGGGGACCGGCCAGCCGGGCAGAGAGGAGCGGGGCAGGAGCTCGGCCGTGCCCGTTCGGCAGCTGCCGCCTCCCCGGGGGCTGGGGGCTGCCGAGAGCCCCTCGTGCGGGTCCGCTGGAGTTGTTATTTCGGAGGTCCTGGAAGCCGACTGGGGACAGCTTTATTTTTACCTGCACGTTAAACGTTATCGTTGCCAGTGAGAGAAAGGGGACCCTGGCGAGAGCTTGGGAAACCTGGATGCAGCCCTGCAAAATGTGCCATTAGATGGATAATACTTTTTCCTCTCATAATTACTGAGGTATATTCACAAGGTGGAGCTACTGAAAGGCGGAGGAACCATTGATCTGATTATCTCCCTGTCCATACACACTCTGTCCCTTTCCCTAATCTTTTAAACTGTGAAGTACAGATCGGTTTTGAGCGTCCATCCTCATCGCCATAAAATTTCGGGACACTTTCTGGGTCTGTTTCTTTGCTCTCCCATCCGTCGCTCCCCTTCCCAAAATACATCCCACAAAACTTGCGGCGTTAAGCGGCTGACTAAAATCGGAACAGCTTCGTGCCCCGAATCCCCCGTTCAAGGCCAGTTTTGCTTTTAATTCAGCCACCTAAGGTATTCTCCATGCGATTTATATGTTAGGAGGGTTGCTCCTTCGTGAATTTTAAATTATGTATTTTTTTTTTTTTAACAAGAATTGGGGAAGAAATTATGTCGTTGGAGCAGAAGAAGAGGATTCCTGGGCTGAAGAGCCCAGCGAGGCAGCTCAGAAGAGTTCCCCATCCTCGGGACTAAGCGGCGGTGCTGCGCGCAGGGGGAGGGAGCTCCGCGCATCCCTAAAATCCTCCGCGGGGCAAAGCGGCGGCTGAGGGTTCCTGCGGGAAGTATCCCCTGTGCCCTCCGCGCCCGCGGAGGGCGAAGAAGAGGCGCCCACCTGCCCGGTCCAGCAGCGCGGAGCGCAGCTCTCTTTCCCCTCCTTGCCGAGCCCTCTGGGCAGTTTTTCTCTAATTGCGACCTTCTCCCCGCACCCGAAAGCCGAAACCGAGCGGGTTTTCTTTTTTTTCCTTTCTATATTTTAAGATGCGGGGTTTGAAGGTTAGTTTCGAGGAAAGAATGACTTCTTCCCGCTCTCCCCCTTGTCCCCCCTCCTTTCGCAAACTCTCAGCCAAAATCGGGACGAGTTCAGAGAAAATGTTAATGTCATTTCAGATCAACTCCAGCTGGCGTGTCCGCCCAGGGCAGGGCAGTGGGGGTCCTGGAGCCGCTGAAATTTGAAATCTCTCCCTTAAAACTGGAACATATAGATATCTATTGGTGTTCAGTCAGGTAGGGCTCTGCCTGAATCCGTAAGTGACATTTAGAAAAGGAATTCTGTTACGCTGGCATCCCAATCCCCAATTCTTAGAAACAGCAGGTCTAGGTAACTGATAAAATTTAAGACGACTGCTAAATATGTAGTTTTCATGTTCGGTTCTCTGAGAACTCCTCAGGTTTGGGAACTGACTCTTACTTTCCTCTCCAAATTACCTTTTTTTTTTACCCCGTAACATCAGCGGGAAATGTCGACTGAAAAGGGAGTTTTGTGAATAAACATACACCCAAAGCGAAATCACCCGGGGCTAGCAGCAGGCACTGACGGAGGAAAAGGGCATCGCTTCCCTAATTCCTACGTCCCCTCACTTGATTTTTAATTTCCCAAACCGCAAGCAGACACCGTGCTGGTTGTCAGGATTTTTTCCCCTGTGTAAGCAGCGAGGGACCTGGTTAATCATCTATCGCAGTTACATGTTCATGAGAAAGAAAAGTGTTGATGTTTGCTTGTTGAGGCTGATGGGAATGGCCCACGAATTTAGGATTAAATTACTACTGGTAATCATAAGGCTTTGTTTCCCCTCGCTCTCCCTTTTCTGCGGGGATTGTCAAAGCGGGCAACATTCTTCGGACAAAGTCTGCACAGCAGCTTTGCAGTGTAAAATCAGCTATTGAACCCTTCTGGGTTAACTGGGACCTCTTCAGATTTTAGCCCGAACCAGTTCAGAGGGGGGCAAATCCCAGCGACTAACTTTAGACACATTTTCACAGGTGGATCTGGGAGAAGGGAGAGGAGCAACACTTCAGAAGGGTAGGTTTTTGGGGGAGTATTTTTCTTTGCCGAGGTTTCGCAGTGTCCAGCGTTAAATCCCGCCGAGGAGGAGCCGGGGTCAGGGTGTGCGGGCGGCGGCTTTGGGGTGTGCTCGGTCGCGGGGGCCCCCGCGGAGGGAGCGCCCCCGGACGGCTGCAGCCGTACGGGACGGGGCGGGTTGAAGGCACCCTGAGCCCCGCAGTGACACCGGGGGGTGTCCCCCCGAGCGGTGCCCGGCCCCGCACCCCCCGTCGGCCCTGGTACTCCCCCCTTTAAAGGCTGCAGCACGACTCTGGGGGGCGATGCGGACGGAAGGGGGGAGCGGCGGCTCCTGATGGGGGCAGTGCCGGGGGGCACCGCACCAGCGCACGGCGGGGTCGTGCCCCGGCGAGGCTCCGCGCCCCTGCGAGGTTCGGAGGATCCAGGACCCCCGGGTCTCGCGGATATTATTTTCTTTTTGGAGCGGCCCCCAGTGCCCCCCGCTGTCCGGGGTTAGCCCGGGACAGCTGCGCGGGCCCGGGGCTGGAGAGGGGTTGCTGCCGAGCCCGGCTCCTGCCTTCTTGTGCAGCAAAAGAAGCACAGCCCCTCTATGGCACCCTCTGCAGTTGGCTCAGGGTCTCGCTGAACCCCGAGGAGGGGAAGAGGGTGACTTCGAGACCAAATGGCATCATTTCACTCCCTTCTACAAGGTCCCACGACGGTGTCTTTGGCAGGGAGGCAAGCAGAGAGCAGAAGCGTTCTCCTTCTAGTTATTTCTTTCAGCTTTGCCCCATCGTACCATGAATACATTGATCCAAACTTGTTTTCAAGAGAATTTGCCACTTTCTCACCATTTCCAAACTCTGCAGTCTCAATCATAGCTCCCCTCCAATACACGTTCTTGTTATTATTCCCCTTGCCATCATGGTAAACCTTATTTGTAGCAGAAACACCTGATCCAGGAGCACAAAATCCCCCCTTAGAGCCTTGCCAGGATCAACTTTCCTCCTGTGCTTGTCTGAGTCCTGCTTCCCACTTGAACCCTGGCATGTTGAATTCATTATCTGAGCCCTTTTAGCAGCCTGTAGCTAATAAACAGCACCAAAACCTTCCTGAGTGATCAGAAGTCACCTTTGGGGACTGAAGTAGCCAGTAGAAGCTGAAGAACTGTAATTGCTGCAGCCATATCTTGCAATGCCATTTCATGTCATTCAAAGGCTTTCAAAACGCTTCAGAACTTGGACCACATCTCACCATGGAAAGAATTCTCTCCTGCTTATCTGCTTCTATGAATTCAGAGGTACTGCACAGATGTCTGAGCGTGAAGGGTGATCTTGCCAAGGGTTTTTAGTTTCCTTGGAAGGGCTATAGAAAAGGGACATGTCAGGGAGATGGGGAAGGTGTCCTGGAGCTATGCCCAATGTCACACAGTCGTGAGCAGCCAGGAGATGTTCCAGGGAAGGTCAGCATCCCTTTCTGGCCATGGTCTGTTGCCTCTCTCTCCAAGGGGTTCAGCAGGAGACTTTCTCAATGATCAGATCTTCAGTGGTCAGGAAGGAGAGAAGGAAGGTCTGTTCTCAGCTGTGCTTGAGGAGACCCAGGACCATGGAGGCATCTTTTCACGAAGGCAGCGTTGTTGTCAGTGTCCGTGGCAGCAGAAAGGCTGCTCCCAGCAGGGCTGGCACGTCCTTGGGCCCTTGCAGGATCGGGGGGCTGTTGTGGCAGCCCAGGAGTCCACAGACATGCTCCAACGCCCCCTGGGACCTGTACCCTCTCATTCAGACTGATTTGTAATTCCTTTTCATTGCACAAAGTCCTGGATCAAAAAAACTGCTTATATAGAGAAAATTTTTGGAATTCCCTTTCCAGCGTTTGCTGCATAAGGATTTAAATATAATCATAAAGCCTATACTGTATATTCTTTTTGCTCTTTCCACCTTTAGTCCCCATTAGGGATTTGGGTTTGTTTCTGTTTTGACAGCCCCTGTATATATGTGTTTGCGGTTGTTCCGTACTGTTTCCTGATTTAATATCAGTGCAGTTGCAGGAGAAGGATGCACCGTTAGCATTTTTTGCTCAAAGTGTTTTTCAAGCTCCTTTTTGATGTACTGGTCAGGTTTGCAGCTTCTGTGGTCTTGTTGATCAGAAGAGGAAGGATCAGGTTTGTTGTGCCCTTTGGGAATGAAGCTCCCTGTTCACCTAAGGAATTCAGCTGTGTGCCTTCGCTAGCCCCTCCATATAGATCCAGGTGCAGAAGAAAAGTGAGGAAATATTTAGTAGGAGCCTGTTACGCAGTGCAATTAAAGTCCTTTTGTGCAGTTCTGAGAAGTAAAGATGAGCCAAACTGGAAATGAGGTGGCTTCTACAAGCCTCCACCTTCCTCCCCAAACATTTTTAAGTCCTAAACATGAGAAGGGAAAACAAAAGAGACAAAGAAAGGAAATAATTCTGGGGAAATGCTCTCTCTCTTAGTCTGAGGAACAGGTATTCAGCTGTTACCCAGACAGGGGGAAAAAAAGGGTTCCTGATCTTTGTTTCTTTTACATATAAACAGATCCACAGCCTTGAATAGCCGAAGACCAGATGATTTAAAATCAGACTCAGAGTGTAAATTATGCTTCGTTTACCCAAACAAAATTTGACTTATAGTGCGACTTGTCATTTTACCTTTAGGAAATAAAACTGTGTTTTAGCACGCGTGTCTGTGTGGCTGCTGCATGTCCTGAACACCTCTCAGCTTAAACCTCAGTCACTCTCCAGTCCCTAGGAAAGCTGGAGATGGTTCCCATCCCTGGCCACTCCCAGGATCCTAAGGAGAGTTCGAGGGAAGCAGATCTGATACGGCTGGGCCGGGACATGGGGCAGGCTCCCTGAGCTGATTGCTGTCGCTGGGACAAGCTGCAGTTGCTCTGTAACTATTTCTTTGCTTCCAGAGCTTCTCTGCAGAATGGTGGAATCAGTCTGTGTGGGAGAGCTGCCAGCACAGTGGGGCTACAAGTTCTCACCCACCGTTTCCCAGGCTGAACGCTCTCCAGGCAAATCAGCCACTTGGTGTGTGGATCATCCTGAGATCCCCTCACCAGTGACCGCGCCTCCTTGGCTGGGGAG
The DNA here is from genome assembly GCA_013396775.1 of Cephalopterus ornatus. Classification (NCBI taxonomy): domain Eukaryota; kingdom Metazoa; phylum Chordata; class Aves; order Passeriformes; family Cotingidae; genus Cephalopterus; species Cephalopterus ornatus. The sequence continues at coordinate 705,369 of VZRE01013664.1, read as the reverse complement.
AGGGATCACAGGGAATGCAGCCAGGAGAGGGGCAGCGTGAGCAGAGCAGAGGCTGCTGAGGGTGCTCAGGGAAGGTTCCTTCACTTCTGTGCCTATTCTAATGGAAATCCTATGGGCACTTCAGGTGTGCTGTACCAAGGGAGATCATTTCTGCTGGTTTTCCTCTACTAGGATCAATTTCTCATGTGTCAGTGGAGACAGCAACACACACCAGAATTTCCAGCCTATACTCCATAAGGTATAAAAGAAACAGTTCCTGCAGCAGTCAGTAAATGCCCATGCTTCAGCAGTTTTGTTATCTCCCTTTGGCTAAACCATAACATAGGTATTCATTATGTTTTTAAAATACATATATTAATACCCACTGTGGCTGAAAATTTAGGAAAAAAAATCTCCAAGTGCTGTGAACTAATCTCCATGTACACAATTAACCACCACTTTATACATTTTCTGAGCATTGTGAAAAAAGCACGTTAGAGTCTCCTGGACAGTTTTCTCTAAGATTCTCCAGGCTTTCAGTGTGAGTGCCCTGTTTACCTTCAGTGTTAACTCTTTATTTGCAGGGGGTTTAATCAGTGTGTTTTCATCCTTCACACATCCAGATAAAGAGCTTCACCCCTCAAAGCTGTGATTACACCTCAGCAACCTCTCTCTTGGCAATGTATGCGTGGTTTCTGTTTTGTGTTGTTTCTCTGGCTTGAATTAACATGTTTCAAACCTCTAATGCACTTCTTTAATAACTGACTTCTAAAAAGAAGGAGAAGATAGAGAATTTCATCCAAGAATTCCCAGCTGGAGACATCTGTTCAGCAGCAAGTCACCTGATGAGCAGCTCTAACCAGCCAAGTGTGAGTTATTTTTATTGGTTCAATGTTTTAAAAATAGTTTTTTTGATTATTATTTTAATTGATACCTGTCTAGACATTTCAGTGGATTCCTACACCAGTCTTCATGGACTTGGATTTATTTCTCCTGAAGGATGAGTACAGCCCAAACTGAGTGACCCATTCCAAAACCCAGCTGACCGGCTGAAACCAGTAGGAACCAGTTAAATGCTTGAAATGAGGGTTTCCACGAGGGTAATCAAGTTTCCCAAGAGGTGATGGATTTGATGTATAGCCTGTCACGATGAGTTGCAGGCACTCAGCACCTCTGAAAGTCAGGCCCCCGCAGCTTGGAGCAAATCTGAAGAGACGGGGCGTGAGCGCGGGCGAGCCCCAGCGCGCCGCGGGCAGGACACGTGTCCTCACTGATCTCGGAGGGCAGGCTGCACTGTTCTGCTTTGGCTCACATGATTTGTCATGTTATTTAGCGGCTGTTAAGCTTAGGTGAGCCTGCAGGATCCTGTCGATGCACACTCAGGTCTAATCCTCTCTCCGTGCATTGGTCCCTGCTGCTCCCTGGCTCTTCTGGGACAGGGTCGGTCCCGCTGCTCCTCTTGCCGTACTCCCTGGAGGGCTGAGCATCCCCCTGGCCTTTCCTCCCCACCACCCAGCATCCCGAAGGTGTTTTCCAGATGAGAGGGCTGATGTTATGTTCAGTTTTCCACTTCTGTCCTCTGTGTTGTGTCCGGGAAGACTTCTGAGGTCCACAGGCTTTGCCTTGATTTGAAGTCCTGGTTGGAGCAGGACACCAGTGTGACATGGGGAGGGTGATGATGGGGAAGGAGGGTTGGAAGGGAAAAAGGCACCAAGTGGATGAAGACAGGAATGTGGGACTGCACCGTGGGCAGGATGTTGTAGCCCCTTCTGCCTTCCATCCCTGCGGGAAGCTCTCAGCCAGCCTGTGAGCAGCTTGCCCGACTTCATTTGCCATTCGCTGGCCTAAGCTGCTCACCTTTCTTGGGTTGGGAAAGGCTGGAGCTTTGAACTCTTCTCCACACCCCAGCACGTGGCATTCAGTGGGTGGAGAGCACCAAGAGCCACTGCTTGCCTGCACTATGCAAGCCGTGGGCACCTGAAGGGAAGCTGTGCAGGGACCCCCCTCTCCTGTGAACGCCTGGAAGGGCTGCAGTCTCCCCAAGGACAGTTTAGGTGGGGGAGTGCAGCCCCCCAGTCCTTTCCACACTTTACCCTGCTGAATTATTTGCTGTTTCAGGCATCACAGGCAGAGAACACACCAATATCTCCCCTTTTTTCTTCCCTTTGGAATTTGAATTAACAATTTTATATCTTTCAAATTAAAAAGAGGGTTTTCTCACTTGAGAAAAGTGAAGAAATGTTTCCTGAAAGCTGTATTTTAATTGACCCAGGCTTAGAATTGGGAGGCTGAGGGAAGAATTGCTGTCATGGAATTAACTTTATAAAAGAAAGCAAATCTCCACCCTGTTTAAACATGGGGAAAACATCACAGAGGCATCCTGCTGCACCAAATAGTAAACATGTCCATGTATTATATCACTTACGGCTTCCTTAAGAGTTTTATGATGCTGTTCTCAATTACTGTGTTTGCATTTGTAATTAGAGTGCAGAACACATTGTGGAGGCAAATTATAGAGCTAACTTGTCCTTTCAAAATAACCCATTTGCTCAGCATGCTCCCAGAAGCGTCTCTTTATTCAAGGGACTCCAGCGAAGGAGGAACCTCCTCTGCTGAGGGGTTTGGAATACACACCTGCTGCAGGGAAGGGAGAGCACAAACAAATGTTTGCCCCAGAGTTTTGCTGTGCTTAGGCCTGACCTTCAAACCACTGAAACTCCTGTTGGTTTCTATAAGACCAGTCCTGCACAAGTTTGAGCAACTAATGGAACTGGGGGGGTGTGGGAGAAGAATCAGGGTTTTTTTTGCTCTGCCACTGATTTCCTCCCTGGCCTTTGTCATGTCTCTTGGCCTCTTTAACTGGCTAAAAATATCCTATGAAAGTGGCTAAAAATCTCCTATGAGAGAGCTGGGATATTACTGTTCAATCACCTAAACAGCTAAATAAAGGTGAATATGCAGGGTTGTCCTCCAGCACCTTCTTCTTCTGCAGGAAAGGGCATTCTGAAAGCAGCTCTTCGGAGCTGATGCTTTGTGTGCATCCAGCCTTTTTGCTGGACCCCCCTTAGACGGGGGGAACAAGGATGACACATTGCTTCATGCCAGGTTGCTCCAAGTCTGCGCGGGAGGACGCGGAGCGCGGCGCTGCTCGGGTCTGCTCGGTGGCTCGGGGGGGCTGGGGTTTGCTGAGCAGCTCCTGACCAGCTCCCTGATGTTTTCCTCTGGCTATCAGCAGCAGAGATCTGATCTTCCTTTAAGGCAGGTCGATTCTGTGTTCAGCAGACTGGAGTCTAGGCCAGCTGTGCACTTTGCCTTTGAATTCAGTAGGGAAAAAGTGTATCCAAGTCTGAACTTGGACATGATAATGCTCTGCTTAAAGTGAAAAGGAAGCAAAGTCTCCAGTTGTTTCTGCGGTGCCATGTTTGAAAAGAATCTTTGCATTTGGGATTTTCTTTTGTTTTAGTTTGGTGTTTGTGTTTTGGGGTTTTTTTTTTTGCAAAACCTGCACTAAGCCAGAGGACTTGACTTTTAATGGGTTTATCTGAGAGTGCAAGTAACATTTTCCTTTCCTGTCCCCGAGCTGGCAGGGCACAGGAAGGTGTCCTGCAACACGTAGCTCTCCCGTAAGTGTATCCTCCCCATTCCTGGCCATCAGGAGTTACTTGGCTTTGCTCTCCAGCCAAGGTTTGGGAAAAGTTCAAGTTCAGTGGCTGAACCCTACCTAGCACACTGGCCACCAATGTCCTCTGCTTGCATGCCAAGGCTTCATGAAACCAGGCTAAAACTGAACAAAGGACAGCTAAAAGGCTGTGTTCTCCCAGGGTGGCCACACTTGGAGGACTAAAAAACCCAAAGAAACCCTAAAACATTGCACTATGAGATTACTACAAGCTCTCTTTTCCTTTCCTTTCCTTTCCTTCACTTTTCCTGCTTTGAAGAAATTTGTCCAACTTTTACTCCCACACAGGTAACCCACCGTTTAATTTCTAAGGCAGCTGAATTAGAAGTTCACCACAACACTGGCTCTCCTCTTGCCACTGCTCAGTTATTAATTCCATTCCTGGTATCTCTTTCATGGGTCAGGAAAGCTGTTTCCTTGGCCCCAACTTTCTGTCAGGTGCTTGTTCCTTCTGAGCAAAGGTTAAGTCACCTTCCAATGATTCATTGAAAAAACTGGTTTTATTACTTTCCCTGGGTATGAGAGAGTTTCCTCAAAGGAAGAAGCTGCAGCACATGGGATGACAATCCCAAAGAGAAGGACTGCCAAGGAAGTTTGGTTAGGGGTTGGACTTAGTGCCTACTATCAGATTTGTTGTTTAGTGGCATTAAATCCAAGAAAGTGCCGAGAGGAATGAGTCTGCACTTAATGATTTGTGTGATTATTCGAGAGGTGGTTTAGGAAGGACATTTTCTGCGGTTGATACGAGAGAGAAAAATACACTGTGGTGTTTTGTGGGGCCAAATGCACTTCAATTTCCATAGCTGTGTGCTTAAAATATGGCCCAGGTTCACTGAGCAGTGTCAAAACACATTTGCAAGGCTGACCAGGGGATGGAATCCAGCTGCAAAAGGGAGCAAGCCCAGTTTTGCTGGGGGAACAAAAAAGAGAAGGGCGTTTGTCAGCCGGGGGATCAAATGTGTGGAACACCTCCTGCTGTTTGGGGAGCTGGGATTTAAAGTGTGGATGTCATCACCCTGTCTGTGCTGCCAGTCATGCTGTTGGCTGTGCTGCGGCAGAGCTCTGCTGCGCTGCTCCGGCGGCTGCGCCCGAGCAGCCGCTTTCCCTGCTGATTCCAACCTGAGGAGCCCTGGCTCCAGCACCTCGCTCCCAGGGAACCATCAGGCTGCCAGCATCCCAGTGCCACCGGGGACAAACCCAGAGAGACGGCCACCAAGAAACAAGAAGGTGTGAGATGTAAGATCATGCCGTTTGTTTTCCTGTAGTGTTGGTGGTTTTCTAAAATTTCAGCTTTCCGTGGTTTTCATTTTTGACGAAAGTCTGACTGAAGTAGGAAAACACCATCTAACACATGGAAGACTTTTTTAAAATAAATGTCCTTCGAAGTGGGAGAAATTTACCCGCCTTATGAAATTGCATCAGTATTTCAGGAAATAGCACAGAGGAAAATTTGTATTCATGTAAGATGTCACAATGGGATTTTGCAGCACCTCCAGTGGTGCTTTCAGTACCGTGTTTTCTGACAGTGTTCACGACAAAAGTGGAAGTTAAGCATGTAAAAAAAATAAATTAAAAGCTCTTTACTTGATGGCATCCTTGTAGTCTGTGCTGTTTTGAACCTGTCAACTGTTTAAGTAACAGCTTGTCAGTGATTGCGGCCCGGCCAAATACGAGACCTGGTAGAATGGCTGCAAATTGTCAAGAGCTGAGTGATCTCCTGGGCTGTGATTTATGACTCCATGAACAATGACAAGCGAGAAGAAAAGGCCCTGGCAATTTTGGAAGCAGTTGTGGAAACAATTAGATCACTTTTTTATTAGGTCATTTATACAATTCTTCCTTTTAAAAATTAGATCCTTGATGAGTGCATTTTTCACGCACTCAGATGCTTCGTCCTATCTTTCAATCGAGGGAAAGTCTTGGGCTTTCCTTAGGAAACACTGCTGTGCCGTGTCTTTAACTTCTCAGGGGTGCAAGGACTTCCCTGAGCTCACCCACAAGCCCTGGCCCATGGGCACTTGAAGCCCTTTGTGCAGACGAACTCCTGCAGGACTTGCACTGGTTTCTGTCCCCTTCTCTCACTGCTGGTTGCTCACATCCTTCTGCTGACCTGCCCTTTGTCTCCTCCTCAGCTGATGGGAAGCTTCTGGAACATCTCACTGGAACAGGCAAATAATACTGGTCACGAAAACCTGGACCAGAATTTTTGGAAGTGCCGCGTCTTGGGCTTCTTTTGTCCTTCTAGGGCTCTTTTACCCTTCTTCTTTCCAACAGCAGAATTACTTAGCTGTCATATTTCCACTATTTCTTCAGCAGCGGTGTTCCTGAGGAGCTGAGCAATGCCAGGTCTCATCTTTTCCTAAGGAGCCAGTGGCATTTCTGTAGAAGTGCCCAGTGTCCTGCCACCCAGCCCCTGAGCCTGGGTACACACTTCCCAGTTTGCTGGTGGGCTAATGAGAGACAGGTAATAGCCCTGAAAAGACTGTTTAACCAAATTCCCACCCCAACCTTCCGTGCTTCCTTGGAAGTTGTCAGTGAGTGTCTCACGTAGTTCTGCCGCAAGAATACAGTCACATCCTCCTGGTTTCTGAATTCTTTTACAGGGGAACTGCCTCCAAAAGTGGCCGAAGGCACTTGGCATCCCAGATGCTCCCCAGAAGCCAAGGGAGCCCAGCACAGATTCAGGCTCCTGGGATGGATCTTGAGGCATTTTGCACCGTGGCTAAGTCCATTATAATGGGGAGTTCTGCTATGAAAAACAATGAAATATGAACGTGGAAAATTAGCTCTTGATATAGAGGGTCCCATCTCCCTTAGTCCCCTTCTTTTAAAAGGGAGGGAGACCCTGACATTTTCCCAGAACTGTGTATTCAGGGATGGGGAAGAAAGCTGTGCTCTGCCATATTTTGTATCCCAATGAGAATGAAACTTATTCTCAGCTTTGAGTTTTATCATTCCCTTTCAAAACCTCCTTCTGTTGTGCTATGCACCAGCAAAAATCCTTGTTATTGCCATTAAAAAGGCAACTGAGGTGCCCACTATTTTATTTTTTTTTTTTATTATTTGTACAGAACTCAGCAAATAAAAACAGGTCCCAGATAAAAGGTGTGTCCTTTCTAGTAAAGCACAAAAAAATCTTAATCTTTGGTCCAGAAGCAGAAGATTGCCACAAATAGTCGGCAGCTAAAATCATTAATCTTTGCTGCTTGCCCAACTGGTACTAGTAGTAAAGAAGATAATACACTAGCAGAATCAGTGACCCACTACAAATTGGTCCTGAAAGGTCCACCAGCCTAAATAGACTTTTGCTGATCCAACACTTGTTAGGAATCCCAACAAAGAGACTATTGGCTCATCTGATGAGCCGCTCACTATTGGGCCTTTTGCAATGGCTGGTGATGGATGACCATACCCTCTTTGAGGGGGAAGATGCAGCTCCTGGTATGGGGCCTTTTCTCATCTTAAATTTGTACTCAATAAATCACAGGTGCAGAAGAGACAGCATCAGTTTCATTACACCTACATGCTCCAGTATCAATCATGCCAACACCACGGGCTGCGTACAGTTCATTTCGGGAGGCTCTTTCTGTTCCAATACCATTTCCATTCCGTTGTGCTTTAGCATTCCTAAAGGGTTGAGCCTCTGCAGCCAAACATCGGGGCAGAAGGATGGGATGCACTGTAATTGTGCTCTTGTGACACCAGACAGGGCTTAGCTCACATAACTGGGTTCCCAAACCCCTGCTTTTGTTTAAGGTAAAGAGCTAAATAGTTTGGTAAATAATGTCACAGATTCTGTGGGCGTCACACACCTCTTTAGCTCTTAACCTTCTGTTTTCATCTGCTGCTTAGCACACACCTTTAGTCAGAGCTGCAGCAGTGGCCCTGCAGTGGTCCCATTTCTGTGATTATAATATCATTTTCCAATCTGGTTTATGATATTGTTTTAGATGGTGCTATAATCCCATATTTACCCTTACCTAAGCCTAAGTGTAATAAAGAACCTCTTTCAGGGAGCTTCTTCGGCGTTTTCTCATTAAAAAGAGTTTCTGCTGTGTCTTCTCTGTCTGGTAAATACCCTGGGACTTTTGCAAGGTATGTCCATTAGGATTCACAATTTATGAATCTATTGCAGAGCTCCCACATTGTTATGGTAATTCCAATGTCAGCTGTTAAAATACACTTAAAAGGAGGCTTTAGAGCTCTCAGACTTGATATTTAATGTACATAATCAAATACTTTCATGGCATTAAATGCATGTCTGACACTCGTAAAAACGATGAACTGTGTTTTTCAAGTATGATAAAAGGCGATAGATTGTTATTCCCCCCGTGTGTCCAAAATCCACTTTGCCATCTTTATGCAGGAAGAGTAATTTCTTAGTGACCAATTATACTCTGATTTGCATAGGAAAAAACTACGATTCATGCAATTAAGTTATCACAAAGTCCTGTCATTCTGCAGCATTCTGTTAATCTTTAACTCAACGAAAAGCCATGTCAGCAGAGCACCAACACAGAAGAGATGGGTGTTCAAAGGAACTGCAATAGGAGCACATTCAGGACTGTCAGACAGAACAAGCTTTTCAAAAGGACACTTCCATTCAGTTTAAACCTACAAGGGTGTTGGGCTGACACCTCCATTTATTTGCTGTAGGGCTATATGGAGAGAAAAAGAGAGACTTTCAGTCCTATTAAAGCAGTATTTGGAATACAGAAAAAAAAAAGGGATTCTTTTCCTCTGCTCCTTTCACTCCATCTCAGCAGCAGATCATAAAGCAGGGACAGCATTTATGCAAGACAAGAAAGTATTGGCTCTAATGTGCCTCTGAAAGACTTGATTCTCTGTGAACCAGCCCCCAAATCCTAGATTTCTTTATTATTTACAATTACCAGGGAGACAAAAAGGGAGGGTGTTTTAAAAATGCAGTTGGGAGCACAGAAGTCTCAGTAAATAGCATCTTCCTGCCAGATGTTTTTGTGGATGTCAGGCCCTGAGCTAAGGGCACCAGGACGGTTCGGGGATTTTTGGGGTCAGGTACCTACAGCAGGTTCAGTTCTACAAGATAAAAATGGTAACTGAACTTTGAGAGGACATTTGAGGAGAGAACACGATTATGTTGGTAACAGATTCTTAACTGGCATTAGGCCACCAAAACCAGTAGAGAGAGCCCAGCTGCCCCTCTAACCCCATCTCCTCTCAAATACTGGGCACAGTGTGATATTTGAAGATATGAATGTTGCAAGTAAAGGTTTGTAGGTTTGTTTTTCTGCATGATTCCCAAAAATCCTGTAATTGCAGCCCAAGCAGGCTCTTCCTGCTAACGTTTTCATCATTTTCACTGAAAACTGCTACTTGTCTAGTTGTTTTTGTCGCAGGGACCTTTACTTCTGCGACCATATATTGTCTCATACTCATTGCACCTGGTCAATTTGAAGAAAATATTTTTCTTTCAGAGTTGCCTCTCAATTTTTACATTTTTCAATTTTCATCTCAATTAAAAGTAAAACATGCTGTGAGTCACCTTCTTCATTCTTTTATCATGCCACCAACTCCATGCATTTTTTCACCTGTATACTAACAACAAGGTCTTCATAATATATATATATATATATACCTCAGTAACTGGTTTTTAGGGCTACTGCCCAAAGAAACTTTTCTTGCCTTTCATTTGAACTGTGCTGCAAAACGGAGTTTTTACTCCAAAGAAACTCCAAAGAACTCTCTGTTATCTTCATTTTGGCCTTAATCTATAATGAATATTAATAGCACTTGTAAGGTGAGATAGAAATTTAAAGTTTTAAAACACAGCTTGGATGTTTTCAAAGGTTGCATGCTGGGTAACATTTCTGCCAGTGCCAAAGGGCCAGATTTGTTAGTGCAGTTTTGGAAGTGACTTCAGCTCCTCTTTTTCAAGGTGTCCAAAGCTTTCCAAAAGTACAAATAGGTATTTTACGTAAGGTTCAAAATCACCTTCATCACCACCAGTGGAAAATAAAATTGAGGCGCTTTTGCAAATTGTGTCAGAAACTTGTTTGCACAGTTCCTGTCTCTGTCTAAGTCATTTCCAAAAAATGGCATTCGGTCATTTAAGTGTCTTTGCGAACTGTGTCCAATGTGCCCGTTGAGATCCCACAGGGCTTTAGCCAGAGGGGAAGTCCAGGAGGCAGATTTTGTATGGAAAACCAAAACCACTGTTCAAATACAGTAGAACTCCACTCCTGGCAGAGTCAGGGAGCCCGCTGCCAGTGATGATCAGTGGTCCCACTCTGCTGGGACTCAAGGAAAAGGGCAAAGCTGCTCCCGAGCAGGTGACCTCTAGTAACCGCCCCGGCAGCAGGAAGCTTTCTGCCAGGGCAAGCGGCACCTGGCAAGATGTCAACTGATTTGGCAGGCGAAGGTTTAATGCAGTCCATATTGCTCCCGGTGAAAAGTTCAGGGCCCCAGGGGACCCGGGGCTGCACAGCTCCAGGCTGCACCTCGGCCTGTCCAGATGGAGCTTTCCGACTGGCACAGGTGGCGGTGCACACGCGTGTGCACACGTGTGGGGACACAGGGGAGGACACACGGACCCCGGACGGTTCCTACCACGTGTCTGCGTCCACATCTGCCACCCCGAAGTAACCCCCAGGAAAGTCCTTAACCCACAAAACAGATGATGCAATGCACGGCCTCAGTTCAGTCCCTACCCAAAGGCACCCGGGGAACTTGCCAGCGAGCGAGGGGAGCGCTCGTGGTCTGCCCCCGAGGGGTGTGAATTGGTGGCACCGACCACATCCTGGTGGCTATCAGACATGTGACTGTCAAAGAACACGTACAAGAAAGCGATGGTTTGGGGAGGCCAGTTTAAAAGCACCTGAGGGTAACCTTGAAAAACACTGCTCTAGAGTGGTTAGAAAGTTTGTCGTGACCGGGAGGGTTTTGTATCTTTTGGTCAGGAGGCAAAAAAAGCTGGATTAAAGGATTGGCTGCTGAAGTACAATCTGAATCCATTGCCCACGGAAAACAATGGGGCCCAGACTGCTCCCAGGCAGTCAGGAGTCATGAAAATGTTCTGGAAAATGTTCTCGTAAACTGATAAAAGAGCTGATTTAATAAAATTACCATATTGACAGTTTATGATTTTACTTAGAAATCTTTTGGCCTAGTTCAGATTAAAAAAAAAGATTCACCAGCTTTAGTTCTTCTGCAGGAAAAAGACCCCATCATTTATTAGATGAATGAAGATATCAATTTCTGTTTAAACATTAACAGGGTGATGCCAAATATTAGTCAGTTCCTAATAATTTTGAGGGATTAAAAAGATAATAAAAGTAATAGTCCATTACATTACCTACTTCAGCAAGATTGTAATGAATGTAATAAATTCCAGATCAGGGTTATAACAACTTCCATCTATTTAAAATGAATTTGTAGGGTTACTTTCATTAACTATGTATATGGAGAAAATGATCTGACATATTACTTTAAAAGAGCTGTAAAACCGATTAGAAGGAAATATGCTTCCCAGACAGTGATCTAGGCCGCTGGGGGAATTTTATCCCTGGAAGAAGAGGGAGAAAAAGGAAGAGAAGAGGAAGGGACCTTAGAGGATGCTGTTGCATCACGTCTTTAACATGCCCCGAAGCCACTTCGCTCCTCAAGAGTGATTTGGGCAGTAAAAGCGGCCAGAGACCGGGAAAGGGATGAAAGCCACTTTCCCTCCTGGCTTTTCTATTCCCTCCGCCTCCTTCCTCAGGAAAGGATGGATCTGTTAATGAATAAAGGGTTCCCGTGCTGGGGATTTGTGCATGGAAATGAAACTGCCCGGTTCTGGTGCGGCCCCTGGGCAGCCCAGGGGGAGGCTGAGGCATTAAAGGGGACGGTGGCCTCATTGCTCGGAGGAGACAAGGGACCTAGCACTTGACTGCACTACAGAAATTACTGCTGCACCTAGAATGCAGCCTTCATTTATCAATTTCATAGCAGGGGGAAAGGGAAGGGGAGGGGGGAACCCAACATCTGACTGCCTTTTTCAGCTCACGCTCCATCTCACCACCGAGAGCCCTCCAAATCCAGTCATGTGTGTTAGAAAGAGTCCTGGATAAAGTAACTTAATACTAATGATTTGTTCTTAATTGGACCTCTAAGTGATTAAAGTGGCAGTAATGAATGAGTAACATCCTTCTAATTCCCTTTTTCCATTTGGCTTGGCCTGAGGACCCTTTCTTTGAGCAGGATTTGACTTGGGGGTGAGCAATGCCAGTGGTTTTTAAGCTTTTAGTAGCACGTCTGGAATGAGCCACTTGGATCGTGTTTACAATAAAGGACTCCATAAGCATGTTACAAAGGCATTGGGGTTTTTTTTGTTTCTTTCTTTCTTTCTCTATCTTTCTTTTATTGGATTAGCCAATTGTGAGGTTAATGAATATGCATTTGGCAACCCATGTTTGTGAGGCCAAGTCCCACGTGGGCATCAAAGGGTTTGAAATGTGCGAGTAAATATCAGCTTTGTCAAAATATTGATTCACTTTAAGAATAACACAACACCCTCCTCCCTTCCACTACTGTGCATAAGGATAAACCTGCTTTATGTATTTTTATAGGATGTATAAAATGTATATTTTATAAGATTTAACATTGTCAATTAATTGACTGAATAATCTGAGATTTTTCTAACTCTGTACTTCACTATTCTTTCCTGGCTTTTTCAATCTAAAAATGATCATTGGCCTTTTTCTTAAAAACAGAAATCTGTTTAGAATGTAGATCTCAATGCTTGAAATATGTGATGAGAGATTCAGAACCTCACATGCACTTTGTATTGAAAAAGGGATTATTAGGCAGCATAAAGGGGGTTTAAAGGCAGAAGATGTGTGGAGCTCTCATCTCACACTAGGGCAGATCCAGCTCAACTGAAGCTGGGGCAGCTCTGAGATGGGGGAACAGGACAGGAGTAATGAATTCTTTATAGATAGCACTGTGCTAAATTGCCAGGTATTTAAAACCAATTTGAATATGCTTATCCACACGCCCCAGTTACACCTGCTACTGGAACGTAGACAGGATGCACCACATACGTCCCGTGGTAGCTGGATGATGATGCTCTGATTGGGTTGTAACAGCAAAACTGCCATAATGGAATTTAAAATACTACTAATAGTGCTTGAACTTCTTTTACACCAAAAAATGGATTCATTTAGGCAATCCACCAGCTCTCTGTTGCTGTAGCTTTTCTGATGTGGATGTGGTAGGTTTTGAACCACCTGGAGATCATGTATTAAACCAAATCAGGAATAAGATACAAAACAAGGTTTCAGGGTCACCTTGCCCACAGTGAGTGTGGAGGAACCATTTGACACGTTGGGGTAATCTCATTTACACATCTTTTGGGATGGTGCAGCAATGATTCAGGAGGAGGCTGACAAGGACATTAGTAGGGAGTAGCAGCGAAGGAAGAGGTATTATCCAGAGCTCCACAAAATGCCTGGTCAGGAACACAAGAAATGAGAAGAAGCTAAGAGTGGAAGAAATAGGCAAAGAAAGAGAAGTAACAGCAGCATTTGATGCAGGGGAAAAGAGTCCAAATGATTTCTGCAGCAGTGGGAAGGAGAAAGTATGAGCAAAAGTTAGATCTCTGGAGGCGCAGTTAATATGAGATTGGGGCTTGTCAAAGGTTGAAGGGAGCTAAAAAGAAATAAAAAAATAAAATAAAATAAGGGCAGGAAATGGGCATTTTGAGTGCTAGCAGTTTCTCAGCCTGTGCAGCCTCGAGGCTGGCCCAGTGCCTTGGGAGGCAGCTCGGGAGTGGGAGCAGATGAGCAGAACTTGGTTTCCAGAACCAAACCTCTGGCTGCTGCTCCTGGCTGGAGCTTATCATGTGGGAGAGAGATGGACAGGCAGCCGGGAGCCAGAGTGCCCTGGCTGTGCCTTGGAAAACGATTCCTGCTCAGTCCATTTCCACAAACCAGCATCTTCTTCAGAAGAAAACGTGAAAATGTCGCTTTTTGGGGCCCTGGAAGGTGCTTCTCCTCTAGATCCCCCAAACCAAAGTGCGTCAAACCATCTTCAGAAGGCAGGAACACCAAATGCATGACCCTACTCCCTGAGAATCCTCCCAAATTCTTCAGAAGAGCCTCATGCCTGGCACAGAGCTCCCAGGAGGACTCGCTCTCTTCAAGGACCAGTTGGCTGCACAAACACACCGTTTGCTTTTGCTTCCCTCTGAAGCACCCTGAGAACACCAGGGTTATAATTGGATCCCCGTGCCCCTGCTGGCCTGTGCGGCACGGGCCATACATGTAAACATCAAACCCAAATAACAACCCCCAAATTTAATTTATTTCTACCTAAACAAGTTCTTTTATCATAAAGCAATAAATTTGTCTTGGTGCTAGCAATTTGTTGCGGGTGACATAACACTGCAAATTGATTAATCGCTACTGTACACGACAAAATGAGAAAAGCAAGGAATTATTATGAATAGCGTCCATCTGATACAGTAGGGATTCATTATTCAAAAGTGTTAGCTAGTGGTTAGCTATCCCCTTGTTGCAGATTACATTCATTTGCAGAATCCTACATCATGCTTACACAAATCAACAAACATGCATTTATTAAGACATGGAATGAAAGCTATTAAAATGTGAAAAATTGCCTTTTTCTTTAAAAAAAATTAGTCAAGTTTGGTGGTAGCTTTTTTTTTTTCTTTTTTGGTGGGGGATGTTTTTATGTGGCTGAAGCAAAGAAGTTTATTACATTATTTCTGTGTTTGCATCCAGAACCAGGCAGATTAAGATAAGCACATTGATATTTGTGTTCAGTGTCTTACACTGAGCCTTCATGCCACAGGCTGGAGGATTTGTGTGTACCTGAAGTGTTGGATGGAATTAAAAACGTAATAAAATGGGCTGTCTTTGTTATTCCAAGTGCATTTTTAAGTTTTAGCATTACATTTGTACCATCAGGTTGTCTGAGGAACTTATTCTGCTTGATGTGAAGAGCAAAAAGAGAGCTCTTCCCTCTGACAAAGTAAAAAATGCTATTTAGAGCCAAGATGCTCCATGTTTCTCAGGCTGAACACTGGACCTCGTGTTAAGTATAAAATTATACTGAATAAAAATATTCCAGGTGCAAAGTGCAGGAAAAAAATCATGACCTAGACCCCACTTTTCATAGTTGTCCTGCTTTCTGGGGATCATCGCTCCCTTCCGAGACTGGGAGCAAAGTTCTGTGTGTCCATCTCTATTGCAGAGGAGTGATGTGTCTGAGCTTGTCATCAATGTCAGGCAGCCTGTGTCCTCTGTGCAAGCAGGTCTTGGCACAAGAACACAGCAAAGAGATGGGTTTAACTTCTGAGGAAGGGCATGAGGAAAATAAAGCCTTTTCTTCCATGCCTGTTTCAGGAGCTCTTGCACTGCAGCTTTGTGATGCTTCTACAGATAACAGGATTAAGGGCACCAAACAGCAAACTTCCCCTGCCTCCTCCCCTCCCTCTGCTTCTCCTGTCAGTGAAAAGTGCTTCTCCTTCTCTTTGGAAAGTTGCTTCTACCCTGCATTGCTTGAAGGAAAACACACTAACTGTGGAAGCAGCAGCCCAGAACCAGCTCAGTCTCTGAACTTGGGGCTCTTGTCTTCTAGCTCTGCCCTGAAATGCCACGTATTAAACTGTTTTAATGGCTACTTGCAGCAAATCATCATTAAAATATCACCAAGAAGGGGAGATATTTTTATGTGTTGCTAGAGTTTTAAAGTGAAGTTAATCGTTCTGCTTGGGTGTTCTGTGTAAGAAAATGGTACTGAAACATAGAAACAAGTATATGAAATTGGGGTGTGAGTTCTGTGGTGCATAATATTCGTACATTCTGGTGTTGATTGTTGGGTATGCTTCTTAGGTCTGGTTTAACATGATTAGTTGAGATACACATGAGGTATTACTGTGGCTCTTGCACTGAGAAAAACATCCCTAAACCTCTTACAGGGCTCCCCTGAGAAATGTGGGCCCAGAGACAGCAAAACAACTTTGTGCTGTGAGTGATTTCTCCTTGCTTGTGTCTGCTGAAGCCACGTGAACTCAGTGACCACTTCTTTGCACAGAGTCACTGAAGTCAGGTCAGTTCTCAGCCAGAGCGGGAGCCAGCATCGTTCCTCTTGGGTTTGATGCTGCTGCAAGCCTGGCTTGTGTTACTAAAGAGGATGCTGCTGGTTTGTCCTGGAGCTCTCTCAGGAGTCAGCCAAACAAATCCATCTGTTCCAGGCTGTTTTGAGCACCTTCATTTCATGGGCGCTGGCTGCCCAGAGCACCGCTGGGCAGAGCAGTGATGCTCTCCTGTCTGTCCTGTGCCCGTGGGTAAAACCCAGCAAGGGAAAAGCTGCTGCTGAGGGGGGACAACACCCTGCTCAGAGGGGATGGCCAAGGAGAAGTGTGGGATCCTCTTCAGACTAACCCTGCCTGAGCCACCCCTTTAAACACACCCAGCATGGTCAGAGGAGGATGGCAGGGATGTTGTGAGACACATCAAGAGGTCCAGCTCTCCCCCAGGTGACACAGGGGAGAGCTCCAGCAAGAGAGGTGCAGCTCCCAGTCTCTCTGTAAGCACAGGGATGGACACCAAACTCTGCTGTTTACCTGGAGCTAACCAGCTCATATCCTTAAGGACAAGAGTGGTGAACCTGCTTATAGCTGAAATCCAGGTCCCAAGAGAAATCCTGACCTCCCTGATGGTTAAAACATGAGGTTGTGCCTGGCTCTGACATGGATTTAGGGGGCAAAGAGATGGGATATTTCATTTATTCGTTCGGGGGAAATTGCAGTATAAAATAATTGACACTAAATTCCAGGTCAGTTATGATTTTCAACTAATTTTGGACTCAGACTTGATTCAGCAAAGTGGTTTAAGCACTTTTAAGGTGTAGTCAAATCACTGTTCTGTCTGGAACTGCAGCAGATTAGCTCTTGGCCATTCATCTCTGTGCTAGTTAAGCCATTTCCATCAGCCATCCACAATTCTAATGAGAGGAGTGAGGGAGAAAAAGAAAGATTTCTGTCTGGGCAGTCCTTCTTTGCCCTGGGAGTATTGCTGTGCTGCTGTGCAGTGAAAAGTTAATCTTTCTTGACGGGTGATGCATGTGGATAGTACTCCATGCATTTCATACTGAATGCTTGATATAGCTCAGTGATCCCATATAAACACCGCAGAAACACAGAGGACCCTGGGCAAGGAAAAGATCTGTCTTAAATCCCTGTGTCTGTCACATCACAACATCCTTCTCTAATGACATGCAAACTTTGGAGGGGCTGCAGCATCTCTGATTGTCTGGGAGACACTTGGCTGTTAATGACTAACTTCCCAGTGACAGCAGTTCTTTTTGTACCTTGTTTCCCTTTGGATTTTTGCAAAAAACGTTCACAAAATAAAAAGATAAATAAAATCAATCCATCAAGGGCATGTGACTTGTGTAGGTGGACAGCAGGAATCTGCACCCCAGCCAATTGGATCGGTTTAGGATTCATTTTAGGATTTTTTTTTTCCCTGAGATGGCAACACCTTCCTTCCTTCTCTCTTGATGCCCTCACCCAGAGCCAGAATGGGGCTTTGCAGTGGTGACTTTGAACAGGCACAAGAGTACCTTTCTGTGGGATAAAATGGGTTTGCAATTCAGTCACAAACCAGTGGTAAACCAGTGGGTTTGATAGCTGCTCAGGGCATTTGGATACCTGAGAACTAAGCAGCTGCTGAGTGAGCTGTGCCACAGCCTCGCCTGGCACCGGCAGCAGCCAGCAGAGCTGTGTTGGAGTCAGGGACACAAACCCAGCTGGGGAGTTGGATGGGGGGTCTGGACTGCAAGGTAAATGTTTATGGACAGAGACATTTCTCTCTAGATAGTGCCATTGCAGTTAAAACAGCTCTTACAAACCTCTTTATCTCCCAGTTCATCCGTTGTCTTGAACAGATCTATAATTGTTATTTTGGGACTAACTTCTGAATCCACGTGCAGGACAAAATCCTGTGAAATGCTTCCTGCATTAGAGACAAGGGAGGGCTCTCTTGAAGCTCCTGGATGCAGTCACGCCTCAAATTCCCTAATTAAAGAGCAGCAAACTCTTAATCTTCCCTAGAAATGCTTTGTCAGTGGGCAGGGGCTGTCTGCCTGCAGAGTTAAGTACATCAGAGATTTCCTCTCCTTACAAATGTTGACCTCCAGCAAGGCATCAGAAGCTACACTGTCAAAAAAAACCCCAAACGTTTTGCAAGCAGCCTGTTTCTGTCAGCCAAGGAACTCACCGGGGTGGATGTGGGATATCTCAGGCTGCTTACGGCCATCACATGGACTCCCCCGAAATCTGGCCTGCAAGTGTTTGGTTTCAGATGGGCACAAGGTCTGCAGGGCTTTGCTACATCCATCTGCAAATATCACCCTGTGGCTTTGCCTCTGCCCTGAGGTTGTTTTTTAAATTGCAGAAATTCACCCTATAAATTACCAGTTATGCAATGGGGGGAATGGGAAGAGAAACAGGGCATGCAGGTATTTGTATGGGAATAGGAACAGGAACAGGAATAGGAATAGGAATAGGAATAGGAATAGGAATAGGAATAGAAGGAAGCATAGGCACATGTTTGTTCCAAGGTCACCTGAAGGGCAGCAGCAGGTCTGTGAAAAGCCAGCGCCTTCTACTTTATGTGCCTTTCCAAACCACTGTGAGTGTGCTGCAAACGGCCCGTGGTACAGCTGCCCCTCCTCGAGCCATTTACCTGCACACCTCTCAACAGGTCGTGCTCTCAGCAGGGGATGAATGGGGGCATCCTCATGTTTCCACGGAAATGAGTAACAGGAGGGGTGAGTGGAGGTGAATATGCATCGTGCCCTCTGTCAATACATCATTTTACCCTCGGCAGAGGAAAAGGCAGCCAGGCTTTTATTTACCTCCTGGCTGAGCAAAGGCCAACAATCCTCACTCCGTCAAGTTACTTAAGTCTTGCAAAGGCTGCAAGACCTGAACCAAAAAGGATTTTAAAGCTGGTGAAAGATTGTCATGGGGTGGGCTATGCAGCTTTTATAAAACAATTGCATCAAGATTGGGAGAGGAAGGAATCTAAGGCCATTAACCCAGCAAGGGAAGAGGCTGTCAGCAGAGCCAGAGAGCATTAAATGTCCATTTGCAACATATTTTCAGTGGGAATCAGTCACCAAACCTCTTCATACACCTCCAAAAACCCCAGTCTAATATGGGTGGCATTGGCACTGTTTGGTTCTTCCTACATCTGACAGGGATGGGTGGGAAATGAAAAGGGGAGGTTTCCTGGCAGGGACAGAAGAGAGAGTGGTGGAGGAGATGGGGACTCCTCCAGGCTGCCTCTGAGCTGCTGAATATCAGGGCACAGCTTTCATGTGTCTGCTCTCCACTCTCACTCCCCACTCCTCACTCCCACTCCCATTCCCACTCCTATTCTCACTCCCCAGCCCCTCTGCAAGGCCAGAGCAAAACACCCCAAAGCCAGGGACTTCACTTCTCTGTTCACGGGTGTAAGTGGCTACCTAGTGTGGAAGGCTGTGAGGACTCCCCGGGAGCACAAAGGCCTTGGGCTGTAAAAGTGCATTTCTCGTCTCTCTAAGGTGCTGAAAGCCCCTCCTCGAAGCTGTTAGAAATCATTGGATCAAAACCAGCTGTGGAAGTGCAAAGTGCATTCATTTATTTTGAAACAAAGACTTCTGTGGAAAGAATGGAATAAAGTGTGCAGGGGAGTCAGTGGGTGAGTGGGGAAAAATGTAGAGTTGATTACAAGGTAGCCATAGAAATGGCTTTTTGAAAAGCTTTTATATGTGTATATATATATATATATATATATATAAAGCAGGAAGGAAGGAGAGAGTGTGGAAGCAGCTTGGATTGGCATCAAAACCCTCTTATCTCACACATTTACACTCTCCACTGCACAGTTCACTCTAGTTCACCTTTAATTTGCCTTTTGATAGTTGTAGGCTGATACCAAACACTCCTGAAAGCTGACACTTGGCAAATAGCACATTGCGCTCCCATCTCAAGTGCACGACACGAGAGAAGGGGCTGAGGGTCAGAGCTACGAAAACTATTGGTGGTGTGATCCTGGGACATTTTGACATGACTCGATTTTGCTATTCCTGTGCATCCCAAACAAGTGTGACAGAGGGACATCTATTTTAAAAAATGTCAGAGCGAAGTGCCAGTGAGATAAGCCGGACACCTCATATCAGAAACATCTCCCTCCACCTTCCCTTCCTTTTTGGCAGAATCTCAGCAGCCAGGCTGCTTTCTGTGCCAGTCTGTGCATCCACACAGGCAGCTGACTCATCCATCCCTCTCCTCACCCCAGAGGGTTCTCCACAGCCCCCTCTGTGTCACTGACACCCTGCGAGGCCCTGACCTTCGCAGCATTCCATAGGGAGCGTCCACACTGACATGCTTAAGGGTTCAGATATGCTGTAGGGCTGCTGCCTGAGCTGTCGAGAGGACAAACAGCAAAAAGATAGTTGCAGAGCATGAAATAATTGGGGACTAAGTGGATTAGTTAATCACCTTTCCACCTAAGTGGAAAATTACCTTGTTGTTGATAGACATCATCAGAGCAGGAAGCAGGATCAAATGTATTTTGGGCATGAATAACCAACGAAGATTTGAACTGAAGCACTCAGTTCTTGCTCTTAGGGTTTCATCTAATTCTTGCTTGTTGATTATTAAACCTACTGTTTCTTGTCCTACTAACAGCCAACCCAGACATTATTTTCATCCTCCTTCCAAGTGAAGACTGTTGCCTTCAACCAAGGTCTGTTTATAATCTGAAAATAGCTGTTGAAATTGATGTTCTCATGATGCATAAACTTGTTTATAGATAGGAATTTTTTTTGGCAAAAGTTCGTATTTAGAAGAACAGCTCTGGAATTTTGTGACCAAAACAAAAGGAAACGAAGAAAGTTTCCAAGTGGTTCCATAAGAATAGAGCAAAACTACGCTCCCACCCCTGATTTTCATGGTTTTTGATGCACAAAGTTCAATAAAAAGAGGCATATAAAGCCTGATTCCCAGCCCTAACAAGCTGGTGTACTGATGCCCTCCCTACATACCCTACAGGTTTGATGCAGTCAGTGTTTACATTGCACTACAGCCGCATAAATCTCAAACGCATCACAGAGTGTTGTGAAGGTGATGTTGAAATAACTTCCTTTTTCTTTTTTCTTTTTTTTTAAATTTAACATTTGCTACTCACTGAGAGGGACTGGAGAACAAAACTGATTTGCACTTGCTTGGCCAGGGTGTTTAAATCTGACCCTTCACCTCATCTGGGCAATAATTTAGGCCATAAATTAGGAGGGGGAAAATGCTCTAAGGGCTTAGTCACCAGCTCACGCTGCTGCTCACAGCCACATTTCCCTGCTCTGCTCTCCAGATTTGTTTTCTTCTCTATTGCCAAACGAGCACGTTAGCCAACACGGTCACACGTAATCAAACATCTGGCAAACTTACCATGAAATGAAGTGACAATGTCCAGTGGAGTGTCCTGTTGAGTGCTCGGGAACGGCGTTAGTATTTGGGGAACAAAACTCATCCTCTGGTTGCCAGAGAACTCCACAGCCTGGGATCTCTGTGCCCCCGCAGTGACAGAGTGACCAGGAGAGATTTCCGGGCTCTGTATGGGCATTGCTTTAGGAAAAACACAGGCAAAAAGAGATGCAGTATGTTAAGTTTGGGCCTGATCTGCCTTGCAGCCATTCCTCTTGCATCCTTTGTCTCTTAGGGTGGGTAAGTGGCCAACAGGTCACCTGGCTGCACCTCCCAAAATGGGTGAGGGCTGAGCTGTAATTGCCTTTCCTGCAGCAGGAGTGCTGTGTTTGCTATTTGTCTTTTGATGATTGAAAAAAAAACCAACAGGAAAAAATTATGGCAGTTGCACATCAGACAGACAAGATAAGCCTCACTTTCTTAGAAAAACTGGGTGAAAGTTAGTTAGAAAAAAGGCTATTTTCTTGTAGGCTATTGTTTTTCTACCATGTTCTTCTTGCTCCAGGCCCTGGATAAAAGAGTTTGCAATTTGATATTCTAATCCTTGGACCTGAGACATGAACCTGCACTGCCCATGTTCACATTTCTCTTGCTGTTGTAACTCTGCTTTTTCCATAGAAGGTAATGATAAAATGATGGTAAATAAGAAGCCAAACAAAAAACCAGTTGTTAGGACACACTTTGCATCTCATAGACCCCAAAGCTCTTTTGAAAGAGAAAAGACATTTTGTTCCTTTATGAGATGGATGATCATGGCTCTGCACCACCTCCCCCTCCATCCATGGCCACACCACCCTCTCTCTGCCTTTTCTCATACACCTTTTTTATGCATGGCAAACCCAGCCAGGCAGAGTTTTCCTTGCTCCTCACAAGGAGGTTCCTTTGCCCCCCTGAGGTCACACAGAATATTCATTCCCATTTCTCCTGGCCCATCCAACTGGGGCTGCTCCATTCCCTGCTGCCTCCTCTCCCCTCTCCCCCTGACATTGCCCCGCACCACGTCAAATAATTGTTGTTATAACTCTCCTCCTTCCCCAACTAAAATATACTTGATTGGGAGGGAGAGGGCGAACAGGGAAATAGCTGGGTTTATTTTAATAGTTTCCACTCTCAGTTCAGCTTTATAGTAGGGTATATTTAACTTTAACGTATGGACAGCTGGATGCATTTAACAGCACAATGGAAAGAATTCAGGCAGTGTGCATTACAGGCCCTGTGTTTGGAGCTGGTCACCACATATTTCTTCATAATATTTAGATGCGCCTGTTGCGGATTGTGTCGGGCTGATCAAAATACGTTTGTGTCAGGTAAGATTTGTCAGAGATGAGCCTCTTTATTTCTTTACTTGCTAAAACTCTTCCTTCAGGAAGAAGCTGGTTTAGCTGATATCAGCAAGTTCAGCCCGTTCCTCCGATGGGGTTACTCACTGCCTGCAGAAGCTGGGAAAAGCCATAAATACACAGAGCTGCAGGGGCATACCCTGAGCCCAGACCGTGGGCACATTACTCCGCTTGTGGTGACACCAGCCGAGAGTGAAGGATCACGGAAGGATCAGCATCTGTCCCGTATCCCGCCCCCGTACACTGCGATGATGGAAAACAGCTACAGCACTGAGACAGATCCATAAATCCTTCACGCCTTCCATGGGACCTGTGTCCCCCTCTGAACCGCTGGTTACCCTCCTGCACCCTCTCCACAGCCCTCTGGAGATTTTCGCAGTGACAGCCAGGGAAACTAGGCAGTAGTAGGCTTTTATTCTCAGAAAAAAGAATGAAGGAAATTTTCAGCGTACTTCAAAATTCACTTGCCTTTTCTTAAAAACAAATGAAATTCTGCTCATTATTACAAAGTAGCCTCCTTCACTACTTTTATGCCCTCACCCAGAAGTCAGGGTGCCAGAACAACATGATTTTATCGATTTAATCTTGTCTCTGTGTTGTGCCTATTGCAGCAATGCAAACAGAAGGCAGATCAGCCAAGCCACTTGCTGGTGGATTTAGCCAGCTTCCTCTCTGATGCTGGAAAATAACAACAGCTTCATCTTTCTGTAGGCTTGGGTTTTTCCATGTGCGTATTTTAAAAGTGCTGTTTTCCCCCTGCTACTGTAGGATCACATGATCAACAGTGACAAAATGTAAGGGGTTGTATTTCAAAGGTATTCTTATAAAAATGCCAGAGAAGTCTGAGCCTGAGGAACAGCCACACTTATGATTTGGAGAGATTCCAACAAGTAATACAGCTCAAACCCACTTTCCAAGCTGTGAACGAGCTGCAGCTATTTGGGAAATTATGGTGGTTTCAGATGTGTTCGGGTAGATATGTTGCTCTGCCTCTAAGCCCTAGGAAGGGAGGAAAGAAGGAGAAAGATGCTCAAGGAGAAAAACCCCTTTGGAGGAAAGACCAAATTGTTGGAAACCTCTGAAGTGTTCGAATTAATGTCATGTCATTACACTGTATTGCTGCACAGGTTAATATAATTGGGTTACTGTGTGTGAGCAATGATCCATAGCATGTTATGGCACTGAAACAAATGACATTTAACCAAGAGATTTGTAAGGCACCTTGTTATCTGCATGGTGAGCAATTGCAAGGGAGAGTCAGATTGCTAGACGAGCGACTGACAAATTAGTTGTTGGGTTTACTGGACAGCTTGGATTTATAACCACACAATTCCAACATAATTTATTAGATCCATAAACAGACAGATCCAGTGTTTTTACTTAGATTACACTCTTATTGCAGTCTCTGATCCTGTCCCGTTTGCACTGCTGTATTATTCATGTAACACTCAGTCCTTGGCTGGGGGCAAGGTGAGCTGAGATCAATAAGAAGCTGCAGGTTTCTAGCAACAAAAATATTTACAGCCCAGTTCATAAAAAAATAATTTGCGGACGGTGGTCCCACACTCCACCTTGAGTCTCTCCAAAGAGGGAAGGATGCAAATAGAAGGGACTGGTAAAAGATGCAAATTCAGTTCAGAAAAATATTTTCTTCACTTTCTGTCTCCTGGTAGAAGAGAGGCAAAGGCCTTGCCTGCATGTTAAAAAATAAACAAACAGCTTCCCCTGGCAGATTATTCCAAATCTTTAACTGGTGTCAGTTCTCCAATACCTATCTGCTATGCCCTAGGTCAATGACTCCTTTTTCTTTCCCAAGGGTCATAGAAAAGAAACCATTATGTCCCTCTGCGTGGCCCCCTCTAACAGGTCAGAGGACACTGTCAGGGCTGTCACCACCCTGTGCTCCCTCTGTCCCGTGCACTTGGCTTTCCTCTTCCCACCTTGCCCAAACCCAAATTTCTGCCCTTTCTTCAGCAGCAGTTTTGCAGTCCTTCAGCCATCCCCCTCCACAGCCACCACTGTGTCCCACCCCGCTGGAGGCTCGTGGTGCCCAGGGCTGGATCCAGGCTCCCCTGGCCCTCAGGAGCTCGGCTCAGGGGAACAACTGTGTCCCTCCAGCTTTTTCCATTTGAGGAAATGATGAAACCTCACCTCTGCTCAGAGCCTCGGCTCACACCAGAATTTATATGTGGTAATAAAATGAGTACCTTTGGGCTTATGACTGCTGACTTAGAGCAGAACTACAAGTCCAAGACTACCATCCAACAGAGTATTCTTGCTCCTAATCCAGCTGGCATCTTGGGACCACTTGCTTGCTTTGGAGGTTGGAGGACAGCTTTGTTTGGGCTAGAAAAACTCTGGAGAGATGTCCAAGTGTTTTGGATGTTCCCCCACAGAGAGGAGTCCAAACTCAATCAAAACACTGACAGCCATGAGCTGTGAGGGAGTTTGCAGTCCCAGGCTGAGATGTGGAGCTGCACGAGCCAAGGTGATGACAGTGAAGAACCCAGGACCAAGTCTGTCATTTGTAAACTGAACAGAAGAGTGGAAACACAGGCATCAAGTGCCACTGGCACTGACAATGTGCTGGAGAGGACGTGGCTGGGATCAGAAGGCAGGACATGGTCTTGCTGGTGCTAAATAGGCAGTCGTAGTCCCTCCTTCAGGAGTGTAGCTAAGGCTGGGTTTTTATATGTGTATGGGCACAGCTCTGAGCCTGGGCACAGCTCTGCCCTTCCCTTCCTCCACAGCTACAGCCTCCAACAGTCCTGCTGAACAAGTCCATCAGGGATTCCCCTCATGTAAAGCTGTTATTGTTCAAATAAACAGACGTTTAGCTTCACCATATAGAATTTCACAAGCCTGAGGCACAGCAGTTGGAACACATCTCCCCCAGCCTTGGAACAGCAGGCAATAGGGATCGAGGTGCTGGAGCGTCGTCAAGGCAAACACCAAAAGGTTGTACTGAAGCAGCCTTTGGTGTGGCTGTCCCTGTGTGGGGTGCTGGGTGCTGGTTGCCTGGAGCAGCACAGTGCACTCTTTAAACCTATCTAACAACCAGCTGCTGGGGCAGCTTGGCCTGGGTGAGTCTGATGTGCTGGATACTTCTTCAATCCCTGCCTGAACCAGTGTCAAACCCTGATGGACTGAAGCGTCGGAAAAACAAACCCTGCCTCTCCCTGCCCGATGTCTCCCAGGGCAGACTTTGATGAGTTGCTTGCTTGGAATAATTTGATTGTGTTTTAATATTTAAAAATATTACAGGCCAAGTTCATGCCTGGTTTAGCATTGCTTCAATTAATCTACAAATGGGTAAAGCCAGTGAAAAACTTAGAACTAAAATAGAGCAAACCAACATGCTTTCTTGTTTTCTTTGAAGAAATTCCATACAAAGATGCAGTAGCAGATTTTATATAAAAGTGCCTAATTAAAGCAAGAGCCCAAACTACGCATTTTTATTTTGTGGTGTTCAAAAAGAAAAAAATCACCCTTGCTAATAATTACTAAAAGGGAAACTCAGCAGGGCAAGCAAGAGGAAACATGGAAGGCAGTGGAGGAGGAGAGCTGCTCAGCATATGGAGGGGTTAACTAAATCTGAGCCTGTGATAATGCTCTCGTGTTTGCCAGGGAGACTGGGGAGAAAATCCTAATGGACCTACTGGAAACTGTTAATGCATTCTGGTTGTGTGTACGAAAAGGACACGAAGCCAACAGAAGTGGCTAATGAAAAACGATGTGAGCATTCAGCAGTGAGCTTTGCTCGGAGCCCTGGCGGTGGTGGAGGGATGGGAATGACACGGGGCGGGTGAAGACAGCCTGGTACAGGATCACCTTTCAAACTGAGTGCTGCCAGCACACTCAGGGAAATGTTGAATCACAGCTGGGAGATGAGGTATCGCTTCAGGGAGGTGCAGAGAGGCATGTTGCTAGCATGTACCTCAACCCAGAGAAAACGCTCACTTGTTTCACAGGTGAATAAATAGGCATTTCCTCGAGCAAACCCGGCCCTCCTGCAGAGCGCATGGCTGTCACTGGGCTGGCATCACAAGCGACAAATGCTGCCTGTTACCACTCCTGGGAAAATCCCATGGCTAAATGTCAGAAAACTCCGTGTTGGAGCTCCCGGACAGTTGGACCATCACAGCTTTGGGCAGAGGTTCTCTTTGAGCAGCACCTGCTTTGGGAGGGAAACCTCCACGTGTCGTCACAGAAAAACACACGTGAGGTCTTCAATACTCCAGCTGCGTCTTCCTCACAGACAAAGGGAGACGAGCACATGACACGTATTTCTAGTTCAGTTGGATTGTAGGAAAAGTGGCTTTAAAAAGTTTTTATTTCTCCTGAATTTTCCTCTGTATTTTCACTGGAATTTGAGAAAAGAAAAATGCAGCTCCTTTTCCTCATAAACTCAGTGGGATACTGCAAATGTCAGAAATTTCAATTTAGGGATGGGCTTTCTTGCCCTGCTGTTAGTTTTCAGCACCAGCAAGGGCATTAAAAGACCAATTTATGTTCGAGATAAGAATGAAAATTCTCCTTTCTGTTGCTGCCATGAGGCTGAGATGGAGAAACTGAGGAGACAGAGGAGTTCAGCTGAGGTGGCCTCCTAAACTCATTTGTCTCAGGGCCACGATTCTTCCTTGTGTCCCTGTGAAGAAAGCAAAAGGGGAGCCAGCATGTGTTCTGCTGTCCTTTTACTGCGTTAGTGATGTTTGGGGGTATAGTATGTTATTTTAGGTCTTTGCTGGATTAGGTCTCATTTGAGGAAATTATGAACTGTCTTTCTTGAGAAGAGATGATATTTCCCTTAATTTAAATAGCTTTGAGCAAACAAGTACCAAGCTGGATGTACTTTCCCATTTAATATTTGTGTGATTTATGCTTTCAAACAACCCTTCTGCTCTCCTGTTTATATGCCCTCCAAGCTCATTTTTTAACTGCAGTTAATCACACCAAAGCAAAACATAACTCACAGAGGGAGGATGTTGGCCAACTTTATAACCTGGGCTACTGTATTGGATGTCAGCTCTGCCTCTAAAAATAACTACCCTGGGACAGGTGCCTTCCCTGGCCAGCAAAATTTAATGTTAAAATCCTGGCTAGCAGAAGCCTTGGAAGGAAAGAAGGCCATTAGCATTTGAAGGGGGGAAGGACTGGTATTCCCAGTCCAGGAATTGAAAGCTGCTTGTTTGAAGTATTGATGGACAAACTGGCTGGACATGAAGCAAACAGCTCAGAGCACTTTGCCTTCCTACCCTGGTCACAGTTTAGGCTGGGAATTGGTAGGCTGAGTAATTTCTAGTCTGTAAATGCTGTTGTTTGCTGTACAGCAAACGAAAGTCTGTCTGTAGCTCCGGAAGACAGCTCAATGATAAGCAGGTAGAAACCAGAATCAAGGAAGGAGCAGGACAAATGCTTTTTGCCATGTCCCTCTCTCTGCAGGAAAAATATTTTGGCTTCCTCCAGATGGAAAACCACATCCCTCACTCCAGCTGTGCTCCTTGATGTTCCCTTAACCAGGCACCAACTCATCAGCATCCAAATGCACCAGGCATAGCCCAGCCCTGGTGCCAGGGTGAGAACTGGATCTTCTACTTCCAAAGGCTGAAACAGGAAAGAAATTAATAGAGAAATGTGAAGGAAGGAGTTTGCAAGCAATAAAGAAAATACCTGCAAGTGCTTTTCTCTGAGAGCGTGGCCCAAGGACTGTCTGTGCAATCCATCTGCAACAAGGACTTCTTAAACACACCCGGTGCCTCAGCAGCACAGCCACACGTGAAACGTGGGGGGTGAGTGCATTGGCTGCCCCCAGTGAGCCAGGGAGCGGGGGAACTGAGGGCTGGCCGTGGCTGGCCAGGGGCTTCTCCTGCCTGGGAGGTTGTCACCAAACAGCCCAGAAGCAGCAGCAGCAGCGTCCTGGCGGAGCAGAGCTGGGTTAGCCCTGCTGAGCACCACGGCTGGGACTGCAGGACTGCTCTGGGGGTGCAAGTGAGCCTGCAAAACCAACAGCTGCTGCAGAGCCGGGGGGGAATTACAGACAGGATTTCTCTCCATCCTCTCTAGATGCAAATTTCTGCTTAATATCACGTTGGTTTCCTGCATGGCTTTTTTTCCCAGAGGGATGAGAAGCCTCCCCAGGCGGAGGAATGGGATATAAGTATCCCCGGAAACTTGTCAGCCCCACGAGGGAGTGAATGAGTAGCTTCAGCGAACAGAAACTATCAGGTTTCTCACACCTCCCAGAGACATCCCAGCTATGCACAGCAGCACTTCCACCTGCGGCTCCCAGGCGCCTGCACTGCCAGGCTCTGGGAGCAAACAAGGGAACAGCCCAGCTCCAGGGGAGAGCATAATTTCCAATAACCCTGTGCTCCCCATTCTTGAAGTGTCCTTCGCTCCTTTCAGGTGCTAAACCAAATCCAACTGGATTTTCAGGGTTCAGCTGCTCCCAAGCCCTGCTGTTGGGGATGCAGGGAATGCAGGTCCCTGGGTCTGGGAGAGCAAGCAGGAGTCATCACACCTTGTATGACTTCTGTATGCTTTGTGCCGAATTGTTCACTCTTTGTTCTTCCTTTCTACAACACCAGGAGAAAAACTGAACAACTAGCCCTAGGTTCTCCTTTTTCTCCAGGGCAGGGGAGAGGGGGGGATACCACTGCACAACACCTGAGAGTCTACAGAGGAGAAGTGTTTCCTGTGGTTGAGTCCTAGGGCCAAACACATCATCTGGAAGGATACAAAAGCTTTTATGGACTGTAATTTTCTAGCAATTATAATTTCACACACACTACCTAAGGACGATTCTAAGAAACAAGAAAAGTGACAAGTAAACAAACTGTACCTCTGCCTTCCCTTGAAAAGCATTGTAGATGCTTCTCAGATAACAAATACGCTAAAAAACCAGGAAAATAATTTTAAATTAGAATGCATCTCTTTAATAGGAGAACCTATTTAAGACACTGATGTAAGAGGTAAATTATTGAATGCCAAGTGTAGAAAAGGCACCAGTTTCTTTCAGGGATATAATTAATAAAAAGCGTTTATTCAGACTGCCATAAACCAATGGACAGGATTCAATACACAGTTGACAATGCCAATATATTTTTTGAGCATGTGTATTCTACCACTGAAACTTCTAAATATGAGTCGGCTTCCACATGTGACAAAAAGTCACCTGGTTCTCCAGTGTCAACTCTGCACAAAGGACAAGGTCTCTGTTCGAAGCCAAGCCATTCCCCTTTTCCTGTCACTGCATGTCCTTGTAAACAGTCCGTCTCCGATAGGACATGAGGATCTTTCCAACTGAAAGAGAGTAGGGTTAGATGAGGTTAGATGAGGTATCAGGAAGGAATCCTTCCCTGGGAGGGTGGGGAGGCCCTGGCACACGTTGCCCAGAGAAGCTGTGGCTGCCTCATCCCTGGGAGTGTCCAAGGCCAGGCTGGACAGGTTTGGAGCAACCTGGGCTAGTGGAAGGTGCCCCTGCCCACAGGGTTAGGATTAGATGGTCTTTAAGGTCCCTTCCAACCCAAAACGTTCTATGGTTCTATGATTTACATTATCCTTGTGACCACTTTGAACCCGAGCTCCATCATACCTGGCAGAGATGATGTTTTATCCTTTCTGAACAGATCACCCGGCTTTGTGGGTGGTGACAACAACCTCAATGAAAGGCAAACAATGAAGCCAGAGTCATCAACAGCTATATTCTCATTTATTTTGGGTTATCCGATCAGCTTTAGTTCTGTTTTAACAGAATATACTTTTATCAGTATTTTGACCCTGGATCTCCATTTGGTACAAAGTCAATCTTGTCCTATGCAACTGCTCCAAATTAGGTCACCTAAAGGAATCCAGCATCTGTGCAACAGTCCAGGTCACACAGCTATTTGTGGAATGGATACTGTACAGTCTTTGTGAGTGCATGATATATGAACTGTATGTATTACCTTGATAAATTGTTTTTAAATATTTCCTCCTTTTTATTAATTGAAGAGGAAACTCATGCATCAATGACATTTTTATGCTGGTTTACACATAAATTATTTCCCTGTGATGTTCATTTTTATTATTATTGCCGATATTATAGCAAATGCATTTTTTTTTGCCTTGTAAACAAGATTTTGCTTACAGCTAAATGAAAAGAAGAGAAGTTAATCACGTTGAAATAATAGGTTTAAAAAGGTAATTCAGTAATGTTTGGCTGATGTTTAATCTTCCCCAATAGAAGCCATGCTGAGAGAAATGACAGAAATTCTGCTTTTGTAATTAAACAGTATTCATCACTGGCAGGGCAGCTGAAGGAGAGCTGAAATGCTGCAGTGCTGCTGGCAGAGCCTCCCAAGCAGGGACTTCAAGGTTTGTTATGTGGCAGTGGTCGCTGCAAACCTTGAAAAAGAAAAGCATCATCAGAGCTTCCAGTGTAAGACCTTGACTTTGTGGTGTCTTCACTCTGTTCCCAGGAGGGAGTGAAGGTTTTTCTGAGCACATTAGAAGAAGTGCCCACCATCAGATATGCCTGAAAACAGCACCCATCTCTCAGCAGAAGAGGAGAAATAATCACCCAAGATATCTTTAGGGGCCTTTTTCCCATGAAAGCTCAATGTTTCACTGTTTACATGATTTTCTGAATCTGACCCTTAGCCAACCTCTCTGAATCCATCACCTCTAGTTTCAGATCTGACTGCTCCTCCTCAGCACTTCTGAAAGAAACCCAGCAATGGACAGGACCCAGGAGTCCAAACCAGGGACCACTGGAAGGAGCAGAAGGCTTTGGAACTGCTTCACCTCCAAGTCCCTTGCCATAAATCAGCTGCACACTCTCTTCCTGTGCTCGAGGAAGCATTTAGTTCCCAGCTGCTCAGAAGCCCAGCAGATATTCTGGTTTTGGCTTTACGTTTGCTATCAGCTCAGCAGCTGGAGGGGCACTTTGCAAGCCCAGTGGGCAAATGGTGTTTAGTGTGTGAGCTCTGAATGAAAGTTACGTTTCTTTTTTTGCCCTCTGCGGTTTGAACCTCCAGCAAACTTCCCCCTGCAGCTCTGGAAAATACAAACAATCCCTTTGCTGTTAGAAACCGCCATGACCAAGCTTTGATTTGTGAATTTCTAGGGAAGAACTGTATCATCCCTCAGTGAGAAGATCTGTATGTTGGGGTGGCAGAAGCAGGTCATTCTCAAACAGCATCTAATTAAGCAGATTTCTGTTGTTTGGCCAAGTAGATGTATCCATCACTGAACATGAGATGCTGCATCATCCAGTTCTAACAGCTTCCAGCTCCTTAAAAATGCAGGAATACGAAATCTCCTTTGCTTGTTGGCTGGTGCTTTGACCCGTGCAGTAGTGATCACTTCCAAGGTATCAGTAAGAAAATTAATCAAGTAGGTGAGAACGAGCTACTGCAGTGGGTCCCCAGCTTTGGGATCTGTGTTTAAAGCATTCCCTAAAAACACAAAAGCAATAAAAACACTTGATTCTTTCCCCAGGCAGGTTTTCTTTCTCTCCCACCATCTTTAAGGTCAGATGAACGTTTTCTCAAGGAATTTTAGAGGTGATGAGGTATAAACTATATTTGATGGAACAAGGAGTCTCTTCAAACAATTCAGGGACCCAGGTCGTTGGTCCCTGCACACAGTCCTGCTTGAAGGAGCAACAGAAGCCACTTCAGTAGCATTAGGAGACAATTATCTGCCTACAAACACCAAGCCTCTGCTTTTCCTCAGGCTGTGCTGCAGCCAAACCTCGCTGCTGCTGCCATCACCCTCATGTTACAAACTGATTCAGAGAGCATTGGGTGCCTAAACCCCACGTATCTTACACCATGCTCACCTGTGCTCACAGGTAACTGAGTCTTCTCCATGGTCCTACCGGGAGAAAAGAAGTTTTTCTGTCAGTGTACTAATGCTTTCAAACATTTTTACCAAGCGGCTTCAGCTTTCAAGTCCCATGCCCATTTCCGGAGTTTTCGGTAGTTTGCACTCGGACATCACAGCAGTTTCAGTCAGGATGATCCCTCGTGACCTGTATATTCATTATGCATCTGACCAAGGTCTCATAGGATCAACTTTGCTAAACAACAAGAGCCCATGGTGTGCCATGGGAAGTGTAGTCTGAGCAGAGCAGGGGAGTTTAATGCTCAGAAACCACTCTTTGCCCAACACACAACTCCTTTCCAAATCAAATACTTATTTTCCAACCCAAAAGCTTTTTTATTTTTCATCAAAAGTATGATTTTTCTGTGGAAGAATTTTCTGCTTTTCTCTTTTTATAAAAATGAAAAAATGAGAGTTTATTTTTCCCATCAGTTCAAAAGGACTGACTGGACCAAGCATCTACAGTGACTGTCCTTACCTAAAGCTATCAACATCAGCCCAAAAACCTGACTGAGAACCATCTGAGCTTGGTGCATAAACAGATTTATTTTTTTTTAACAGAGTGCTACATATTACTAAGTTTTTACAAAGTTATGAAGATGCTTTTCCTGAGAAATATTTGCAAGTTTCAGATGGCTGGCACATGTGTTAAAGAACATATGATTCAAATAGAAAACCTTTCTTTTTATTGCTGAAACACTAATAAGAGTGCACTTTAATATGTCTTAATGTGTTACTCCTTAATTGACAGCAGATGTTTCCTGAACAGCATTTTTTAGAAGACGTGCTGCACTTCAAAACAAGCAGAAATAAAGCCTTACTGTACATACAAGAGCTTCCAAAAACAACGCCGCCCCTTGCCAATAATTGTTTATAAAACCAGCATTCTGGATTATTTGAAAATCAATATTAAGTCCCACGGAATATGTCAGAGTAAATCTGATGTTATTTCACCAGAACCTAAACACAGCCAGTGTTCAAGGTCTCCTTTTGCTTTCCCTCCAGTCTCCAAAGCGGGAACCATCCCCTCGCTCTTGATGTTGGATCAGGAGAGAATGGTAAAAAGCAGGGATCTCAATGGGAAGGCAAGTAAGCATCTGCCTGGTCAGGCAGAGAACACTTCCAGCAGAACAAGTACC
Organism: Cephalopterus ornatus; assembly: GCA_013396775.1. Taxonomy (NCBI): domain Eukaryota; kingdom Metazoa; phylum Chordata; class Aves; order Passeriformes; family Cotingidae; genus Cephalopterus; species Cephalopterus ornatus. The sequence continues at coordinate 671,850 of VZRE01013664.1, read as the reverse complement.
CCTCTGAAAGCTCACCTGAGGAGCACAACAACTATTTTTTATGCTTGCAGGTAAAATACCCCGGGATTTGGAACCTGCTCGTACCCTACCTGCTGACACCAAGGAGACAGGAGAGGCTGGTCCTTTGGCATGTGGGTTCCACAAAGCCAGGCTACAAATGGCAAGGGATTGTCATCGATGTGAACAGGATTGCAAGTGCTTCTGTCACCACAGGACAGAAAAAGAGGATGTTTTCCCTCATTATCCTGCCAAAGTCTTGCTCTGACTCCGATCAAAGCAGCTCTCTCAAGGTATCTCAAAGCACGCAAAGACCTTCACAGGGACAGAGTTACCACCATCCTCACTGTCCCCAGCACGGAACATTGCAAATCTGGTTATTACTGGGCATGGGTGTGATTGCAAAGGGCTAGAGAGGACTCAAGCTATAGAAGAAAAGAGAAGAAAGAAAATAATGCAGCCCCTTTTCCTTCCAAAATCTCTTGGCACTCTGGTCCCACTCTCTGCAGTGCAGAGCCAGCCTCAGAAACGACGTCCTGCCCAGGGCTCTTGTCACCGGTGTCACTGCAGACCCTTCAGCAGGTTCTGTGTGACACAGCACAGGCCACAGTCAACCTGGGCATCAGCTCTGAAGAGCTTCACTTCAAACCCTCTCCGGCATCAGCCAAAGTCAGACACGCTCAGGTGCTAAAGGAGGAGCTAGTCTGAAATCAACTTAATTTGTTTCCCCTTCCTTTGAAAAGTTAATAACTCTTTTTTTTCCTTAGCCTTAATTTTTAGAATATTTCCACTGTGTGTTGTGGCAGGGCAGGTCTGGTCTTGCAGAGCACACACACAGTGCTAAATGCAGGTGAGATGAGCCTGGTGCTGGGCAGGGGAGGTGGTGCCTCTGGAAGCCCCGAGCTCCAGGTGCTGGTCCTGGGGTGGAGGAGAAAGGCCACGTGTTTGGATCCGCTGGACAGTCTTTGCAGACCTAATGGCCGCAAAAGCAATAAACAGAAAAATAATCAGCAGCACAAGACAAAGCAGAAAAATAAGAAAAAATCCGGAATTTTGCTATCTTCGTGCAAGGAGAGAGAACATAATCAAATTATTGACGGGTAGGGATCAGAGGGAGACCATCCTTTGAAAGCACAGGATCAGCCCTACCGGCCTCAGGAGGCCTACTGATGGCCTGGGAAAATAAAACTTGCAGGATTTACTGCTCCTCTCCCCAAAGCCACCCAGAAGCAGCCCCAAAGTGGCCATCCCTCCCCAGGCCGGTGTGGGCCGGGCTGTTTGATGTGTGTGTGATGGAACACGCTGGGCTCCCCAGGGCCTGCTGTGAGCCGCGGGCTGGGCTAACAAATGACAGAATCTTTAAATACAGCCAAGCTGTGGTCAGTGTTTATTTATTTTATTATGTAAACAGCCCATCACTATGGGTTATTACAGTTGAGCTTTAAAGGCATTTGATCATTTAAAATGACTTCATGTTACCAGAACTTTTTTTAAAAAAAACCTTGTTAAAATACTAAGTCATTGACAGTGCTTTTTGTTACCCAGCTTATAAAATACAAATCATTAGGGCAATAAATATTATTCATTTAGAACTGATGCAAACCAAATGTTTTCTTCCTTAAAATACCCATAAAAGTGAAGTTTTATCTTCCATCTGGCAATGCCTCTTATGCCAAAATGTTCCAAGTGGAATTGCATTAACAAGAAGACATCAAGAGAAATATGTTACTTGTATCCTTTAATATGCCTTTGTAAACTGAGATACACGTTGGCCTTCTATCAATAAGCATCTCTACCTGTGGGGTTTGAGAAGGATTAATAGAGAAGAACCATTAAAGGATGAAAGGACAGAGCATGCTGGGAGAAAAATGAAAATCAAACATCCACCAGTGCACACACTTCCTTCCAGGATAATATTTAGATTTTATTTTATTTTCTTAATTTAAATATATATATATAAAAAAGTAATATGTTTAAGCTGGTTTTAGATAGCACACATCTGCACCGCAATAAGGCCATTTTCAAAAGTACAGCTCTCAGTGGGATATTTATTTAATTCGTATTGGTTTTGGACCTCAGCCTATAATGAGAAAAGATATGGGCACATGTTAGAGACGGTGGCTGCGACTGGGACTTTTTTGAACATTAAAGTAGAAAAAGCCTTTGCATGTAGGAAGGGTTTAGTGATAATTCAATAACTTTTGCTTCAGACACTGTGCTTCAGAGCGCTCATAAAGACAAGGGAGAACTGGTGCAGACACTGAAGTCACGACTGAGCTGCCTGGAAAATGCCAGCCCGATCCGCCAGGCATTCTCAGCCCTTCTCTTTGGACTCTTCGCAGCTTTCTGTTCAAATCTGATTTTTAAAGCAATTTTCCAACCCCCCACCTTCGTCACATCGGGGATGTGCAGGGCTGGTCTCTCCGTGGGTGGGTCTGACTCCACACCCCCTTCTCTGTGCTGGTCACAGGCGTGTCTCAGGTGTCACCTTCCCAAACGCAGTTCAGACTTCTGGTGTGACCACTGAGCTGTGTTTGCAGCCTCCCAAAATACAGCCACGGCATCACCACTTGCCCATTGCACAAACACTGACGGTTTTGTGCCAGATTCAAGAGTTTGGAGAGGGTTTGAGCACATGGAAGAGGGCAGAAGGCTTTCCCCAGGAGGCTGGGGGTCAGCAGGGTCTGTGGGCAATCCAAGGGGCAGCTGAGGGTTGCTCCATCAGTTCTGCTGCTGCACGAACCAAAACTAGAAGTGGGGAAATGTTCCTCATCTGGAGACTGCACATCATTTCCTTACTGCTCTGTTGTGAATCTTACCCATTTTGCTGCACCTTAGGGCCCAATTCAGTGACTAAAATTGATTTTTGGTACTTCAGTGGCCATGTGTGGGAACCAGACGTATTATTTTTTTATTGAATACAACCCTTAGAGCACTGGCTCACCAGCTCTCTTCAGTACGCTATAATAAAGTAATACCAACATTTCCCAGCTCTCCATAACTTCATTACTCCGTGTCTCTTTGGGACACTGTTGCCTCTTGCCCAGACTCTTTAATGGATGGTGGGTTTCTTGTCTGATGCTGGGTTTGAAAACCTCTCTCCATTTTCCCCTCTGTGTGCCTGTGTGTGAGAGCTGGCACACACCTGTGCACACTTTCTTACATATGCTCAGCATATTCTGTGAGGCTCTTCCAAGAAAATACCACGTCCATGTGCCAGCCCGAAAAATGCGCTTGACTTTCGAGGAACTGTTTTCATTAAAGCAGGATCAGGACCCGCCTGCAGACCCTGAAGTGTGAATGCAAACAATTTCCCTGTGCAGGAATCTCAGCTGACGTGCAGCTGCCCCAGCTCTGCGTTCCTTTCGTTTATGTTTTCCCCGAAACCATAAATAGTCCCCAAAGTCAACACAAGCCTCCCCACGAAATGTGGCACAGAGCTGACACCCCTTTGGAGCTCTGGCCCCGGGAGCCACCACACCTCCTGTGCCTCACCTGCCGTGTCTCCTGCACCCCTGGCTGACTTTGCACGTCTCCCTCACCTGGGGCAGAGGTTTCCCTCCTCTGTTTTGTGCAATCCCAAGGATGTTCTCTGAGCTGCTGGAGCTCTCCTGCACTCCAGCCATGCAGCCGTAACGAGGAGCAATTGTGGCAGCACACCAGACACGTCACCCCCGAGATATCCTTAAACGTCCTTCTCCCTCTTTCCTGCCACACCCTTGACGACCACTGGGATTAACGTCCAGAAAAGTTGCTGTAAATTTCTGCCTAAAATTAAAGTCCTTGGGAAAGCTGTAGAAAGTCATACCTGGAAATATGTTAGAACCGCTCAGGGTTCGATTTTCCAGCACATTGAGCCCTTTCCCTCCTTCCCAGCACCATTGAAATCAATGTTGTGGGGTTGTTTTTTTTTTTAAATCAAATCTGGGTTAATGACTAAGGGTTTTTAAAGATGGAGCAGTTGAAGCAGTGACTGCTGGGCCAGGAGGAAATCTCCTGCAGGTATTAGTCTTGCAGGACGGCGTGGCAAAGGTTACTGTGGCGCTCGCCGTGTGGAACGATGATGAAATACTATGGGAAAAGCAAGTCCCCCAGCTCCAGTGTGTGCATTTGGTGGTCATGGCTATGCACCGGTTGTGATCAATGGGTGGAAAGTCAGGGTCAGGGCTGCAGCAGCCGGAGATGCTGGTGCTTTGCGATCTACCCGGGCCCCAACCAAGGGGCTGAGTTTCCACAATTCATTTATCATAAACCAGCAATTTGCAAATGTTAGCACTTTTCCCACACATCATGAGCCCTGATGGACTTTAATAAAGGGGAGAGAGAGGGAGAAGAAGAGGGAGGGGGAAGACAGAGAGAAGAAAACCTACATAATTAACTAAAGTTCTTAGAATGGCTTTAATTGCAAAAATGTTACCTTTTTGGAAGTAATTGCTGTACAGATTTTATTTATTTTCTTGTTTCTGATTTTTTTACATTGGTTTTGCACCAGTTAATTAGCCAGTTGTCTCTCTTGGTGGGTTTTGTACCTCTCTCTTTTACCATTGTGGGTGTACAGGAATGATTTTCCAGTTTGCTTGACTCAGGCAATCATTAAAATTTGACTACCTGCGTTAATTTGGTTCCTGCCCTGCTTTTAAGCTAAAGGCCTCTAAAGGGAAGGGATGAAAAAGAAGAATAAACTGTAAACAAAGCTTCAAAACATATGAGAGTGTGAATGTGCAAAGCCCTAGCTGTGCAGATTCTCAGAGAGATGCTCGCAAGGGTCACTGGCAGGTCTCGCCAGCCAGGTTCAACACCTCCCGCTCTGAGGAAGTCCTTCTCTGAGTCTGGCCTATCTCCAGTCTATAAATGCATATATGTGGCTGAAAGAATGAAATCTGTAGATAGAAGGAGGAACAAGAGCTGACACATTTCACTAATATCTATGACAGCATCACTTTAATGTGATTTTCCAGGTGTCTTTCTCTCGTATTCTTCTTCCCAGAGTGAGCAATAACAGAGGTTTCAGTGGCAGGGATGAAACACTGGGAGCTGTGATTATCAGATTTTCTCCTAGTGTTCTCCTAGATTTTCTCCTAGGAAAAAGCTGTTTCTCTCATTGGGAGAAGAAATCAGGGGGTTAGATGGGTCTGAATTGTTTATCCTGTTTCACGCAGCTCTGCCAGCTCATCTACCTGTCTGCACCCCTATGCCACTGTCTAATGCTAGTGAGCAGATCAGCATGAGCCTGTTCTGCAGCTCTCAGAGCTTCCTGGCTAACCTCACAGTGCTCCTCACTGCCACGCAGCCCGAAGAGCGCGGCTGCGGCTGAGAGGAGCAGCTGCCACTTCCTAATTCACAGATGCAATGCCAGAGTCATCTACCAGAAATGAGGAGAAGGGGCTGGGGGGAAGAAGCCATTAAAATGTCAGATCCATCTATTCAGCCTGTAAGAAATTTCTACTTCCTAAAAGCCTAAAGAGCCACCTCGGACTGGTGGTGACATCAGTGCCAAGCTCCGTCTGCAGGGCTGGATGCCTCGAAGCCCTTGATGGATTGTGAACTTGAATGTCAGTACTGCCCATCACTTGTTCCTTCCATTATTCACCAAACTGCTCAGAAGAGCCCAGGTTTAACCCTCTCAGCATTTCAGTCCTTGAAGCTGCACGTTTCCCACAACCAAACCCCTCCGGGTCAGTGCCCGTGCGGGTCGAGGTGCCCCTCACGAGGTGCCCTTAGCACTGGGCTAAGAACCTTGCCCACCTCCTTCCCATGGACATGGCCCCGGGGGGCGCTGGGTGTGAGATGAACCCCCCTCACACAGCAGCTGAGCAGTGCACATCCCTTAGTGCATCTTTCCCTTAACACATCTCTTTTTTCCATGACCTGCTGCCAAAATCTCTCTGCTAATGTTTCTGCCACAATCGATGCCATGCAAGAAAAGTGTCTTTGTTAACACATTTAGGGCCTGCTTTCAATTTCTACAGTATTCCCTTTAATAACAATGTCTAATTAAAACATCTGTTAAAAAGTCTGTAACATTAACTTTACAGGGAGAATTTAATAGAATTATATTTGAATTGCAGCCATTTAACGGGTTTCCTAATTAGGCTGTTGAGTTTTTATTTTTTTTAACAAAAACATTACACAAATTAAAATCAGGCCCAGTTTTTTATTATTATTATTACAACACAGAGTGTGGTCAAAGGAAGGCAGGCAGGATGTGATGGTGTGTGAAGGGTGAAAAAACCCAACACAGCAGCCGGGGACTGAAACACTAAAATGCATAAAATGAAACAAATAAGAGATGTTGTTTGAAAGGGGGAGGGCACCAAGAGATGAGCATAGCAGAGTGGTGGTTTTCCAGTGAGATGGGGGCATTTTTGTGTTCAGAATGAGATGCAAGAAAACAATACAGTTTTACTCTTCGGCATAAATATTTCATATGGCTCTCAACAGATGCTAAAGTTAGTGCCTGTGCAAACATCTTGGGTGAAATCCTGGCCTCTGAGTTGTCAGCAATAAAACTCTTATTGACTTCAGAAAGGCCAAGACTTCATCTTTTGCCTCTAAATTGAACTTACAGTTGTAGTGACCACTGGCAACGGGAAACTCACTTCAAAAGAAGGCTCTGACAGTTGGACACTTATCTCCCACTGATCTAAACTATCTCAATCTCTTTTTGTTTCCCAAGCAAACTTGGAAATCCCATTGAGAGCGGGTTCATCAAAATACTTCTTTTGTTCTTCTAATTTACAGCAAATCCAAGGAAGAACACAACTCCCTCAAGGAATTGTCAGTACGTCACAGGCCAACCCCAGACAGAAAGGGCAGGTTTAGTAGGAAAAAAATAACAACAAAATGTTCACAACAAAGAATAAGAAACTCATTAGCACTCATTCAGAGACCCAGGACACTGGGGATGCCTTTGATCTCCTTTGCTCTGCCATACTGCATTGCTTTTGTGGCTTTTGGACTTGTAACATAAGTTAGAGTCTATTTGGGTTTTGTGGCAACAATCAGGACTTTTCTAGCCCAAATATCTATTCTTTAGTGGCTGTGAGGGATCTTTCTTCATAACCAAATTAACTGTTTCAAGCCTATATTTCTTATGCCCACCATTCTGCACATTCTTTCTTTGCAAGGGAAGAATCCGAACAGAATTCAGATGTAAATACCAGATCCAGAGTCCAGAGGATGAACTCCATTCCCTACCCTGACACAAAGCAGCCACCAAGCTCTTACAACCTCTTACAAAGTTCCTCAGAAGGCATCCTCCAAAAATGCCTTTCTTCACAAAGAAGGGCATTTGTAGGGTGCTTCCCACAAACATTTGTGGTCAACAGGACCCTGTGAATGCCCCATCCAAGAATGAGCTGCAGGGGGCTTTGCAGGACACAGTTGTCCACAGGAATTACCACAGGAACAGTCAATGTGTTTGCTGTGTACTTAGAGCCTCAGGGATTAAAATTGTTTTGGAACAAATCGTCAAGAATCTGCTCGGGTGTTGGTGGGGAGAGGACATTTTGGTAGTTTGGAATGGCATTACACATTTGTGGAGTGGAAATTACAGTTCAGTGTGTGAGCATCCTTGATTGGACAATCTTTCAGTTGATGGGTTCTTCTCTTCAATTACTATTAAAATTCATCAAATGGAACAGAGTGGTTTTAATGCCCGTAATTGTTGTACAAAATGCTCTGTAATTGGTCTTACAAATGAAGCTGAAGAGCAAGATCAAACTCCATTGAAAATGAATCTGTCTTTCCTCTGAAGAGTTCAAGAGTCACTTCGAAAATCCATTTCATGGGGAAGTGTTTAGCCAATTCCAATTCTGGTTCGTTTTGTGTGACAGTTTTTATTTGCTTATTTTGGCCTCCTGTATGCAAATGAAACTGCCAACTTTTGAACTTGTTTCCACGTGCTCCCCTCGCCTGTAAATCCAGTGCTGCAGTCAGGCAGCAGCAGGCAAACTTCAAAGCCCCCTCAGGTGCATTTTAGGTGATATGGGATGCCTGGCACTCAGGCAGCGTGAGGTGAGGAGCCAGCAGGTCTGTGTCTGGCAGAGGAACCAGTTTCATCGAGCCTTGCCAAGCTCTGCCTGGTGGTTTTTTTGTAGGTGGGAGGGAGTCATTTTTACCCTGGAATGGTTAGAGGGGAGGCAATCTGAGAGACAGAGGAATGAGCAGAAGGATTTCTTGTGCTTCTTTTGCTACCCAAAAGCAGCATAACCCGGAAATACAATATTATTCAAGCAAGTGAGAAAGCAAGCAGGACATTTAGGGCATTGGTCTTACTTGGTGCTCCACAAAGAATTAATTGAATCGTTTGCTGTGAGATATCCTAAATTTTCACCCAGAAGCTTCCCTGAACCTCAAGTGCTTTTCTCAAAGGTGGCAAACATGGGTGCATGTCTATAGACTGCCAGTGGCCATTGTCCCTGAGCCCCCTTCTCCGGTGGGTGAGGTGTGCTCAGGGTGGTTATGTGCTCACACAGTCCTGCTGGGGTGGGGTGTGGAGCAATCAAAGCCTTGGGGTGCCCACTGGGGTCTTCCTGACCTGCCTGTCCTTGTGTCTCATGCCTGGTGTGTGTTTGTGCCTCCTGCTGTAAGGAGATGAGGCCCTGGCACAGGTTGTCCAGAGAAGCTGTGGCTGCCCCATCCCTGGAAGTGTCCAAGGCCAGGTTGGACGGGGCTTGGAGCGACCTGGGCTAGTGGGAGGTGTCCCTGCCCAGGGCAGGGAGTGGAAGGAGACGATCCTTAAGGTCCCTCCTGACCCAAACCATTCTATGACTCTCTGATTCTGTGGTGGAACATGATGGATTTAACCACTGGAACCAGCGTGTCACAAGCTGATATTTAATTCTGTCTTCCATCTCTTAAAGACTCCAGACAAAATTCTCTCTCTGGCTCCTCTCCAAAGCCACCTTCTCTCTTCCTCTACCCCTCATCCAAACCAAAAATTTCCGGCTTTCCACGATTGATTCTGGAAAACACAGCTTATTGTTCATGCTGCTTCTGTCAGTTCTTTTCTGCTTTGTCTATTCTCAAAGAATTAAAAAGAGGGCTCAGAGAGGATCACTCTTCTTTGTACAGTGAGCAAAGAGCTTTCCGTGGCACCTCTCCATGGAATGAAGTGATGGCTGTGGAAAGAGAGCAAATCTGAACTGAAACTGGAAAAAAAAAAAAATAAACCGAGAAAGCTACATGCCACTGTCCCAAATCCATTTAAAAGACACAGATCCCCGCCTGTGTTCCTGACTTGTTACCAGGGCATGTTATTCACACACACACACACACACACACTGACTCTGTCATCATTAATCTGCCGAGGACATGTGTAAGAAGTTCAGCCGGCAGCTCCTGGGGTAGCAGGGGAGCCGAGCACAAGCCCCGTGTGTCTGCGTGTGCTCCCCTACGTGCTGGCGAGCAGGTAGCTGGGGCAAAACAGCCGGGCCTAATTAAACTGCAAGAGTAAATAAATGCAGCAGAATTTCAGATTGCATCCAACAAAATTAAGAAAAGGTCATGGACAAGGCTGCATTTTTTTAAAACCTACCAGCTCTGTTTATTAAATGCGATTGCTTCGTACACACTCAGCACTAATTGGATTGCACCTTATTTTGTTATTTAGGTGGGGGTGGGAGAGAGAATAGAGTAGGAGGGGGTGAAACACACTCCTCATGGCATCGGTTTTGTCCTAAAATAGCTGTTAACCAGCATCCTGACCTTTTCTTTCCCCACACAAACCCTGAACAAACACCTTGATTTTTTGGTCTGGATTTTTGTTGCAGATAAGCAATTCCATTGTGGTCTGATGGGTTTGTGTGTGTATGTGTGCGTGTGTGTGTGTGTGTGTGTGCACGTGTGCATGTACAGCCAGGAAATGTCTGTGAAGCTGCAGGAAAGGCCCTCATTGTAATTAAATCTGCCTTCTCGCACATCCGTGTGTCCCTGCCTGTCCAGGTGTGTGCTGTCGGTCATGCAGTGAAACCGCAGCGCAACGCAGGAGCTGTGCTACCGAAGCCCAGCCACTTAAGATGTCTCTATTTTCAAGAAGGCACAGCAGACATTTCTCTCTGAAGGGCACATCTGGGGAGGCTGGAAAGGTTTGGGTGCAGCACCTGGAGCCTATGCCAAGAGGTGCCCCAGACCCTTCTTTCCTCACCTGGGGAGCGCAGGGCAGAGCAAAGAGGAGCGGAACTCAGTGAAGCCGTGTGGGAAGGTATTCCTGCCGGAGCTTCACCTTCCTTTAATTCCCAGGACATGGCACAGGGCAGCAAGCGGGGCCCTCAGGGCCACAGATGCTTTTGTGTTCGCCGCCCCCCCGGTACTTTGTGCGGCTCAGCGCGGGGTGTCCGCGGGGCCCGGGAGACACCCACACACCCTCATTGTCCCACCGCGAGCCCTTTCATCTCCCTGCCCAGGGACGGGCGGCCCTGGGGCCGCTTTGTCCTGTGCAGAAGGTTTCCTTGTCCCCCCGTCCCGCTCCCTCGGCTTCCCCAGGCTGGAAAAGACAAAAACGAGCCCAAAGCCGTAAAGCTGGGGGTGGGTGTAGAACAGAGCTGGCAGGGAAAATCAGATAATCGTTCACGGGCTCGCCAGGGCTCGGAGTCAGTGCCCCCATCCCTCACCGGCTGGGTGATACCGAAAAGTCTCCTTTTTGGGGGAGAAACCCAACTACAAAGGGCAGATTTCTCTCTTTAGGGTGACTCCTGGAGCTGAGCTGGGCTGTGCTCCATGGATCTGCTGGAGAAGGTGGAGTAGATCGAGGTCCGTGGAGGTACCTGGGCACAGGGTCCTGCCCTGCTGCCGGGGGGGGCTGTGCTGGCACAGTCCCACTCCCCTTCCAGAGAGAATGTTTTTTAAATTGCACAGCTGATAGGTGAATTGACAGTCAGAGCTGGGAACCTAAGAAAAGTCCTGGAAAATTCTGAGTTTTCAGCCTAAAGTAACGAACTTTTCTTTTTTTTTTTTGACTGAAAACGAAAAGATTTTGTTTAAGACAAAAACATTCCACATTTTGGTGAGGAAAACGACATATAGTCCGTGATTCTGTGAAACCTGGTCTCGCAAAGTCATCTTAAATAGATCTACAACAGATCCAGACCAGGAATGAGTAAATCCTAATGTTCCCCTGTGTAAATAAAGACCAAATTCAACTTGCCTGTATCTGTGGCAAGGGAGCCCCGTTTTGAAAAGCGTAACCTAACTGAAATCCAATTTTCTGTTGAAACAACCATTTTGATTTCAATTTTTAGGTTGTACTAGTAGTTTCTTCCAGGTCAGTAAATCATGAGTTCCTTTGTATCCACAAATAGATCATAATTCTATTTATTCATTAATTAAAATGATCCCTGATTTTCTTCAGCAATTAATTTTTGCTAAGAAGAATGTGAGTATTTTTGGTGATCTCCCTGAGTCAGCACTCAGAGAGCTGTTTCGGTCAGGCAGCACTGCTTCTTTTCTGTTTCTCATGTAACTAAACAGCGAGCTGAGAATTGCTTGAGCTGGAACTCGAAAGGATATTGCAGTTTGCCGTATGCGGACTCATAACGGAATTGCTGGTTACGCAAATGAGGAGATAAATAGCTTTCTTTGGATCAAAATTCACCTTCAAAGTGAAACAAAGATTACGGGCTGATTTGAGCCTATTTTAATGACAATAACGACAACAGGAGGCAGATTAAGGTCTTTAGCGGGGAGTTTGGGGGGAAACTGGGATTGCTAGAAACAGTTTCTAAGATCGATTGACTTGAATAATACTCTGGGACACAGAGAACAGAGAGAGATGATGCCTGAAGAGAATAAATCAAATATCTTACGGTGTTTTAGGCATTCTTTCCTTTCCTAGACACTGCTTTTAGTTTCCAGAAATATGAACAATTCCAGGCAAGCAGAGAATAGCCTGTTCATTTCCCCCCATGATGAATAGTTGCGCGTTAGCCCGCTCATTTAGTGACAGCTATATATAGTGTGTATAATAAATCAGGCCCCAGCTCACAAATGCCTTCTGTTTACCTTTGAAATACTTCCTTTTTCTTTTTTTCCCTAAGAATTGTGATTGTTGCAGGAGTCTGATGAATCCACCTACATGTACAGGGATCTGAACAACGAATTACTACAAGCTTTTGGCTCAGGGAGGTCCCCCGTCCCCCCAGGACTGCCTGACGTCCCAGGACCCCAGAGCCTCACAGGACCACAGTCTGCACAGGCTCTGGAAAATGAACTCAGTTCAGAGGGAATCTCAGTCTGAGCTTTGCATGAAAAGTCTCATTTTAATCAGGGATCTCAGTCAATTAGTTTGATTATTGCATTATAAACACTTGTCAACTTTTATAATATGTGCCTTTGAAATACGATGCCTGAACTCATCAGCCCCTGAAATAGCATATTTTTAACCTGAAGTACACTATGACTTCTCTGTGCAGTAATTAACCACTTAGCGTTTATATATATATTGCTATATACACATATATTGTTATATATATACATGTTGCTATTTGTTGGATGAAAATAACAGATGTTTACAAAATACCTGAGATGTTTCACTTCTAAGAAAAAACACAGATCCCTTTTCAGTTTAAATATTAGCAATTTTATCTGGGCTGGAAGACGCATGTCTCAAGTAATTCTCTGGTACCCCGAGTCACACCTGCCACTTCCCAGCTAGCTGGTGTAGCACTGATGGGATGATCCGACATCCCACTTCCAAGATGAGAGATAATGGGATGATCCGACATCCCACTTCCAAGATGAGAGATAATGGGATGATCCGACATCCCACTTCCAAGATGAGAAATTCGCAGGCTGCTCTCCTGCCCCATGTCACCCCCCAAAGTATTTTTCTCCAAGGAGGAAAAGGAGCAATTTCTGGTTTTTTTTTCCTTTATTTTGGGAAAACTTTTCACACAAAGAAATGTGGTACAAACTATTGAGAGCTGCAGAAAGGCATACAGATTATGTATAGTTTTATAGCCACGAAGTCACTCAAATGGCTTTGTCTCCATTTCACTGTTTGGCATAGATCACTTATTGTGCACATGTTTTCAGATGGAAATGCTGAATTAGGCTATGGTAAAATGGATAATGCAGCCCTAATGCTGGCATGAGCTAATAAGAAAACAGCAATGAATCCACTGCTGCAGATTGAAGTACATGCATTTCATATTATTACTCAAGGCTTGTCTCTCCGATTAGATGATTGCATAACCTTAATATTATAAATCTTGCATGATGTGAATTGTTCAGCTGTAACCATAATCAGTTTTTACTAAGGTGGCATTTCTGTCATCTTGTTAAACACAAACATTATATATGTGCTAGTCATAATTTTATAACAGTAGCTTTTAGCTGGGGAAGGCTTCGTCAGTCAGGAGATGCTGTTTAGCTCAGATATGCAGTGCAAGTACTTAAGATGCTCATAATGTCAGTATTTGCTTCAGAAAACATCACTTTGTAGATCCTTTAATTTTCTGAGTGTAAATTTCTCTTCAGAAGAAATGGAAAAACTTGCAGGCTTTTAGACAGAACTCTCTAACAGCCGCTTTTCAGATCTTCCAAGAACTGAGTTTAGTTAATCAAGTGAAAATGGCTGTGTACTGCTGTTGGTCTTCCAGTGCCACTGCTGAGCTCTGATCTTCCACTTGTTCCAGCCCAATTTCCCACGGAGGGAACGTGGCCAAGCTCTCCGTGTGTGAATTACCACAGGCACGGCTCTCTGGGGACCAGGATTTCTGCTGCCAGGATCTGAGGGTTTAACACCCACCCTATAAACCTCAGCCAGGCAGGTTCTCTTCTCCCATCACTTCACTGGGCATTTCTGCAGTTAAAGCTCACAACCAGGGGATAGATTTCAAGGCCTATCGTGGAAAAAAGGGACCACAAGTGGTGTGGATACACTGCAGCACTGCCTCTGTGCACACCCTGGGGGTTATTTAATCCAGCTTATCTCCTTGACAAATTTATTGGCTTCATCAGATGCTCTGTAGAAAAAGGGGGGGAAAAAGCAAAATCCCTGCCTTGTTCAGGTAATGGACACTTCCCTATTTTTCACTGTAGATCTTGTGTTGAGATAGTGTTTAACAGAGAGATAAGGGCAACAGGAGCACTTCCACATGCCGGCAGGTGTAGGAAGCCCTGAGACTGCATAATCAGGGAACCAGGAGCATAAAACTAGAGCTGTCTCCCCTCTCTGGCTCAGCCTGGTCCATACCCAGGTGTTCATGGGCATCTGGGGGTCTTACTGTACATCACTATGTGAAGGTAAGAGAGGGATGGCTTGGGTGGCAACCCATCCCTCAGTGATTCTCCACAACACTCTGTTAGCTGCTTTACTGTGCTGAAACTCTGACACCAGGGAGCCTTTCTCCCATGGTTGGGAGGGAAAAATAGTTTTTAATATCAGATTTAAAAAAAAAAGAATGTATGGCCCCTATAAACTGTTAAACTTCACTTTATTGATCATAAATCTGTGTTTTGCTCAATGCAAAAGTTTTTCATCTTGCACAGAAAAATGCTGAAACAGCTACAAATGTCAAAAACACAAAGTTTTCTCTCCTGGACAATTTATGTGGAAGTTATTGGATTTTTTTTGTTGTTTAAAAGCACTCTTACCACACTGCACTCACCCACTGGGTTAGGAGAAATTGCCTTTCAGTGCCAAGCTTTGTTCCTGTCCTTCGTTGATGGGAAGAGACCTGAAAAATAAAGCCAGGGTGTTAAGTCTCTTCTGTGCACCACTAGGGACAGAAAGGCTGAATTGGATAAGAAATCCAAGCAATGGGAATAAGACCTCAATAATATGAGAGAAGGAGATATTCCTTTGCAAAGCCACTGCTAAAGTAGGGCACAGGCAGCAAAAGTGCTCCAGAGCTGAGCACGGGGCTCAGAGCAGGGAAACACCTCACACAGATTTCTCCCCAGGCCCACGCACAAACACAGTGGCTGTGCCAGCGCAGGAGGCCAGGCCAGGTCCCGTGGGGACATTTCAGGGAGCCAACGTGGCCCTGGGCTGCATCCCCCTGCTCTGTGACCAGGGGCAGGGTCCCCCAGTGTCCCAGCCTCGCTCCCCGCGGGCGGGCCGGTGCCCCTTGGGACCAAGAGATTAACAGCCCTGTCTTGCTATTAATGATCTGCAAAAGCTGTGAAGGTGCAAAGCAGAGCAAAGAAATCTTGATTTATTAACAGTAGAGCAGAAAACTGGAAGGAAAAAAGTGGAAGAAAAAATTCCAGACCAGCCAAGGGTGGTATCGAGAGAGATTTACCCTGTTGTATCATGCATTTAAAATGGGTCATTTCAGCTAAGGCAGCTCTGTGTTAGCACGTTGAATATATTTGGTCTCCTATATTTTTTTTAATAATAAATCCCATTCAGGAAGAGGAATAATAGGAAAAAGGATTTTTTTTTTCATCTCACTGTCCAAATTACAAGAATTGTGCTTTTCCCCCATAACCTGGAAGCCCCCTTTTTCTGCCTGTTCTCCATCACCTGGTACAACAGGTCCCTGTGCTCCACTACAGTGGTCAGCATCTCCCTAGAGATAATGGACTGGATCATCAGCTGGATGCAATGCTTCTGTTTGGTCATAAATCACGATGGGAATACAGTAACCAAAAGCCATGAAATATGAAACCACATAAATAAAGGAAGGGAAGGACTGTGAATTGTCTGGGGAAATCTGTGCAAAGAAAGGGAGGAGGAGAGACTTGCACCGTTGGAGGAACCACAACAAATATACATCCTGATTTTAAAGTTAAACTGTTGCTATAATTATTTAAGATTGGCCTTCTCCTGTGTCTCACAGGATGAGGCTTTGTTCTCCTTTCCGCTCATTTCATGTGCTTTCTGTTCCTCTTGGGCTTTGGTTTTATTTCTGTGCTTTTCCCACTTCTAGTAGTTCTGTCTACAAGTACCCCTGTTATTCCACCATCCCTCCCAGCACACACACTCCCCAGCTCCTGGACGCTTTCTTCCTCCTTAGCCTCTGTTAAATTCACATACTTTTTGTTACCAACCTGAGAACTCCAAACAGCTCCTACAGGGAAAAGCACAGGTCAGCCAAGTCAGGGATTTTAGCTCTCATCCACGTTCGAAAGGTGGGGTCCGAGCACATCTACATGTTTAATGAAACCAGAAATGTTAAATCCTCCTTCCACAATCCAGCCTTCACCATTGTGATCGAGTCCACAGTTTAGGAGATGCAATGAACAAAATTTGGCAGATTGTCCTATTAGGAGGAGAACTAAAAAGAAAAGGAAAAAAAATTATTGAAAAGTTTAAAAAAAGAAAGAGTCTTAGGACTCTTGAATGGGAATCCTCAATGCTAGTATTTTGCTTAATCTTGTAGGCAGTATTTCAACCTTTAGGTTTATTAAAATGAGGGCAAGGAACCTGTCAGTGCTTTGTCCTACACCAGTAACTGCAGCAAACCTGGATGTCCATTCCATTGTGGAAACAGCTCTGTTTTCCTCAGCATCATTACAGACACACCAAGTAGTCTAAAACACCCTGGGATTTATAATTTGAGCACAAATTATTTTATATATGTCAAGACCAGTGGCTGATCCTGCAGTCCTGAGGTTCCTCCCATGTGACAGCTACAGTACTAAACACTCCCTCACCAAACTGCCACCACAAGTTCCCTCGTCCCTGGGATCCAACGTCTGGTGTTTCACTGAGCTGAAGGACCCTATTTAAAAAATAGTATTCCTATTAAAACATGAATGATAAGATTTTTAAAACATTTTATTTTCACTGACCCTCTCGGATTTTAGTTTATCCTTAAGGACACAGCTACATATTCACATAGATACTAATATTTAGGACATGACAAACTCCCACTTTAGTGGCTTGTTGTTATGCTCAGTTCAGTTTCCTCCTAATAAACTAAAGTATCATGAGGATTTTTACCACGAGTGTAATTTTATTTTCTATAATAACACAAATCTACCTGTTTGGTGATGTGTGCATATTAGAAGACAGGATAAAATATACAGAGTGTGGGGCTTTGATTTGAACCACGTTTAAGAGGTACAGGTAGAACTGTGCTTATTTTGGATCAGCTGCTTTGCTTCAGCTCTGCAGTGCAGTTAATAAATGCTGCAGACTGCTCTTTCAGAGCTTATAAACTTAGCAGAAATAAAAGGAACTAAGGGATCTGACAACTGAGTGAAGCTTATAAATGCCACTGAAAGCCTTTGGGGCCCCAGCTCCTGGGGAATATATCAGAGCCCCTTCAGGGTTTATAAATTCTGTTTATTTACTGGCAGGTTTCTTTCCTGACCATAAAAACCATAGGTCAAAAAGCATTGCTAGATGAGGAACATGAAGCCTAGCTTTCATTTAACTCCAGCTTGTTCTTTCACAAGTCTCTGCAGCTCATGGGTGTCTAGAGCTGGATGTCACACTGAGTCCCTCACGGGGAAAGCATCTGCAGCTCCTCACTGGATCTAGGACTGGTCCCCTGCAGAAGCTGGCTCCTGGCTCCTGTTCAGATACTGTTTGCTAGCTCTTCACACTTTACAAGCTGGAGAACTGTGCCAGGACACCCAGACAGCACTGCTCTGGGGTCAGTGTTTTAGAAGCACGTGAGTAGGTTGAGCTGCTTCTACAGCAGGAGACAAGCAGGACCAGCCCTCTGGGCCGGCTCCCAGCCCCCCAGGCTGGGAATCAAACTTGCTGTTTGCTTCCCCTCTGCAAACCCATTTCCATCTCAACTTCAAGGAATCTGGGCTCACGAATAGACCAATTTGTTTGTAGGAACCCAACAAGCCTGTCACCAATCCCATGCTCCTGAGTGTAGTAGGCAGGAATCCACCTTCCAGGAGGAGGAGGAAGCGCTGTGAGCACGAGGGGTTCCTTCTCAGCATCCTGATCCCAGTTCCATTCCCCTGCTCCCACTGCCTGACAAGCTGTTTTAATGGATGGGCACTGGCCTTCCGTGCAGGGGTTAAATGTAAAACTTCCCTATGCTTCTCTTGTCAAAGTTAAAAGCTTTTCACGTCTGTGTTAATGTTTCTTTTTTTTTTCCTCCTGTCTGCTGGCACCAATGACAAATACTACATCTTGCATTGAGTAACAGTATATTGAATGGCTGGCAGAGGCAGAATACGGCACCTGTAATTTATCTCCGGGAGTTTGGGTTGGATGACACTGCTGGGAACAGACGGGGGCTCGGAGCTGTCACCTGATTACTAATTCTAGGATTTCTCCTCCGAGAGTGAGAAGGAGTGAGCTGGGATGAAGGGTACAAAAAGCAAATCAATAAACAGGTTAGTGTTTGCATCATTATTAACACTCGGGCTGTCAACACACCCATTGAAACTATCGCTCAGGGCAGCCTCAGATTTAATGGTCAGTGTAACAGATTTACTGTAAATGTTAGCTAAGACAGAGCAGGAGGGGGACCTCAGTGACAAATCACGGAGATTTCAGGGGGATGAGTGAAGCCCTTTCTGTGTGTGCATAAATAATGCCGGGATTGCCGGGCGCGGGCGGGGGGTTTCCGCAGTATTTCTTGGTGGGGCTGTTGTGTGTCCCTCTGTGCTCCCCTCCCCAGAGTCCCTGCCTCCCTGCCCTCACAGGCAGCAGCTGCACATCAATTAAACCACCAAGGGAGCTTTGATCTTGGGAACCCCTCACAAACCCCTTAATAGCCTCGAGAAGGGAGGGAAGGGAAGGGTGATGCTGCCATCTTCACACTAAATTAGCCTGTGACAGGAAAAAGCTTTACATGAAGTTGGGGCTTATTGTCCTTATCCAGCTGATGAGCTCCTGCCATTTTCCCCTTTCCCTTGACAAAGTCAACTTTGCA
The DNA here is from genome assembly GCA_013396775.1 of Cephalopterus ornatus. Lineage (NCBI taxonomy): Eukaryota > Metazoa > Chordata > Aves > Passeriformes > Cotingidae > Cephalopterus > Cephalopterus ornatus. Next base: position 653,059 of record VZRE01013664.1, on the reverse strand, counting down.
GAGGTTTCCTACGAAAACTCCTGGCATTGCCCCTTCCCTGGTGATCTGTTCTCACACTTTCCCAAGTAACACACAACGAGCAGCTCTGAGCAGAATAAATGAATACGCGATCAAGTGTCTCTGCTTAAATTACTGATGAAATGATAAATCTGCTGCAGAGTAAATTGGCTGAAGACGAATCTTTCTGAGCCCTGTCGGTGCTGCCACTTTTTCAAATGAAAGCCCTCATAAAGAAATTAAACGGCTTAAAATGAAAAGTATCTAAATTCAAGTAGTTTTTGCAGTGGAGGGTTTCCCAGATTGCACTGTCATCTCAAACAGATCCTTCTCCAGGAACACTCTCCTGCTTTACTTGCTTGTTTTAAATGGTTCCCACATGCACATTTATAATAGTGCATCAATCTCCAGGTAACTGTTTTCACTCACTGCTGCTGCCAGGAGAAGGAGGGACCCAGAGGCTGAAGCCTCAGAGTGTCAGATGGAACAGCCACATGTAGCTCTCCCTGGCCCAAGGGCTGCTCACCCACTTGGAGATTTGAGGCTAATGGCAAAATCTGAAACACTGCAGCTCAGTGCTTTTATATTCCCAAATGACATCTTCATCTCCTGTCCTTCAGACAGACATCTCAGGAGCTGCCTCCCTCAGTGCAACCTCAGAAAGCGCTGTTTTGTTCAACAGGGTAAATCCCCTGTGCTCCAGGGTTAAGGAATCCTTGGGAATGCCCACTCCAGTCGAACCCTGCCTTCAGAGCACGGACTCAGGACAGAATCAAAGGATGCTTGAAAGCTCCTAAGCGTGTCCAAGTAAAGTTACTTCAATCATCTCTCAAAGGAAACTTCCACCCAGAGCAGCTGCAGAGATGCAGCAGAAACTCAGAGCAGAGTCTGAGCCATTTGAGAGCCACATCTCCGCAGGCACAGACCAGGCACAGAGCCCAAGGAGGGCGGGAAGTTGGTCACCCAGGAGCACTCTCAGGAGCAAGAGCAGCACAGCTGTCTCTCTGCCTCACTCCAGCCCTCACCTTAGCTCTGCATGGTGTCTCAAGATGCCTTTTCTGCTGATCTGCCCCAGTGATGTTGATAAGCTCTGTCATTAGTGCTGCCACTCTCAGAACACACAATACACTGGGGACAGGCTTCTCTCAGCCCTTAGTTTCATCAGAAACAAGCCCAAGATGAAGCCCATGGAGCTCACAGCAGAGAGTCCTGAATGCCCTTCTGCCAGGAGAAGTCCTACAACAGTGGCAGGGCATTAACCCGTTAACACCAGCATCTCTGGAACAGGCCATGCACCACCTGCAAGTGTCTGCCACATTTTGTGACTTGCATTATTTTCTGGAGCCCCAAGTTCTTCCAAAGGAGTGGTCAGGAATCCCAGGTTCAGTAGGGCACGGGGGGTGCAGGCAAGGCTGTCTGGTGTTACAGCTTGTAACTGCAAGTATTGCAACCCTCCAACATCTGGCTCAGAGCCCAGCAATGTGGACCTCTGCTCACATTGCTTGATTTTGTGGTGTTAGGTTGTGGTTCAACCCCAGATCTCCTGAGCAGATCTGGTAGCTCTGTCCACTGTGTGGAGAGACCTCAGATGGACATCCCAAAAGTGCCTCTGAGACAACCTGGGGCTGTGTTATCCACTCACCCAGTCCAGCCCTCAGCCCTGCACAGCCCCATCCCCAAGAGTCACACCCTGTGCCCCAGAGGATCAGCCAAACCCTCCTGGAGCTCTGGCAGCCTTGGGGCTGTGCCCACTGCCCTGGGGAGCTTGGGCAGTGCCCAACCACCCTCTGGGGGAAGAACCTTTTTATAATATCCAACCTAAACCTGCCCTGACACAACTTCAGCGCTGAGCTCCTCTCCAGAGGGCACGTCTGCTTTGTGCCATGGAGATGTCAGCTCAGCCTCCAGGCTTCCTGGCACTTGCAACATTAGAAACTCAAAAAACCAGATGCAGCAGCTGCAAAATCAGCATTAACATGTTTCAGTTTGATTTTGATTTTTAAAGGCTGGTGGCAAAGGGAAGCTCTGGAGCCTCTCTGCGGAGCTGAGCTCTAATTCCTGTAGAAGAGAGCAGCCCCCATGAGTTCAGAGCGCCGCTTGCTCTCTTTAATCCTCACACTATTGACTGGAGGAAGAACAAACCTCCCTGGAAGCCTTAATTGGAGCAAGTGGCGTCTGACGATTTTTGTTTAAACTGTAAAAGAAGACTCCTCCCTGGTGGGAGATGCTCAGCAATCAAAATGAGGGGGACAAAACCAAACCTGCGCTGCACACAGCTTGGCTGTGCAGTGGATAAGCCGGTGGAGAGCAGCCTGGGAGCTGCTGGGATATTTGGACAAGGTGACCTCGCACCGAGCACATCAGCTGGATCCTCGGCCTATAAACTGTCTCACTGCTTTACATATCTGTATGGCCCACATATTGGAGGGGAAGATTAGCTTGATTATCAATGGAGGAATGAGCCAAACAATTACTTTCATTATTGAATATCCAATTAATTATTCAGGAGGCAAATCAATTATTCATATCTCATTTAAACTGGGTAGGGGGAGAAGCGTTGCCACTTGGCAGAGCTGTTCACAGCCTCTCTGGATACAACAACAATTCTGCTGCAACAGGGAGGAATTGTGTTGGGAGTAAAAGCCATCCCCAAAATTATATTCCCTGGGCTATATGGATATCCCTCCATACACATTTGGTGGCCAAAGCCAACTGTAGAGAACTGTGACAGTTTGGAGTTCCCGGCAGGGCCACTTCAACCATCGTTAACGCCACCTTTTTTATGTGATTCAAAGCCCCCTCTGGGTCAGCACCAACAGGAGGTCAGAAGCCCAGGGGAGTTGAATATATGCCATGGGAGCATCAAGGACTTGGATGTATTGGGTCTTATGTTATCATCCAGAAAACGAGGGAATATCCTAGAGAACAGCAGACTCTTAACCGTTTTTCCAAACATGGTGTCATCACACTGACATTTTACCAACTAAATACCTGTATCTTGCTTCTCTTGTTTAAATAATGGAAATTTATAAAAAAAAAAAAGGGTTTTGCTCACTCTCTCATTGCTTTTGCTGTGCTGTTTTTGGAGGCAGGAATGGGGATATCACACTGATACACGGCATCAGCCACAGTCTATGTCTGCATCCAGACAGCATCACCCCAGCGCTGCAGTGCCCACACAAACACACGCCCTTTGCCATGGCCACACGTGCTCCCACCCTGAGCACCAACAAGAAACAGCCTGGTGGGTCCAGAGCAGCGATGGCCCTGCAGAACAGAGCGCAGCTAACAGAGAAACAGGAGCCTGAGACAAGGCAAGGGAAGAAATGAAGCCATGGAGAGACTGGATCCAGGAATATAACCAGGGTGCCAATGATACGGAAAGGCCAAGGTCTGAAAACTCTGCTTTTCTGTAAAACTACCCACACAGGCAATGACAGCTGGCTACAACTGTTTGAAAAGCAGGGAAACAGAGGGAGTCACAACTCGTGTGTGTGTGTGTGTGTGTGTGTTTTTTCAAGACAAATGGGTCCCTGGGACATTCAGTGCCTGGGAACACTCCTTTCCTCCGTGCTCTCTCACGCAGGCACTTACCCTCACTAAGGCCAAGCCCAGCCCTCCAGTAGTCTCAGTTTTGTTTCTTTTTTATTTCTTTGCATAAGGAGAAGTAAGTGATACCATATTGGAAACAAATTGTCAATTACTGAACAATCAAGCCCTCCATTTGTTTGTTAGATTGACTCTCAAATAGCCCGATTAATTATAACAGCACTAATTATTAAGATACACTGGTAGTCATCTCCTACTTCAGAGAGAATGAGAAAGTCTTTCCTTCTGCTTTTGCTGTCACAGTAGCAGCCTTACCCAATAGGGCGATTTATCTCTGTCAAGCCAGTAAAATGATAATGCCAATTAAATCACACAAGTAATTGCTGTGGGGGTCCCCATGGGTTTCTCCCAGCAGAGTCAGGTGGAATATGAATGCAGGGCTGGATCCTGCACAGGGAGCACCGGGATGCACTCCACCTGCACTAGCCCTTGTCCCTCACTGACCATTTCTGTGGGGACACCGGGCAAAGCTCTCTCAGGCTCCCTGGTAGCCTCAACAGGGTATTTTTAGATCCAGAAGGAGGTGAAGTTGCTAAGTCTCGCATAGAGATGCCACTGAGGAATCATGATATGAAGAGGTAAAAGGCTGTTCCTTTTTGTTCTTTCCAGATTCAGTTGGTTTTCATCTTCTCATGGCTTTTCCTCCAGCATCTCCTCCTCCTGATCTGCTTGAACCTGGGCTGTGCCCCTGTCCCCTCAGACCAGAATGCAGCTGAGTCTCTGGGCAGAGCTGGTGTTGTCAGCCTCCCCGTGCACACATGCTGTAGAAAATAAAGATATATGTACAACACACACAAACATGCAGTCTGGCCCAGAGAGGCTGGAAGGATCACATCCACAGACAACAGTGGTTATGACTGATGCAGTGCTGCAAAGAGGAGGGGATGTGCCCCCAGCCCCTGTCCTGTGCTTTCTGCTCATCGTAATGAATCGATGTCTCTGCAGCTGGGCAAACCCCACCCAAAAAGAACAGTGTGATCTAACCCAATCTTCCTGCTCATTGCATTAAACCCCGTGAAAGCAGGCACGTAACCTTGTTAATACCACCTTTATTAGGGGGAAGGGGGACAGAAAATTAAGATATACTTCATGTTGCTGCTAATTAGAAAAATTGAGACTTTGCATCTGTGCAAGGCACAGCAACATGTGGCATTAACAGATGTGAACTCATTACACAGCTGCACCAGAGGAAATTGTGCCACCACAGCGACAAAAATCTCAAAATCAGATTTCTCCCAATGCCTCAGCTTCCTATTGCTTTCTCCTTCCTTCCCCTAGAAAAGTTTACTCTGAGGTTGTTGGGGTTTTTTACTGTTTTCTCTCAGGAGCAAAGAGGAAGGGGGGCAGTTCTTCTTGCAAATATCCCCTGAACCCCCAGGGAAGCTCCGAGGAGAAGCAAAGCAGGCTGCAGCGAGGCAGCACGACCTGCTGAAACACTGCCAAAGGTGCTGCACGGCTGGAGCAAAATTTATCCCGCCTTTCCCTGGCTGTGGTGTTTTCCACAGGGGACCACGCAGGGAGGGCTGCTGGCAGCCTCTTCCCCAGGGCTTTCCAGAGACAGCTTCTCTGCCAAGTGGAGGGAAGTGGGAGTAATACCTTAAATGAGGTGTCACCGATAAAGTGCTTCAAATCCTGCCCCTCATGCCCCTGGGAGCTGTCTAACATCACCAGACCACTTGTCACCAACAGTAAAGAGCAGCCAAATAGCATGAAAATAGGCTGCTGCTTTATCATTTCCTCTGCACATTCTGCTTGACTTTTTGTCTCAGATAGTGGAAGCCTGTCCCGGGGTGAGGGGCTGTTTTGGAGCCTCTGGGAAGAAGAAGTCAGATTTGGGATTCCTCCCTTGCAGAGCTACCAAGAGCTGATTTGCTCCTGGGCACAGCTGAGAGCAGCCCTGTAAAGCAGCTGTGTAGAAATGCACCAACTTTGCTGAGGCTGGTTTCATTTGTGCCTTATTCAGCTCTGGAGAGGCTCAGCTGTATTTCTGGGCAGTCAAAACCCTCACGGTGTCATCAAGAGGCATCACTGCAGCAGGCTAATTGGTTTGGGGAGGCACAGGCAGGGTTTTGGGGTAAAGGGGCTGGAGCCTTCTTCCCAAGTGGGTGAGCACTGGATAAAAAAAAAAAAAAATAAAGCCCACAAAATGAGCCCCAAAGGCAGTTTCTTTCCCTGAGAAGATTTTGCTGGCCCAAAGTGGAAGTTTTGTTTGCAGCAATGCAATGTCTTTCTGCCTACCCTTTCACTCTCAAAGATTTCCCTCTACTGATTTACATCAAACACCGATCCCAGCACTGCTCCAAACCCCCTCGGAGCAGGCTGCAGTTCAAGAGCCACACTTGGAACAGCAGATAGAAACTGAGATCCAGCTTTCCTCTGGGTCATAAGCTCACAGCCTTGGACATTTTACTAAATTAACCCTTCTGTTGAAGAGCTGTGCTGAAAAAACCCTCAGTAAATGCAGTTGGTGCTCCAGTGTGATTTCACTGCTGCCTCGCTCATCAAAAAGCACTGGGGAGGGGAACAAAGACAAAAATCAAAACCTTATTTTTAAAAAAAATCTTTTTGGTGAGCATGCTATGTACTGTCTGGCGAAGTTCTTCCCTTAATTTGCACAGGCAAAGAGCAAGCTAGCAGGGGTTTTACACCAGCTGCTCCCAGCAGCCACCGGTAGCAATGTTCCTCACTTGCACTGTTCATGGAGAGCCCTTTATCATCCCTTTGTCCCAGGCAAACATTCCACGTGCAGCACAGAAACCCGTCACCCCACACACTGCTGAGGCCCTGGTCCCTTTGTGCAGGCTGTTTCATTTCATAGACTCAAGGGTCACTTTTATTGTGGTCTCTGCTAAATGAAATCACAAAAGCAATTTAAAATCGCTTAAGCAAATCATGAAAGATGCAATATGAGGAAAGGGCTGTGAATAATGGTTAGCCTAAAGCATTGCAACAAAGGGAGTGACGGTGCTTCTGTCAGGTCCTTTCTCTTGGTCTGTATCCTTCATGCTGAATTCCTCATCTTCTGCCTCAGATTTTGGGCAGGAACTCATCAAAGGAGAAAGCCACTATCAAATTTCTAGCATTGCCTGCTATTCTTCATGGAAAATGATCTGCAGGACGTAGGGAGAGCTACAACTGAGTATGGCATTTCAGATATGCAGTAGCCAGAAAATAATAACAAAAGCAGAGGATAGCATTTTTATCCTGGAAATTAATTTTCTAGGAGAAAAGAAATGTCACTGTACCCTGTGAACTCCATCCTTATCTGACCATCGTTAGCCATTCAGCAGAAGCTTTTGGCTGCCTCCAGTCTTTGTCCTAGTAGGCAATGGTCCAATACAGAACAAAGTTAGAGGTGACTAAAATGTCTGTGAGATAAATTTTCCAGCAACTGTGCTGCCCATTCCATCATCAGGGCTGCGCTTAACACAACATTTTTGTTGCCCCGTGGATGACTTCCTTGCAGCTCTGAAAAGGTCTGTCCATCTTTCATCAGCCCTTTCAGTTGTGTGGCACTGGCTCCCATCCTGCCTTATCCTGCAGGCACAGTGAGCACATTTTCTCAGATGTTCCCTGGTGTCCTGGATCCTGTGGGACCGGAATTCCCAGTGCTCAGTGCTCAGCTAAGGGGTGAGAACCACACTGAGCAAGGGGCAAACCCTCACTGCAACAGATTAACTACGACCCAAGATAAGAGACAGCTGGGCTCGCTCACCAGCCGAAGTCATGGCCAAGGGCTCAGAACTCATTTCTATCCATATTTTCTTATCTCAGTTTTCTCAGGCAGCTACAAGTCAGCAGCATTCAAAGACTTTACAAAAACAGCAGTCAGTTTTGGTGCCTCAGTTTCTGGCTGGGAAAGGGGAGAGAAGAAAATGGAAGGGATTGATCCAGGAGTCTCAGTGTGGTTCTCAGAAACTGCAGTCAGCACCACAAGAGGCTTTTGAAAAGCCTGTACTTCTGCTCTGGTGATGCTCAGCTTTAGGCAGCGGGAAGGCAGACCGAAGTTTCTCTCCTATGGACAACACATCTCAGCTCCCAGCACTGAGGTTTCCAGGTGGACCTATTGGACAATATTCAAAACTGGACTCAGCTGCTGCAACAGACCCTGATCTATAAAATGTGATCCAAGAGGAATCTACACATCTGAAAAGGCAGAAATACTGCAAATGGTGGGCCAGATGTGCCCTTACTTTTATCTGAGGATCACACTGGATCCCAACACCACCTTTTCAAGTGGCCACGCTCCACCAGTCACAAAAAGGATCTCACAGAGCCACAGCCCATGAGCCTGAAGAGCATCAAAGGCTGGAGAGGATCTGGTGCTGTGGAAAGGACAGGTGTGCTGTTCATGAGAGTCCAATCCTGCTGCACCACCCAGTCACTAACCCTCAGGATCCCCACAGTGTCTGGACGGGTCAGCACGAAGGCAGCAGAGAAGATGGCCCAGAAAAGAAGACATTTCTATTTCTGCCCTCAAGAAATGTCTCAGTAAATGCTTTCAGCATACACCCCTTCAAAAACAAACAAACAGAAAAAAGTCCTTCTAAGCTGATGCATGATAATATTTCCCACATTTTCAATTAGCTCAAATAATCTTGCTAAAAGCTATTAATAATCCACCTTTAGCTGCGAGCACACGTGCACCTGTGTGTGCAAGGAGACACGGCATCTCTGCCGGAGTGCGAGTCAATGAGAAATGAACTGCCTCAAATTAACTTTAAGCGTCCAAGTGATTAAACCATTGTGCTGTGATTGTGTACGATACTCCCTTTCTTCAGCAATTAAGGCTGTATTGATCAGATTCGGCGAGGAAAGGGGCCGGCAGAGCAGTGCTCATTCAGGCTGCCATAATTAAGAGTGATCATCTATTGTTCTGGAGCACACGGCACAGCCCCATCGGGCTCTTCCCTCTCCCTCGCTGGCCCCCGCTCCCCCACGGGCTGCACGAACACGCGGATTGAGCATCTGCTTGGAGTAAAATTCGGAGCAGGAGCTGGCTGAAGTTGCTCTGTAGCAGGTCAGGATGAAATCCGCGTGTTTCCCCATCCGTTCTGCCTCAAGACAAGCGGCTTCTGCCGTTTACTAGCAGGAAGGGGGGAAAATGGAAAAAGGAAGGAAGCGTGAGAGAACACAGCCCATAGCGAAGTTTTGGGCTGACCGGAGGCAACCAGAGTTCCCCAAGACTTGGGGGAAAAGGCACCTCTGCATTGCTGTGGGTCCTTCCAGCAGGAACGAACACTTCCTGCCCCAAAATTAGAGCAGGAAAAAACAAACAAACAAACAAACAAAATTATTTTTGTTTTGTTTAGGGGTTTTTCCCCCCCTACAAAATGTACTCAAAACAATCTTCTGCCCTTAGATAACAGCCTGAAATTGTCTCTTTATTTATATCTTACCTAGCAAACTTGTTTCTTACAGCTTCTGATGAACCCTTGCTAACTTACAGTGTGACCAAACCCTCACTTGGCCTTTCTTCACTTCCATGACTCCAGCCTGGGAAAACTGGCATGGAATAACAGTATTTAAAATATCAGCTGACAGACTGTGAGTTTATCATTTCTATGACAGCAGTCCTTGGGCATTTAAACTCTTGTGGTAAAGGATATTTCCTTGCTTAATTATTTTAGTTCCCAGAATATCATTTCTCAGTGTATGGATGGTACTTACTGTGAGCCTCAGAAAAATAATACGTGTCAATCAAAGTGTGTTACTGTGGATTTGGGGGAGGATTTGGGTCGTTTCCTCATGAAAACTACAGAATGCAGCACCTGAAAACACACTTCCCCAGAAATCAAGGGCATGTGGCCCTGAGCCCCAACACTCCAGAAGTGACGCAGTGATTTATTATTCGTCAAAAAGACCTTGCAAAACCTGATGCTGGCATCTAAAACTGTGATAATCACTAATATTTTTCTTCACCTCTGTGGATTGCCATCAAACTTGAAACAAAGAGAAAAGGTTTGCAGACCTGGGTGGCATTGCACGCCACAGCCACAGAACAAACCAAGGTAGCCTAATTTTTAGCTTGGTGTTTTAAACCTTGGAGTGTCTTCCCAGTTGTGTGGAACCCGTGACTGCAGATTCCTCATTTTCCATCTCTGTCCCATTCATCAAGCTAAGAGTCTCGACTGGCAAACAGGGCGGGCGCAGGGGAGTGTGACCACGCAGCCCACAGCCACCTAGTACCTTCATAAAGATAAATCCAGGGTGCAGTCCTGCTCCCGCAGCCTTGTCAGCCTCTCTTCACTTTAAATACATCTCACTACTTTATTCACCGTTGTTCTTTCTGTAGGGGAGATGTGGCCTTGCCATTGTTTTTACGGTTGTCTCAGTCCTGGCCCTCATGAAGATCGTTGCTCATCTCTGTCAGCCCGTGTCCCCCGCTGAGCACAGGTCCCCTTTCTGCCTCTCAGTGAGGAGAGTTTGCCTTCCCTACTGGACAGGATCCATGCCAGTGATAACCAGTATGTCCAGGTGCTGCCAGTCTGAGCACTGGCACTGTGCAGTTTCTCTGGGCACTTGCCCTAGACCCGTCCTGCTTCCCTGCAGGATTGGATGGTCCACGCTGCTGCAGGACAAGAGATGGAGATCTCTGCTTTGCTCCTTTCCCCCCTCTCTCACAGCTACTCGACAGCTGTTGCCCAGGCAGAGTAAAGAGTTAAGCATGAAGACTTGGAAAGGACTGTGCTGTCCCGACACAGGGCTGCCCTTTGCCTCTTCCTCACACACACAGGCTGCTCACATAGCCTGCATTCCTCCCCAGTTAACACCATTAAGCTTTGACCTGAACCAGAGATAGAGCTAAATATGTGTGCACCTGTCCTCTTATAATGACCTGCTATTATCATTTTCCACCCCCCTTTTTTGATTGATGGGTATTATATGCAGAGTGACCCTCAGGATTTTTTTCCCCCCTTCTTTTTGTTAGGCTTTGCTAAAGCAACCTGCAAATTAATTTAATATCCTCTTTTGGTTGGGAGCTATGAAACGAGGGCTCGAGGCTGATGATGCGTAAACCATTTGTGGCATGTATTTAATCTCTGGACAATGGATAGAGATGTTAGTGCATGCTACACTAAGTTCTATTTACGCTGGCTATTAAGTGCAGTCAAGCTGAAGGCAATCGGAGCACATTACAGGGCCTAATGGGAGAGGATGCTACACAACAGTACATTAAAGACTGAAAATGAATTAAGAAGGAAGCATGGTAGAGAAAGCAGACAAGGAAAGGGTTCTGTATACAGATAACTCTTATTGACAGCACAAATATTCATGTACTCCGAGTTCCCAAATCCAATTTTGGTATTGGATACCACTCTAGAGGGAATGTTTTGAACTCCATTTTCATGCAGATGCAAAATGACCCGCAGTCAGCCTGCCCCCTCCCACCTCCATCTCAGTGTTTGTATAACCTGATGCTGGGAAATGTGTCCCTGTTAGCTGCCTTGCAAACCTAAGCCAGATCCCTGCTGACCACCTAAATCAGGCCAAGCTGTCTCAGCCTGGTCCCTGAAATGATTCTCCCCCAGGAATGATGAGTGTCCCTTGCTGCACTCCCAGTCCTGCTCCCTCTCCTCAGTACTCCTTGCACTGGCTGTCACTGAGCAAATACAAACCCTCTGGGAAAGATGGGATTAAATGCATAGTGGGAGAAGCCTATGAGTTGTGAACGCTGTTGTGAACCTTTGCTTCTGACTTTTTTTCCCTGTTATCCAGTTGGGAAGAACTTAAAGATGACAAAATGATGCCCTGCTGTCTTTTCAAAGCCAAGCTCCAGAACCCAAGAGTGGCATTGCTTTACTCCATCTCACACACACAGTTTTATGAGTTTACTTTTATGCACAAAAATCTGTCTTTCCTCTCAGATGGCAAGCTCCTTGCAGGGGCTTCTCCAGCAACTTGATGTCAACAGAAAATACCAAGAATCAGAAAAAAGTTTTTGGTCTCTCAAAATTCTGTCAGAGTGAAAAATCAATTCATTGCTGGCACAAGCAGAAATATACTGAAAGCAGTGCTTGAGCTTAAAATACTACATACACCAGAATTCGAACAAACCTTTTCAGTCAAGGCATGGACCAACCACTGACTTTGTCTGGTTTCAAGGAGCAACCTTGCAGTTAAACTCTGCAGAGAAAGAAGTTCATTTGTCTGCAAGCAAACCTTCCAGGTCCAAGACAAACGACTTTGACATGGTACTTGGATAGAGCTGAAGGGAAGAGGAAGGACAAAAATGTTGTCTCATGGAGGTCTTTTGGATATAGTGAAACACTTTCCCCTCTCTAGGATATTCTTGTTCATGTACAAATAAGTGTTCTTTTTGTTTTCCAGATCAAAACACCTTCTGGAATAAATATGTCATTTACATTTTCTATGAAATGTACCTTAATTCTTTATTTTATAATTATTTTCCTAGAGAAAATAGCCTTACTTATGTTTATAGGAACTTGAGACCTCCTCATATTTCTGCAGTAAGTTCCTCTGGTCACTGTCATTACAGTTTACAGCCTCTTGTGATACCAAGGCACTCTGAATTAACCCTGGGGTGTTTGTAGGAGGCAGGTGCTACACAACCACCACGGGCTCTACTGTCCATGATAATTTTAGCACAGCCTCCTGCCCCTTTCCTGTAACCAGCACCCTGCACACCCAGTACACAGCTCACAGCCAGTACACAGCTCATAGCCAGTACACAGCTCACAGCCGTGGGCTTTCAACAAAGCCCCAAGTTACACAGTGCGATGACACCCAAATCACAAACCCAAAATATCTTCATGGGCATCTTCTTTTTTGGGTGTTGAATATGATGCTCAGATGCTGCAGGACAGCTCAAAAAGGACCTGGTCTGAAGCCAATTTGAGATTTTACCTATTTTTAAAAGCATCTTGAGAGGAGGAAGAGTAAGAGAGAGAAGTGAGCAAGTGTTTCCTCCTTACTATCTCTATAAATCCAGCTACAGCTTTCTTTTTCGTGTTGCTCTTGAGAGGTTCCCTGTCACCTCATCCCCACCAAAACACTGTATCAGCACAAGGAAGAACAGGTGGGGGAGGAAATGTTCTTACAGCTCACAGAACTCCAAACCTCTGTCCAGAAGAGTAAGGATTGGGTGGAAAAACTGCTGGGAAAAGCTTCCAGCCCCGGAGGAAAGGAGAGTGCAGAAGTGAGTCAGGAAGGGAAGCGATATCACACACAGTCAGCAAGAAACATTTGTCAGAGACTCAGAGTTCCTCTTCTTCTGGGGTTTACAGGAACAAATTCCCACTGTGACCACAGAAGAAGGTGCCCCTACCTTTGGGGCACCCCACACTGCCCTCTGGTACAGCAGGAACACGGCTGGGGCCACTCGTGAGGGCCTGTGAGTAATGCAGGGCTGGCAGTACTTTGCACTTTGCCTTCTCACTGAGCTTTATACAGCTTAACAAGTTCTCCTCAGTTCAGTGAGGGTTTAAAAGGTTCAAAGTTTCTTGTTGTTTATAAGAAGAATGTCTCTGGTTTATCACTGAGGCAATAAAGCTGCTGAAAATAATAACCGTAATCAGTGGATCCAGGCCAAGAGGAACGTCACAGTCCAGATACAACCGTCATCTGCAGATAATTAAACTCTCTATGGAAGCCAAGTCCACAAATGAGAACCCATTGGGCAGTGCCATAACCCTTAGTTAGGGGTTAAAAACACCTCTTAGCAACAAGGCAGCATGAAGGACTTTGAAAATAACCCTGTGAATGCTTGCTCGCTGGGATCCAGCCTCACCTGGGCGGTCTCACCACCATCACCTTGGTTTTTACACCTCTCTGGGCACTCTGCATATCCTCAGATGGTTAAACCACTCACTTGATGCTGTCTCATGTGGGGTTACCTGAAGTAAGGGGGCAGAGTGTCCTAGACCCACATTGGCATGGCAACACCATCGCTTTGGATGTACTGCCCTAGAAGGAAAGACTTGGTTTCATTTTAAAAAGGAAGTCTCCATTTCTAAAACTGTCATAAACTATCTCTGATCCACTGGCACATTCCAGGGGATATGCCATTGCTCGCACAAACATTGGAACATCCCCTCTTCATGTACATAACCAGAGAAATCTGTGGGGTGTGTGGAAGGAGAGGGCAGGACAAGCAAACTCTCAAGGGCAGCCAAACCTTCCACTGAAGACATGGATGAAAGGCAGGAGAAGGGTGGGAAGGCGAGGCATTAAGCAGAACACGGGAATGCACTGCTTTGTCCAGCTGCTGTTGCTGATGAGCAGAACAGGCCCACGAGATGTGAAGTGGTAGAACCACAAAAGTTATGACATAGGATTAATTTAAGACAGAGACCAACTGAGCTGTCTGCAATCTCCAACTTTGTTTTCCACATCACGGGCTCACATGTCTCCTGCCCAGGATTTATGCATTGGGGTAGATGGCAAAGGGTGGAAAATCCACAGTTCCCGTACAAGTTACAGAATACTTCTCCTTTCACAGAGAATCCATCTTTTTAGTTTGTCCTGATGACTTTGTGATGTTTGTACAGGTGATAGGTACTGCCTATTCCCCTGACACCCTCGGAAGGCAGAGTAAATAGAGGTGCTGTGGGTAGGAAAAGCACATTGTCCTGATCCAGAAGGCTGGTAGGAGAGCACAGGCAAACACAAGGAGAACAGCAGGGCCAGCCAGAGAGGTAAGAGCCTGAGCTTTGCAGAGAAAACACAAGACTGCGGGAGAAGTATGGCAGGATTCTGCATGTGCCGGTTTATCAGGAGTTATTCATTTATTTAGCTGACTTAAAATCATTTTAAAAATCCATGCAAGGCTTTTGGGCTCTGAGACATCATTGGCAGCACAACAAAAGAACAGAGGCTTTAAAATACTGTTATTAAACAGGAAATTGTGCAGCTCTCCACTGGAAATCTCTTCCCCACCTCATTTTCTGCATTCTTTTGCACTCTTCATCATTCTGGAAATTGAATTTTTAGGCATTCTCAAAATGACCACAGCAGATAGTCTTGGCAAATCCAGCTCTCCAGGAGCAAGGCAGATGAGGGGTCTGTAGGCTCATACTATCCCTTTCTGCCATAGCTGACACCTTGTAGCTTGTGATGAGCCTTGCTGATGAAAAGTGGATATTTTTACTTTTCTAGTTCCCCTGAGTAGTTTCTAAGTAACAGCCTTTGCCTCTAGGTCAAGCAATTACCTCAGTTATACCCATCTATCAAACTGTAGCTTTCTCTTTTTATGTTTTTTAATATCATCTTCAATCAGAAGGGATTGAAATAATTATACCTAAATATTTTCATTTCCTAAAAGTTTTTGGGAAGGCACGTTAAAATAATCCTTTATATACCTAAAGTGTCTTGTCTTCCTCGGTATTGTTTCCTCAGAGTTTCTGTTTTCTTGTTCTCTTTTCCCTATAGAAAACTTCATTCTCCAATTTTGATTTCAAAAGGTATTAAAATCTCTGCCTATCCATCTCAACTCTCCGATAGTTCTCAGCAGCCCATTACAATGTCAGCTTCTCCAAGGATCATTTTATATGGTTTTTTTTCCTAGCTTTGTCATTAAACTAGTAAAATGAGGAGCTGCTTCACTGTTAACCCACTTTCCATAATTTCCTTTTATATTTTATAACAACTTTGATATTTAAAAAGACAGCCCTCTGCCTCTCTCCTTTCCTTACCACTGTGTTTCATGAACCAGCACTGCACGATCTGAGCTGCAACATCCAGAGAATCAATAACCAAAAACTGTCCCTCACCTCCCCGTGCCTCACTGAGCGTCAGACCACAACACCCTTCGGAAAATACATATCGGTGATGTTACGAGGTCTGTTGTTGCCAAACTCGATTCATTTCTGCCCCTTCCACGCAGGACCAATAAACACATGCTCTTTTCACCTACAAATCCCCAGCAGCCCCTGCAATTAATACCTAATTAACAAACAAAAGCAGAGATGCCAGGTGGAACAGCACAAAACCCATTCACAGCCCACAAAAGGGAGCAATTAACTCCTGCCAGCTAAGGACAGTAAGAAAAATATTTTGTTATTGAATAAGGCAGTGTTGCCAAGACTGGATATGTTTAAAAAATGGAATAAACCAGCTCCAGCTCAACTGCGAGATGTGGGCTCTGAGTCAGGAATTGCTTAGAGAAAGCCAGGGGCTGGACCAGAGGGTCATTATAACTCCCTTCTGGCAATAAATCCTCTGTTACTCCAATAGTTTCTAAAACATATTATTTATGTCTTTTCATGTAAGACATGAAGTTGCTCCCACAAGAGGTAGTGCACAGAATGAGCTAAAAACTGCACAAACTGGCTTCCCCCAGCAAACTTCACACTTGGACACGGCCAACAAATTAACAACAGCATCTGCAGAGGGGGAAAAATATCTTTGCTGTCCCCAGCCTGAGCTCCAGCTGAGGTTGGCTTGAGGCTTGTGGGTGCCAGAAGAGATCCTGGTGCACATGTGTGTCCCTGCACGGCAAATCGGTGCCTGTCCCCCCCTCAGTGCCCCGGGAAGGTGGCTGTGGCAGGCTCTGCGATGGCACAGCGTGTCCTCCCACTGCCCCTGCATCCTTCTGCGGCCTGGGCACTGTGGAAGGGTCCATCTCACTGCCTCTCCTTGTCCCATTCTCTCTGAATCTGACACACTCTGTCTAGTGGATACACCTGCCCTCAGAGCTTTCAGTTTGCTCCTCCTCTCATCCCACACCCCATGACCCCAGAGAAACTCTGGCTTTAACATGTAAGTGTAAAGAGCATCAGACCTGGGTCATGCTCAGCAAGGCAGGGATGGATCCTGTCCAGTCAGTGCTGCAGTGGGCAAAGAGCAGGGTCAACCCCCCCTGCTCTCCAGCTATAAATGACACATTCATTATATTTAAGGATAAGAACTTTCCCTGTGTCTAGAGCTCACAATTGTTAGGCAAGGAACATCATGCTTACCACTAAGAGTGATATTCCTTGCATCATCCCTGGAAGTGCCTAAGGCCAGGTGGGATGAGGTATTAAGCAACCTGGTCTAGTACAAGGTGTCCCTGTCCAAGTCAGGGGGGTTGGAACTACATGATCTTTTAAGGTCCCTTCCAACCCAGATTATTCTCTGACTCTATGATTCTGGGATAATAAAAAGGATAATTCTGTAAAAAAATCTACTTTGCCCTCAAGTCTGAGTCTTCTTCACATGTGTTGTATTTCTGTTGGTGCCAGTACCCACCCAGGACTCAGCACAGGTTCCTCAGCCCTGTCCAGGGCCCTTCCCTGGACACCATGACAGATTTATCTCTGTTGCTATTAGTGTGTTTTGCACCAGCTACCCAGTTCTTTAAATCCCAGGTATCAGCTCAGCAAATGAAGAGGTGTTTGGGGAGGAGGAGATGCCAGTGGAGCAGCAGCGGTTGTCCCATCCATCCCTTCCCAGCAGGGCTTACGTGGTGACACTCAGTGCCCACCTGCCCAGCACTCAGGTTTGTTTTCGGACACCTGATGCAGCACTGGACTTGGCTAAACCCTGCAGGCCAAAGCCAGTCACATTCCCACTGCAGCTGATGCACACACAGTTCCCAATCCTGCACAGGCTGGCCAGTAAATCAGGGCTGTAAAAGTATTTTTGGCCCCCTGCCCAGTATGTGTACCTCTTAATCCCTAATTCCAATTGTGTAAACAAGGCATGACATAACGGGTGGGCCATGGAAATATGCTCTATAAAGTTGATTACCATGCTTCATCCTATTAGAACAGCAGTCACTGTAAAACTCTAGATAAGGCTAAAGCAATTTATTTGTGTTTCCGAAGGAGACGGGCACATTTCGGCTTTTCAGGGCATGATCAAACCTGACAGGCAGACTCTAGAGCTACTTTGTAGCTCTTATAACAGCTCATTTCAAGCTGTACTGGCCAGGAATTTTTAAACCAGATATCCCAAAAGGTCAGATCAGCTGTGGCCTTTTCTCAAGTATGCAAAGAAGGAGAGCATGGAAAGCTTTGGAAGACTTCAGCCAGAGGTCTGTCCAGCTCCTGTTCTCTCCTGAGTGCAAAGGCACCTCCCGGCGCCCTTGGAGGGGGTCAGGAGCTCTAGGCAGGAGGGAAGGAAGAGCTGTAGCTGTGTCCCCAGGCAGCCAAGTCGACTGTCACAGGCAGATTTTGTCCCAGGATGACAGGGGGAAGCTGTGGTCCCCTTGTCCATCCAGCAACCTCCAAGAGCATCATCCAGCTGACAGCTCCTACCTTCAGCACGTGGGTCAGGCATGAAACTACCTGCTCAGGGTCACCCACAGCACCCGGGACAAAGCTGGGACTGCAGCCCAGGTCTCTTGGGTCCCAGCCCTGAGCACACTCTTCCTAGTTGCCTGCTGCTAAAGGGTAAAGACTCAGGTCAAGACTATCCTATAGCCCCACAACTCACACACGAGGCTTAGCTCGTGGCTATCTCCCATCCAAGATCCTTCAGCAGGGTTAAACACTTACATAAAAACGTTTGGGGCATGACACATATCCCCCAGTCTCCAAATCTGAGCTGTACCTGCAGGTGGAAAACCCTCTCCCTGGAGAAAGCATCCATCACCTTCTGCCTCCTCTACTTCCCCTGGTGCCACAGCTCCAAGGGAACCAAACACCAGTCACAGCCCTTAGTTCCAGGAGGAGCTGTGCTCATGGACAGCCAAAAGCCAGAACCGTTGAGCCTGGGGTTTCCTTCCCTGCTTCATGGGCCAAGACCACAATTCTCCAAAAGCACATGAAACCTTGAACCTGCCCCGGCTTTGCAGCAGGCAGGAAACCTCTGCAGTTCAGATCTCACAAATCAGCTCTGAGGAAAACAGCTACTGTGATGGAAGGCATTAAAAATTGATATAATTAACACAAATCAAGGGTATAATATATATCAACTTGCGTCTGAGTTCAAAAGCTCTTTTTAAAGGCATAGGAGCAGAGGAATTTTTCCATTATCTCAAAAAGAGCTTGATGAAGTCTTCTGCTTGTAGAATTAAGCCTGTAGCAGCTGGTGGGGTTACTGAACCAGCGACAGCAGCCCTGTACTGTGTTATAAAGACATCTCTCTCGCCAGAGAAGAAACGATAACATGCATTCATACAGGCATTTTGTAACCTGATTCTTTAGGCACCGCCATCTCCCGCCCTCTCCCTCTGTCACCTCTTGAAAAGGTTTTTCAGACTGGAACTGTACTTGAATTTAGTCTAATTGGAAGGAAATGTGAGCCCCAAATCTTGGTTCTCATTGGCATGGAGACACTTGCATACAATCACGGTATGCAAAGCAGCAGAAGTCTGAATTCATAATTGGACGTTCCAAAATGTAATTATGAAAGATGAAATGCTCCTTTCAATGAGAAGGCTGTAAATAGAATAATTAATTTTGTGTTTGCTTGAACAATTCTGTATTATGGACCTTACACTGGAACTGAAATTAATTAAGTGCACCAGGATTTATGGAGGAGGTGAAGAGAGAGGGAAAAAAAAGAATTAATCTGAAGTAAAAGATAGATGACTTTGTGAGTGTAATGATGCGTTAGTCTGGGGTATTCTTTAACAAATTTAGCAGGCATGTTCTGGGTACAAACAGCGCTCACTGACAGAATTATCTCAACTAATGCAGCTGCTGGACTCGGAGCAAATTGAGATTGCAGATGAGTACTTTAGATTTAGATTCAGAGCTATTAACCCTCCGTGTGCTGCAGAGGTGTTCCCGTTCCCTGGGCGGGGAGGGAAGGTCGGCTCCGTGTCCCACACCAAGGCCCACAGCACGCGGCTGAGCGGCAGCTCCCGGAGCTCCTGGGGGCACACACGGGACACACGTGGGCACACACACACATGGGACACACATGGGCACACACACACGGGACACATGTGGGCACACACACACACAGGAACACACGTGTGCACACAGACACACAAGAACACACGTGTGCTCACCAGCCCCGTGCCCAGCACAGGGTGCAGGGCAGTGCCCAACACCTGGCAGTTCTGGGGAACAGCGGAACAGGGGCAGGAAAGGGAAAGGAAATGAGGAGAGCAGAGTCCAGGCTAATGTCTCTCAATGGCCTCGGGGAAAGGAGGGATGTTGGCCACTGGCGGTTGTGATTTTTAAAGCAAACAGAGCCAAAGTGAGCGCTCAAAAGAGCTCAAGTGAGCTTAGCTGTGTGGGGCTACTCCTGAGGTCATTTCATATGAAAATCCAGAGTTATTCCTTTTTTCTGCTGAGGTCAGGCTATAAAAACCCAGGTGTAAAAATCTCTTCCGATGCTTCATTCAGGACTAAAGTGTTTTCCAGCCCTGAATGAATGAGGGATTTCAGATTTACCAGCCTGGCAGAGACCCCTGAGACACTCGGGGCAGTGAGCAGTTCCAACATCCGGAGCAGTCACTCAGAACACATTTCCAGTCCCATAAATATCATGCCTTACTGGTATAATTTTGAATAAAATAATGTAATTCGCTATAGATCCACGAATAATCAATGAGATACTTCCCCTGCTAAGAGTGACTCTGAAGCAGCACTTTCTGAAGGGTTGGCTTGGCTGTGCAGTGTCCTTGCACCATGCAGGGACACTCAAGTTCAGCATGTTGTGTCTGTGGAGTGTCAGCTTTCCCTGCCCAAGACCTGGCTGCTGAAAGACACCCAGCAGCTGGAACCAGCCCCCTGGGAATTTTCTGAGATTCCGGGAAGGAATCAACGAGGTTGTGCTGGTGCAGCCCTGGAACAGAGGGAGAAGCACAAGTATTGAAGAGTGGTTCCTTTATCTCTGCTTTATCATCTGCTCCTCCTCTGCTGGGACTTCTTTGCTAGGGAAAAACTTTCTCAAGGCTGATTTTAGTGGGATTATGACCGTGTGGGACCTCCTTGTGTTTCATGGACATCTGCTCCCAGAGACTGACGGTCCAGTTCAGCACAAATTGTACTGCAGTTCATCAAAGTTCAGCACGACAAACCTCTCACAAGTCACTTCTCCCTGCAGAAAGCCCAGTGGAAAGCTGTGCTTGGTGAAGCCCCTGGAGTGGGAAAGGTGTGAAATCCAAAGGTCTGTAACCCTCAGGCACGAGCTGAGGAGCTCACAGCCGGGACAGGGGCAGGCTGTGAGTCTGAAACACACCCTGCTCTTGTCACATCAAGTTGTTCCCAAGACTCAGTGTTACCTCCAGGCTGGAGGGGACTCCACAGAGGTGTGATTGCTTTGCCCCAAAACCCGAAGCAGCACAGTGTGGGAATAAGGGCCTCTTTCCTCATGAAAGAATGAGCTGGGATTGCACAGAGCCAGCTTGCTGCTACACAGAAAACATCCACAGACAGGCTTCTAAGAGTTCTAAGAGTTATATATATCTGGATGATGGTTACCCAACAACATATGTCCATCTCTGGGTAGCAGAGGGCACTGGGGAACAATGCCTATTTGCTTACTAATATTTATTTTCATTTTCCACAATAAAATGTTAAATATGAACTACTGTTACTTTGCCTTAAATTGCAACAAGAGCTGCATTTTCCACTTGCTTGGTTATAGCTCTTTAAGTGATACATTATATTGTTTGCCAGAATACTTCTACAAAGTCTTTGCTTCATTTAACTTGTAGAACAATTCAGCCAGATTGGTCTATAAAAGGTGTACTTAAAATCAGGATTACCCCGGGACTCAAAAGTGCTGGGTGCTAAAATGCAGTCTCTCATTTCCCATGGCCTTCTGAGCATCTGAACATATTTATACCTTCTGCATTGCAGCAAACTTAATCAGAAGGACAGGCTTGCTAACATCTGTGCATTCCATTCACTTCTGGAGTCGTCTCAATCTCTTCTGAAACCCGATTCTGGCTGTCAAAGCGCATAGCTCTCCATGCTGGGCATTATTGGACACGTAGACATCTGTCATCAGGAAGTGCAATCGATGGTTTTATTAACCCACAGAGGCAAAGGCTGTGCCAGCCAAGGACTCTTACGCAGGGAGGAAATATTCTGCAAACCTTACAGGAATGTTCCATACCCTTCCCAGCCCGTGGCTGCGGCAGGGCCCGAACACTGGGAAGAGGGAGGTGTGTTACACAGCTCAGGCTGCACTTATCCCCCCAGCTAGCTGTGGCCAAAACCAGTCAAACAAGCACCATGGGTGGGATGGCAGCCCCGGCAGCAGAAGGGGCTTTGAACAGAAAGAGAGAAGGTTTAGATTGGGTATTAGGAAAAATTTTTCCTCTGAGGGTGGGGAGGCCCTGGCACAGGGTGCCCAGAGAAGCTGTGGCTGCCCCATCCCTGGAAGTGTCCAAGGCCACGTTGGACGGGGCTTGGAGCAACCTGGGCTAGTGGAAGGTGTCCCTGCCCATGGCAGGGGATGGCACTGACATGATCTGTAAGTTCCCTTCCAACACAAACCCTTCTATGATTCTGTGATTCTATGATAAACTCATGTCCAGAGCAGAAACTCCTGCAAGTATGAGTTTTTGTAGCAAATTGTAGCCAGAAATGAAGATTGTGCTTTACAAATAAGTTTATGGAAAATAGTAAACCTCCTTTAATAGAAACCATGACAATTTTTTCATTTACATCATTCAGGAATTAAACACAAATTCATCAGCTAGTCCCCACAGCTCTTCTCAAATTCTTTCTCCTTCCAGTGTCCCATCAGGCAGTCACCTGCAGGCAGAACTTTGCTCCAACAAATGCTTAAGGTAAAGTCTAGAGCCAAAATGGAATTTTGTGATGCTTAGTTTTGGGTTTTGGTCTATATCCATATGTAGTTCCAGCCTGAGTAGGGACAATCTGCCTCACAACCTTCCAAAAAATAGTCAAGTGCAATTAATCCTTGCTGGTTTTCCACTTCCTGTGATTCCAGGATTCCTGTGCTGAGGCTCCCAGAGAATTAAGACCACATACAGACAGAGGAACACGTCCCTACTACTTCTTTTCCAAAAAGCCTCCTACTAAGCAGCCAGTGGCTCACAGCTGGGAAGTGATGTGGCTCCTGTAGCTACAAATAAAAATCCAAAGAATTCTGGGAGAAGATCCTGTATGGAGCCAAGCACAGGGACCTGAGCAGCCTGTCCTGGCAGTGTGCTGTGTTACCCCTCATACAGCTCAGGAGGTGGTGCTTGGGTGGTTAACGTGGAATTTGGACAAATGGATGGAAGTTTTACTTCCATCTTTTCTACCAATCTCCTTTGTGGTCCATAAAAAATCTTGTGACCTGAGTCCTTTGGAGGATCCAAGTGCTCCCAGACTCAGTGATCACAACTGCTGTATTTACTTGCCCTGTGATTCCAGTTATTCGCACTCACAGAGTTACAGGGCTGGTGTTGGAGATCCAGGGACCCACATTTCCCCCTCTCCTCGCTGTCCACCTGCTTTAAGGTGAATTTTATTATTTATTTTTGGGAGCAGCGTGGCTCCCTCACACTCCCTCTGAGGCTGCATTTGTTCTGAGCCCCTGCAAACACGCCAGGACACGTGTGTGGTGTGTGCAAGCAGGGCCATACATCACACATATGGACACCAAGGTGTGCAGAGCTTGGTGCTGGGGAACTTCATCATTCTAAGGGCACCAGGAAGACGAATAAGATAAAATCAGTTGTATCTTTTTATTTACCAAGGTGAGTGACTGCACTCTGTGTTTGCCTTCGCCATTTGGGAAAAGCTGTATTTGAAGCTTTAGATTTGTAGGTTTTGGCTTGTTACATATATTGCAAACATTTCAGGGGAATCCGTGCTGGTATGTCCCATGACACTACTGCAGACTGTGAGAGATGGATAGACAGTGATTTCCTTTAAGCCCGAATTTCTGGAAACAAGTGACTGTCTAGAAACCTCAGCTTTTGAAATGAAAAGAAAGATAAAGAGGTTCGTAACATTTCTGTGTATGGGAAATCTGAAAATGGCATTTAAATGGAAGGAAGAGTCTTGCAAACCAGACAGGATTTGAAAGTTTATATGGAGCAATGAACAAACAAACTCATAACCTTGAGCTGACTTTTGTCCACTTGCTTTGGCAATGATGCCAGGCACCTGCAAAAAATTACACGTTTTATCTCATGCAGAAATGCAAAGGCTTATTTTCAGAAACACCCTGTCAATAAAAACAGAAAAAAGGGCAAATCTCCCTAATCACTGTAACAGGATAACTCAAACTAATAACATAACCTGCAATTTTGCATTTTTATGTTATTAGAAGGAATGAAAAAACCCTCACCAATCCCCCTGACACTGATTCATCAAGTAAATTAACTGTGTTCATCAGTTAACTCTCACTGGTCAAATAGGGTTAAAATTCCTGGATATAATTCACATTGCTAATTTTGCAAAGGGGAAAAAAGCACACTGGGATAGCAGGAGCCAAACACGGTGTTTTGCCATAACTGACTAAACCTTGGGGGCTGGTGTTTTACTCCTGCAATATTTCTTTTAATAAAAAAAGTGCCTGATTAAAATAGCCTTTTAGAAAACATTAATTCAGGAGCTAAAAAAAAAAAATTCAAATGAACTCAAATAGATTTTCTCTGGTACGTTAGCATTGCATTTAGGATAATGGATAGGGAGAAGGATGGATTCTGTAGGTATAAATCAATAGGTAGAGGGGGACTGATGAAACTGCAACCTGTGAGAGTGAAGCCCTAGTGGTTTGTGATATCATCAGGAGCCCAAGATTAATTCGTTTGACAGTCCAGTCTCCTGCATTCATTATTTTAACAACCAGCACCCAGGAGCAGGATCCACAGGTGAAGCAGGCAGCACGGCACCCTCACCCCGAGCCCCGCGAGCAGCCGGGTTAGAGCCAGAATCCCCGCTGCCTTGTCAGGAGGATACGTGAGCGGATTATCCCTTTCACTGCTGTCAGAAAACCGACCGAGGAGGGGGTGTTGAGATGGAAACACAATTGGTAGCTCTGGATTAGCCCGCTGCTGGTCTCGCTGGCCCGTCACACCCCACCAAGGGCCCGGCTCTGCCGCTCCTGCAAGGCTCAGTGCAGCCTTGATGAAGATGTGTTAATGATTTCATTAGGGTTTCAAGGGCGATGTGACCGGTGGCAGCGTGGATAAATGAACAACACTCTGCTCCCAGCCTGCTTTCTCAGTGGTTTCTGCCTTTGAATTTTCTCTGGCTGAAAATAGAAGTTTTAAGAAACAAAATTTTTGGTTTGCAAGAAGAAGAAAAATGAGTTAATGTAAGTCAGTCAGGTGCTGGAAATTCCAAATAGCCTTATGTGTTGTCCATTTTCTATTCAGATACCTCACCGCCCATTTTTCTTGCAAGCTCATGAGCAAATCTTGCTTTCTTCATGCTAAGGGCCTCTGAAACCCCATGAAAGGGCCATTGATTTTAATGGCTATTGGATGTGATCCTCGTTTTTCGGGATGGCCCCATTAATTTCATATGGCCTGTTTGTGTGAGTAAATTGGCCCCAGTTTGGCCCCAAGTCTGTGATTTTCCCAGCCCGGGTAAAAGGCAGAAATCCCTGTCGTGTTCTGCTGTACAGTCTACCCCGTCCAGCTGGAGCTAAGTGTACCTCGTTACTCAGGGAAATTTGGATTTGGACAATTCTTCACTGATAAACAACATACTGCTATAATTAGCAAGTGTGGACTGGGAATCCTGGAAATGGAGTCAGTCCAATCTGTCAATTTAGGAACATAGTGTTTAATTTACACAGTGCAGAGCATTGTGCAACCTGAGAAGGCTCCCCCAGCCCGGGCTGGAGCAGGGCTTGCGGCTGCCTCTGACTTCGGAAAGCAGCTATCAGCTTCAGACTGTAAGTTTTACACTCTTCTTGTTCCCCTTGGCCTCCTTCTCCAGGTTGAAAGTGAACATGGATGGCTGAAGGAGGCCACACACAGTTCCTGAGCAGCCACCCCCAAGCTGCTTTTCACAACTAAACCCTGAGGTTCCCCATTTTCCAAAAGGAAAGTCTTCCAGAAGGGGACACTTGGTGCAAGAAGTGTTGTGAGAGGGACAGCACCGTCCAAATTACAGGATCACAGGATCCCAGAACAGTTTGGGTTGGAAGGGACACTAAAGACCGCCTTGTTCCAACACTCCCACCAACACTTTCCACTATCCCAGGTTGCTCCAAGCCTCATCCAACTTGGCCTTGACCATTTCCAGGGATGGGATATCCACTTCTCTAGGCAACCTGTGCGGTGTCTAACCACCTTCACAGCAAAGAATTTCTTCCTAATATGCAATCTAAGCCTGCCCTCTGTCAGCTCGAGGCTGTAACAATTGTGCT
The DNA here is from genome assembly GCA_013396775.1 of Cephalopterus ornatus. Classification (NCBI taxonomy): domain Eukaryota; kingdom Metazoa; phylum Chordata; class Aves; order Passeriformes; family Cotingidae; genus Cephalopterus; species Cephalopterus ornatus. The sequence goes on along the minus strand of VZRE01013664.1, from coordinate 627,262 downwards.
GGAGTGCCAGGCCCAACGCTCCGGTCCCGACCTGCGGGGTTAGGGGAGCCAAGCAGCCTGGACAACAGCACAGGGTCCACGATGACCATCCAAAACCTGCTCCACAGAGGGCTCTTGGGTTTGTTCGTAAATGACCTGCAGAGCCACAGAAAGGCCAACAGAAATGCACAGCAGAGTGTTTTAATACACATACACACTCTTAGGTTTCCACCCCGACGGACCAGGCTCATCGAGCATCGTGTTTTGTCTCCCTTTCTCCAGGCCAGATTCTTCTTCACTTACTTATCACACTTCCCTTTCATCCCCCTGCTTGCCTTCTAATCAAAGCAAACCACTCTAACTTTCAAATGAAACTGATTTTCATATTGTCCACATATACATGCAGTTAAGAAATTACAGTGACAGTGATAAAAAATGTTAATTTTTCTTTCCAGATGCTTGTAAAACAGCCTTAGCATATGTCCGCTGTTTAATTAAGAGAGCGGCAGCATGGTGGAGGGAAGCCAAACTAATAATTTAAAGAAGCATTCTCCCTCCCTTGATTTGAATCCCAAAACACATCCATCATGTGCATTTCTGAAACTGCAAAAGATTTAATTTTCTGAACTTTCAGCAAACATCATAAAACAAGTCAAAGAGAAACCTGGAGTCAGGAGTGATCGCCTTTGAGAGAGTTCAGCTTCAGAACTCGTACAGAAATTCATTTCATTAAGTGACTAAAAACTCTAGTGCCTTTTATTTTTTTTAAAATCAGCTTTTATTGTCACCTCTGGCTGCGTGGCCAAAAGGTGCCATTTTACTGCTCAGGTTCTGGTCCTGAGCTGCCTCCTTGCTCAGACTGATGAGGATGTAACTCCTCCCCACAAGCAGAGCCAAGATGAAGCCAATCATCTCACACATTCCAGGACACTTTTCCTGTAATATCTGTGAACTGCAATATTTCAGGGGTATGTGTCTTTACCCCCCAGGAGGCACAGACATGCTGTTGTCCCAACTCAGAGGTGGGGGGCTGAGGCAGTTTAAATTTCATGTTCAGCACGTGCATTTTAACTACCTCCACTTTCGAAACCCAGCTGTGCACAGGTCCCTCAGCCCAAGCTCTGGAGGGGGAGCAGTGAGGATGCTGAGGACCTTGGTGCAAAGGGAAGGTCTCAGTCCTGCACCCTGGGGCAGACAAAGCCAGGAGACCCCAGCCCAGCCCACGGCTGATATCCCAACCTCTCTTCTTCCAGGTGCAGCATCGAGGGGCTGAGACTGAGCCAGGCTCGCTGCGAGTGCTGGGATAGAGAAAGTGCTGGTCTCTGAGCTCACATGCACTCACAACACTCCTCTTTGTGCCCTCACAAAGACAAGGCCACAGGGACAGGGCAAACTTAGAACCACGGCTTGCAAAATTGGCACAGAGATCACGTCTCTGCAGCCAAAGTGAACTTCAAATCGGGGACCTGCCCTGCCTCCAAGAGCACATTGAGAGCTTCATCACCCCTCTGCCCTTTGCATGTCTGGGATGACTGCAGGTTATTTAAAGGGGCAAAAAGCTCTCCTTACCTCCTCTAATAGTTGTCAGCAAACAACAGCTTGTATGCAGAAGGGATCAAATCCCACATGGAGATTACTCTGAGATCCATGGGGGAGAAGGAGATGCCAGCACAGCCATTAACCTCTTCTGGGATAACGAGACACACAGAAAATCAGCACTGCCCACTGCTCACAGTTGGAAAAGATGCTCCTGGCCCCCATCCTCTGCAAATCTAATGAGTCCTCCCGAGGGACCAATATGCCTGGGGAAAGGAGGTTGTGTTTTATCAACCTGATGGAGCATCCTCCATTCCCACACGGACACACAGTGTGAAAGATAAAGCAGCACAGTGCCAGCTGGGGAAATACACCCTTTCCTCTGCGGAAAGGAAGAGATTTGTCAAAGGTGATGCTGTATTTTATTAGTGTATTGAATGGAAGAGCACATTAAAAGACTTCTGTCAAATATTAACCAGGAAGAGGAAAGACAGGGACAGAGCATTTTCCTTCTACAATTTTTGTAGGGAATGCTCAGTCATAAAGCAGCTCAGAAATTAATCTGCTGATAGATTAGAGACCGTGAGTGTTAATTGACCCTTTGATCTCCCAGTTGTTATTTTGGGTCTTGCAGGGAGGGATATTAATGAATCTGAAGTTATTAAATGAATTCCTCACTTGCTGTGGCAGCATTTGGCTCCCAGCAGAGAGAGCATCCCTTTGGGTTGGCCCTCTCCGGCTGGAGTTCCCGACGGGATGGAGGCGCAGAGGCAGGCAGTACGTGACAGGCAGGATGAGAGCACCCAGCTGCAGTTACTGGACAATCTTCATGCTCTACATGGCTAAAGCGAGTTGAAAAAATCCCCAGCTTGAAATCAAGAGCTTTTCCCAAACTCTTGGACCAGAGTCACTGCTAATCCCAGCACAGCTCCGGGCAGGGGGATCTGTGTATCCCCTTCCTCCTTCCAGAGCCCAGCAGGAGGGTGGCACAAACAGGCCTGGTCATGTCTCCCCAGGCACTGGTCACGCCAAAAGCAGCTCTGTACCCTCTTAGAGGGTTACACCAGGTGTTCCTTTTGCCTTGTTTTCAACTTGAAACCTCAGGTTGTGTTTCCCAGAAGTCCTTCTCCAAAACTGTGAGACCACTGGGCCATGGACAAGGTTGTTCTCTAGGGTAAGGGACTGAATGGCAGAACCCAGGCAGAGCCTGAGCTGGGCTTGTTCATGTCGTGGCCCTACATGTCACTGTTATGATCAGACAAAATTTCTCCAAGGCACACAGAGAGCGGAAGGACCTTGGATGAAGTTTCTTCTTCGTCTTAAAGCTGGAGATAACCATTTGGGAAAAAAGTATTGCAGGCATTAAATCAGTTCATATAGCAGGGACTTTCTCCAGAAACCTGGCCAGCTCGTCCCATTAAAGAGCTAGTCTTTGGCTAGCTCTCCAAAGGAGGCACAGTGACTGTGTACATTAAAAATGCTATCACCATTATGGGCTCTTCACTAAAGGTACAAGAGCATGACAAATATATGTAATTTGCAAATTGGCTGGTCTTTTGCAATAATTTAGAGACACTAGTTAGAGGCAATAGAAATCTAACAATTACTGATGTTTAAGGTTTGCATTGTTGCTCTGTGAATATTTCATGCATAAATGAACTTCTCCTGGACCAACTGCTGTTTCTGATGAGGCGCTCTGAGGCTTTATTGCCAAATACACAGCGGGGCTCCCCCAATGAGCCACATAACGGATGATGCATCACCTTCACAGCTTAAATAATGCAGAGTATCTACATTTTATAGAGTGGTAGTACACTTTATTTACATATCAAGTGAGTGGCCAGACTGAATATGAAGAAATATGTGAAGGAAAGAACACGGCACTTTTAATATTTCATATTAGCAAGCACCCTGCAGGAAAAGCCTCAGCAGAGTGAGAGGAGAGTTAATCTGCCTGATTTCTCTGTGTGTTTGTGTCTCTCTGAGAAAATCTCTTGCAAAACTGATCCAACAAATGCCTTTTTCCATTTCTGTGACCTTCCTCAGCACTACTGAAAACAAAAGGCATAACCTGCTAATTGGAGACCGACTTTCCAAGTGCCATTTGTTTGGCAAGAGAATCAAACCTACCCTTAAAATCTCATCCTGATCCTTCTTGGGGCTGCTGGGAGTTGTAGTCTTTCTCTCTATCACTCTGAAGGGAGTTGTAGAGTATTTCTGTTCAAAGAGAGGCCACCCACAAAACCCCATCAGCCTGCTTGGGCTGCAAGGAGGCCCAGACCTCAGAGAAAAAGCATCATCAAAAATGCAGAACTTTCGCAACAGCTGATGGTACTTCCTATGTCAATGAGTCTGAGTTGATGGAAGGGGAAAATAATACATAAAAACAAGAACTACTACTTCTTCCCTATAAATAGTGGGCTTGCACATCATAGTCTAGATGGGATTGGATCTCAGGGTGTGGATCCCCTCTCCGAAATGGATTATCCAAGCATTCAGACTTGACCACCTCATAAAAGCCTCCTTCCTCATTCATGAAAGCCCCTCAGATCCCACCCCAGCAAGGCCCTGCCCAGGGGACTGGTCCAAGCCCAGGAGCGTTGACATCATTATTGTCCCCACATAGCAAAGCGTCCCAGTCACGGATATTGAATTGTTTAAAGCAACAGTCTGCTCCCTCCATGGGAGGAATGGCCCAGCAGAGCACAGGCTGCTGTTCTGCAGGACTGGTGGGGATGTGTCTGCCCACCACAGCCTCTTACTCTGTCCAGCATCTGTTGAGAGTGTGCAGCGTGGCCCTCGCATTACGCCTCATTCAAAGGGGAGCTGATGTGCACCAGCCCTTTTTTGTACAAACCTATTAAAATTCCAATGCAAATGACCGGATTCATAATCTGAGCTTCATTGAGAAACACAGTTTCCTGCTTTCCCCCGTAATGAAATTACTGGTTGTGCAGATGCTCCATTTCTAAGCTAATTCAATCTCTGGCTGGTTTTTGAAGGCAGTTTGTGTGAGGGCAGGGGTGTGCGGATGTGCAGGTTTGTGTGTGCCTGCACACAGACCAACACATCTGCACAGCGTGTTTCCCAGCACACAGATCCGTAGGTTGTTTAGTTAGATAGCCAATTATAATTATAAATGCAATGGGAATACGAGCAGTATGTTGTATAGACACAATTAAAAATAAACTGAGAAAGCTAAAAGCAGCTTAGTCGCCAGAAACTAATACACTACAGGGGCAAGTTGTGGAAATGCCTGATTATTCTCTTTTGCTCACTCCATCCCTGGGGGATCTTCCTGAACTGTTACTTTAACTGCTCAACTTGCCTTTTCCACTGTGATAGTCAGCAGATGAAGCCCTTCACATTTAAGTGTAATAGTGCCAGAGAGACCAACTGCTCCTAAGAGTTACAACCTATAAATGTCGCTTCTGTGTCAGAACGAGAATGTGCCACTGAAGATGCTGAAGTCTGCAGAGGGTTTACTTGACAATTCATGCAGGCCATTAAACTTACTCCTCCCCTCATCCCTCCAGCATTGTGTACGCTGGGATTTCTTGCTTGCTTTCACAGCTTTCTGAGTAGTTCTTCCAAAGCTGGCAACTACTGAGTAATTTATCCCTGGGACAGAGTGTACTGCACAGCATTTGTTCAAGTTGCTCTTCTCTTCACCTGTCACGGCCAATGAGAGCTCTGAGACAGACTGCCCGTCCTTTCCTGCATCAGGTGTGCGTATCCTTACCCAGAGCAGCGAGAAAACTGAGATGGACATCAGGTGATGGATGCCAGGGTGTGATAAGGAGGTGCTGCAGGGGGTGTCAGAGCAGAAGTTTAGATGATATTCTCAGGCACATGGTGCGGCCCTTGGGGATGTCCTGTGCAGGGCTGAGTTGGACTCAGTGATCCTTGTGGGTCCCTTACAGCGCAGTGTAGTCTGTGATTCTGTGAGAAGCTGTGGGCAGCAGAGGGGCTGAGGCTGGGGTGAGTGACGGGCCCTGGCTGCAGAGCACACCGGGCAGGGCTGTGCAGGCAGGCTGGAGCACACTGGGCAGGGCTGGAGCACACCGGGCAGGGCTGTGCAGGCAGGCTGGAGCACACTGGGCAGGGCTGGAGCACANTCTGTGAGAAGCTGTGGGCAGCAGAGGGGCTGAGGCTGGGGTGAGTGACGGGCCCTGGCTGCAGAGCACACCGGGCAGGGCTGTGCAGGCAGGCTGGAGCACGCTGGGCAGGGCTGGAGCACACCGGGCAGGGCTGTGCAGGCAGGGCTGGAGCACACAGACCTTGCAGGAGGAGGTGGCAGAGCCCCTGCAGTGAATGGAGGAAGATCAAATGGGCAGCTGCTTCCCGGATAGGAAAAGGGGGTAGGACAGAGGAGTGCCCAGAGGCTGATGGAAAGGGCTGACTCCACTTCGGGTGTTATTATGCTTCATATCAGCTTGAAATCTGGAGGAACAAGCCTAGGACAGCCCCAGCCTGTGAGAAGGCAGACGCAGCCATTCCCATTCCCACCCCATCCCATCCCATCCAGGGGACCCCACAGCCCTTCCCATGGTGGCTCTCCCCCATCCCCATCGCTGCAGGGTGGCATCAGCCTCTCCCACCTCCATCCCCTCCGGAGTGGCGGGTGGCACCAGTCCCACCAGCACACAGGGAGGAGGCAGCAGCTGATTTTGCAGCCACTTGACCGGTGCCGCTGGTTGAATCGGACCGAAATGGGGAGGGGAAGAGCTGAGGATCCTTTTGAGCCCGCCACCTGGGACTGGAGGCACTTCTACTAATGCACAGTGAACAGCTAAATCATACATTATTGATTTGTCAGACGTATTTGCATATAAATAAGCATGATCATTCATACAAACCTTAATGTTGTTGTTCTCCCTTTAGTGTTGTGATCACAGATGAATGACTCTAGTTAGACACAATTCAGGAAAGCTTGTACCACTGCAGCAAAGTAAGCTGCTGATTTAAAACTACATTTATTGGAGCATGTAAGTGTGACAGTCTATTGGTGAATTTGGGGATAATTAGTCTAAAAGACAAGATAAATGAATCCTGAAAGTGGTATTGTGATGAAGAAATGATCCCTCCACGCTAGTAAAGCTTTGATGCCAGAAATATTGTAAATGATAATTAACTGGGAAACACAGAGGAATTATATTTCAATTGTGTTTTCAAAAGGACTTAGAATTTTACAGGCAAATTGATTCGGTTCTCCCCCTCCCCCAGCCCTGTGATTATGAAAGATTGTCTAATTTACAGCATGAACTATGAAGCATATGACAAATCGCTGCCTTGCTTTTATGCATCTTGTTTGTACGTTTTTCCCTGGTAGATATCTGCTCATTGTTTTTAAGCAAACCAAGACATGTATTTTTGAATTAGTCTTTCCCTAGGCCTAATCTAGACAGATCTGCAGGCCAGCACAACACACTGACCCATGAAAATTATATCTGCTGCATTAATTCATTAGGCATTGCAGGATCAAGCTGTAAGATCTCACTCCCTGATAACATCAGCAGCGTTAGCCGGGTTAGTCTGCATCCCTCCCCTGAAAAGAAAATATTATAGATTGTGCAATGCAGGGGAAACATTGCTTTCTAACACTTCATTTTAATTGTCCTAAATTAGAGCTGAAGACTTACAAAACTGTGCGTGACAGCCGATGAATACCAAATGAATTCATTAGGATCAAGGCTGTTACAATGAATAACTAACGAATCTATAACAACGGCTGGATCCTTTATGCCTCGGTGTTGGCTGCAGCAGGAGCCCTGGAGGGAGCATCCTGGCCCTGGGCTGGCCGAGGCCAGCACCCCGTGCCCACTGCCCCCACTGCAGCTCCGAGGGACCCTGGGTGTCACCTGCACTGCCCAGGGCCGGGGAACGGGGCGGGCGCACGGAGAAGAGGATCAACCAGGGTGTTCCAGGGGAATTTTCGGAGCAGGGCACAACCACCACCCTCTGAATGTGCTGCCTGGACTCCATGGGACTGGAGATGAGGCTTAAGCCACATCCTGCCGCTTGTCCCAGGACGTCCCAGCATTGCTGCTGTCGAGTCCTGCCTTCCTGCTGGGGTTACCAGGCCTGGGATGGACTGAAACCCACCCATTGTCACCCATACCTGGTGCATCCAGCTCAGCACACGCACTCTGATCCATCCCAGAGGCTGCCAGTGTCCCGTGATGGATTGGACTGCCAGGGTCTTCTGTCTGTGCTCCGGGGAAGGGTGTCCCAGGTGAACACAGAAAGGGGTTGTTAAAGGAAGAAAGAAAGAAGAGAAACAGCTTCATCTGCAAGGAGTTTGCACCTTGTGTTCCTCTAGTGGGACTCACCATAACTCACACAAGCTTCAGTGAGTTTAAACTGCAACAGAAGGGGCAAAAAGGGGTTTTTATTACTATGGAGAGGTTTTATATGGTGTTGTCTTCCTTAGCAGAGGATCTTAATTTTTTGGGTGGATATTCAATGAAAGAAAACACAGAAGACAGTGATTCAGCTAAGTTGCCTCTCAAACCACTGCAGCTGTGTCAGGGAAGGGAGCCTTAGAGCAGGAAGGCATGAAGACCACCCTGCCAAGGGGGCACCTTGGGACACTGTGGCTGATACAAAACCATCACCAGGTTTCTACCAACAAGAAAGAAGAAAACACTGTAGTAAAGAATGTCTGCTAATTGGCTGTTCAAAGAAACACACGGAGAACCAGGGGAATGATTCATTCAGCATTGCTTCATCAATGCTGTTTGTTCCCAAATGATGCCAAATTCTTCTTCCTCTGGTCAAGGTTCCCATATTTTTTTGCACAGACAAGATGCTTGTAAAGGAGGAGGGAATATTTCTGAGTTGAGGAAAGATTTCCAAGGAGCCCAAAAATTTGCAAAAGGTCTCGAGCTAATAGCATTTGCTTAATTTGAAAGGGGTGCTCTACCGCATGGGGATCCTGTCCCAGCACAGGCAGAAGGGTGCTCAGCCTCACTGCCCCTCTGGGCTCTGGAGGGGATGAAACTTGGCAGGTGAACTCTTGTTCTTGCCTCCAGCTTTCTGCCCCACTCCCTAAATAATGGTTCCTGTCCTCAAAAGGGAACATATTCCTGACAGTGACTTCAACATACCTTCACCAGCACCTTCCACTTTCCATTTGCAGTGAGGCTGCAGAGAATGGGAAGTAAGTGTCTGTTATTTGGAAGTTGAGCAGGATAAACACCAAGGGGCAACTGCTTCTTAACCTCCCTGCAGCAAAGCTTCCTGAGCCAGCACATTTTGGTCAATGTTTCCAAGTAATTTTGAAGTCTTGGAACAAAAAGCCGGGGTTTTGTATGAAAAATTGTCTGGATTGTATGGGAACCCTGGGGAAGGAGTGCTAGACAGGAGGCAAGGACAGCTGGGAAAATGGAGGGACAAGGGGTAATCTTCCTCTGAAAACTGGATTGCAGGAGCAGGGCCCCTGCCCTTGCTGATGTGCTTTTGGGAAATACAGCTCATCCTGGAAAAAGAAAGTAAAAGCCGATCATGTGCAGGGAGCCTCTCTGGTGTGCAGCCTCCACCCCCGTTCAGGCTGTTTGCAAACTCTCTCTATGCTTATCATCATGTAATTGAAATAATGTGTATTGACAGAGACTTGAAAACAACTGCTCAATTTTCCTGAAAATTCAATTAAACTTCGTTTATTCTGGGGATCGATCCAATTAAAAGGGGGGAAATTTCAGATGGTCCGAGCCTTACAATCCATCTTAACACACCGTGTCTATCACCCTGATGTAATAATTCCCCCAATCAATGCTTTAAAAGCATTTAGCAGTCTTGATAATGAACTTTTGTCAAAATAGCCTTACAAAGCAATAAATGAGAGCAGATTAATATGTAGTCATAAAGCTATGAATGGTTTAACGCTTTGAAAGGTTTGCTTCATAAATTAGACTTCTTTATTTATTTTTTTATCATAATCTCTCTCTCTCTCTCTGATACTATTGCCCAAGGTTTTGGTGCACAAGAAGGACAAGGGGTTCTGGGGTGAGTCCTTGTTAAGAGAGAAATGGATGGATATGAGCTAAGGATGTCATATCCTGGACTGGTTTATCGACACTGCAGACAACTCCCGTGGCCACCATTGGCAAAATCAGAGTAGCTGTAATTAAACTTCTCATAGCACTGCCTTTCACATCCTGAACAAAGGGATCTCTGTTCAGACTTCCAACAAGGCCGATTCCCACCCACCGAACTGGCCCCCTCGGACCGCCCTAAGAGCCCCAGAACTGTGTGAGGGTCCTCTCCCAACCCCTGTGCACTGAGGAACACGCCCCATTCTCACACTGGGAGGGGTTATGGAACGGTACAATTTACACCTGGTACTGATTTAAGATGTTAAACCATTTTCCTAATATCACTGTAGCTTCAGGCTGACCCCAGCGACTTCCATCCTGCCTTATAACATCTGTGGATGCCGTGGCTTTTTGACTCTCAGCTAGAACTGGTTCTGGAGTAGTTTTCTGCTTCTTGCACATAACTGTGCTTAGGAGAATTACCCATCTTCCCTACTTCACTCTCAATGTGCTGTTCACAAGGAGGTTTTCTAAAATGCTTGGTACTCACTAGAAGAATCAAAATTAGCAAGGATTCAGCTTAGAAACGGGAACCTGAGAGGGTCCATTACTGCCCTTTCAAAGGGCATGAGGTCCTAGTTTAGAAATGCAGATTTCAATTTTAATATTAATTTTAAGTGCTCTGGCTAAAATTCTCTCCTGGTACAGTCTAATATAGAGCAACCTGTGTGCAAGACCCCACTGCTGGAGAGGGCAGATGGTTTCAAAAAATCATTTTTGTTCTTCTCCAGTGCCATGAAAAGTTGCTTGCAGTGTGTGTTTGGTGTTGGAGGGTCACATCTCGCAGGACACAGGCAGAGGACAGCTTTGCCCATTCCTCCTCGGGCTCTTTTAGCACATTGTTAATGCACTAGGCAAGCTGCCAACTTCTGGAGAGGAACCCGTGTGTCACAGACCTTCAGCTGCACTGCGAGTTTCAGCGTCCTGGGGTTTAGTGTCCCTCTGGAGATGCAAAAACAGTGTAAGGGAACTGGCCTCCAGGACCTTCACCAAATTCTAACAGCATCCCACAGGTGACAAGCCTCAAATTTGTGCGAGCAACTGCTCTGGTGTTCAGGGATGCTGTGGCCACCCCGAGCACAAAAGGCAATTCTCCCCCTCCCATGAAAGCTGCCTTTCTCTGCAGGAGCCCAGCAGCCCTTCAGCAGCTCAGAGCAGCAGCCTGATATTTTTGAAGACACCAAATGGAGGGAGAAAAACCTTTGCAGTGAGTGGGAGCTGCAGGGAGAGTGGAGCCTGCATCCATCTCTCCAGTGCTGTCAGTCAAACAGGGTCCATTCTGTAATATTAATCCTTGGTACTTGCTAGTCCCTGCACACTGGATGTACTCTGAATCCATACAATGTTGATTTACAGACATTTTGCCGGGGCTCAATAACTGTAAAGCACCAGCACCGTATGAGAAATGTCATCTGCACAAAACCTTTTAGCTCAGCAGAGATCGTAGTAAGTGGCAGCATTCCCTTTTTGCAAACTTTCGCTGGAAACATTTCATTTGCATATGATATTAATTGCAGAGGGAGCAGGCACGCTCCTTGCCATCTAATCCGCACGGGCTTTTATGTGCTGTTTTCCTGCGAGGGAAAGGAGCCGGGATGAGCAGTGTAAGTGCAGCCTGTTCCCTCAGCAATCTGCAAAGGAGGTGACCTGCTCAAATTGTTGCTGTTTGAAACGATACCGTGCTAATTGCACCCGGTGCCCTGCTTTTTGGCTCACTTTAGATGGCAGCTTTTCCTACTGCATCAGAAAAACGTGTGTCTTTTGCTCAGCATGACCTGGAGCCACACAGATACTTCGCAGAACAGTGCCCGAGTACACGCCCAAAATTAATGGGGGGAAATTACAAACCAGGGAAGATCGTGGCACAGATACATGGTCTGCTGACCTGCATGGATGTGAAAAAAGTCCTGCTATGCCCTTGCTATGTAGAGGATTGACATTAATGAGTTATTTTATATTTTTTCTGACCACCCAAACCTATAGTTAGGCCCTTGACACAGGAAAAACTGAAAGATAAATGTCTCCCAGGTTTCTCCTGTTGACCAAGGCAGCCCCTTTGCCCCCCCGGCTTGTTTTCTCTGCAGCCTGGGCACGCCCCGTGTCATTCCCTCCAGACCTATTTCACAGAATCATGGAATATGCTGCGTTGGAAGGGACCCACAAGGATCTTCGAGTCCAGCACTCCCTCCTTAGGGATTGTCACCGGTTTGACTTCCATTTCCTGCAGCTGAGGGATCAGCCCGGTCTGGGCTCCAGTGTGCACCAGCAGTGGAGGGCTGGGGCAGCCCCTGGGGCTCGGAGGCTCCTGCCAGCAGCTGCGTGCTACAGCAGTGATTCTTCCTCAGGGAAGGATTGGGCCCTTCCTCCCTCACCTCAAAGAGTTCCTATTTCACACTTCCCTTTCCAGTGGCTTGGCATTCTGGGGGTGGATAAGGGGGGACTAAAGCATGTTTCAGAAGTAATCTATTCCTCAGCATTTGGTCCCTCGTGTCTCTTTTGCTGGTCCTTTGAAATATTCAAGCAAAAGAGAAGGAAATAGAAAATTATTAAAGAATCCTACTAAATCCCAGATAAACATATGTAAAAAAAAATAATTCCAGCTAGAATCATTGCAGGTTGAAATGAAACTTATTTCTTCTGAGTGTCACCAAAAAATATTAAAATACCTATCCTTCCTGCCTCCCCACCTC